>JANVFT010000040.1:0-389008 GCA_028011325.1 Lentinula lateritia
ATGAACTGTTGAACTAATAGTGTGTGATGGGCTAGGGACGGAAAGTTTATTTGGTCGACTAGAGGGAATGGCCGGATAAACTTTCGCTCCGGGGTTGCGAGGAAAACCGAGAGTGAAGACTGAACCCACAATTGGTTTTAATCGCACTATTAGTGTCAATCAGGAGAAAACCTTCTCACTTCTTGTATTCAACTTGATATTGAACAAAACCGAGAATTTGAAAGCTGGATCTAATTAGCCAGATGAGAGATATGTAAACGTGTAAGGGAGGAGGGTGGGTGTAAGAAATTTAATTCAATTTACTGTCATATGCATGCAATTCACCCCATACACTTCCCGGCCCGGCCCGGAGCGGCCGGACTTCGGAATAATCACCTTGTGACTTATTTATTATTCCGAGCTTTCATCGAGGTCTTGTGATTGTATTTGGGAGGTATATAAGCTAGAATACTTTGTACGTTGTAGTCAAGCTTGTAATCAAGTGTACCACCTTATCCCACTCTTTAATATCTCCTTTACCTTTACTTCCGAGCTATTCCGGACTCCCGGATCACAGGAACCCAACCTAGGCTGCTCATCTTGACATTATATTCCCGGGGACACAACAGTGTGTGAAGGGTGTTGCTAATAGCTTCACCGACGTCCCACTCCCAGTGTGCACTACAGGCCAGTACTCGAGCTCCGGATCTCGGAGTTATCCTGGGCCATTTCCGGCCCATATCCGACCTCAGAACCTCTATAGTTATTGACCTGTAGGCACGGTCTTGTCATTTACTCTGTAGTCGGAAAAGTTTTCCGAGTAACTAAAACTGCGAAGATGATGGTAAGGAATCAAGAGCTAACTATATGCATTCAAACGTTTCTCTACTCGCGCTCGAAAACTAAGCTTCCTTTCACACGGTCATGCGGATGCTCACACTTTCGAGGTAGCGAGATGAAACTGAAGGAATGCATATATGTACAGATCAATATTGTAAACAATCAGTGAAAGGATGAACTGTTGAACTAATAGTGTGTGATGGGCTAGGGACAGAGTTTATTTGGTCGACTAGAGGGAATGGCCGGATAAACTTTCGCTCCGGGGTTGCAAGGAAACCGAGAGTGAAGACTGAACCCAACTCGACAAGGTGAAGCCACTGGCGCGTCAAGCGAGGTAGAACGAGTGGACAACCCTGAGAGCCAAGCCTGTGGATTTCGGTAATGGTCAGATTCTGATATTTTCCAAATCGAAACTCCTGTTACCACACCTAATAAGGAGCGGAGTGCCTCTGATTAACTCGTTGGTGTAAATCTTGTCTGGCATGTAAGCGATGCACATGAATGGAAGCTAGAGTGTCGAGATTACGCCAGTACTTGAGAAAGGCATCCGACTTCCACCTTCCCATCGCTTTTACTACATCTGGTGGAATGCCTTTGGTCAAATAGTGGGTTGTACCTCCGATTCTGAAAGAATGTCCCGTAATCCGTTTGATACCGGACCGCGACCAAACGCTGTTGCAAAACTTCAGGAATTCCTTCTTGGTCAACACTTGAAGTGAGTTGTCAGGGAGATGATAGGAGAAAAGCGGATCTGTAGGTAGTAGGCGGTTCTCGTCTATGTGGGCAGACAGTGCTCGCACTGCGTTAGACCTGATGTTGTGATTAATTAAAACTGCTGATTTGCCTCTGGCTTGGTGTGTCTTTGTGCAGGGCAGGCGTAGCTTGGCCGATGTGATGTTGTCTGAAGGATGAGGGATGTTTAGGTCGCGTACCAAGGGGAGTTTGGACTCATCGTAATTGGAGGGTAAGAATGACTGTGAAAGGACCTCACCAAGACGTAGCTGGCCATAGAAGACTGTATCCGCGCAAGCTATGGTGCAAGTATTGAACACGTTATGACCATTGCTGTCGAGGTCGTCGTGCAAAAGATTAAGCCATTCTACTTTAACCGGTTCCCTTTCGGGACGGAAGGAAGATGCGGGGGCTGCTCGTTCAACGCCGTTGAGTACCTCGCGTAGGCGAATCCCTCCATGCCAGCCAAAACCCTTGGTCGTGACAAGGTTTTTGATTGCAGCGATTTTTGCTCTGACTGTGCCGCCTGCTTCTCTCCCCATAAACGACGCCGCATAGTTGCATAGTATTGCTTCGGATGGGTCGACTATATGCTTCTCTGTGAGGTTGTTGTCCTCACACCAGTCGATGTAGCTCGCTTGGTAGTTGTACCTTCTAAGAATTGTTTCGCGAGTAACTGCCGATTGAATAGCCCGCTTTGCTGCATCAGAGAGCTCTGTCTGTACATGGTTATTGATAGGTTGTGAGTGAGGACCCGTATGGTTCTGAAGTTGTTGTAGAGAGAAACGGTAGGGTGGCATCTCGGTAAGAAGGAACTGGTTGGAAGTAGGAAAGTGTTTTGATTTGTTTAGAGAGTTTCGGATGGAGAAACGACTCTTGTTTATTTGTCAGTGTACGTACAGCGCTGCGTGCAACATTTCTATTTAACAGTACAACTAGTGTAGTAATATGGAAGGACTAATGAATACGTGGGTCTGAGGGATTAACAGAATTGTTTACATATGTGGATAAGTGACGAGGAACAGCAGGTGGATGTCCATGAAGCTTACGTCTGGGGGGAAAAAGACCTCTTGATGGTCCGTCGGCGGGGTTATTGTGAGTGGATATGTTAAGATCATGCACACCGCGTAACCGTGCCAGAGGTCACACAGTGTCTAAGTGCGGAATACGAATGGGACAGTAGTGAAGTTATTAACAACACCGCCGTACGCCGTAAGTCCCCGGAGGTCGAGAGTATAGAAGAGAGGGGCTAAGTAGCAGCCAAGTCGGAGCGGCGGTATCGCCGGTGACGAGGAGCGAACCAGAGGGCGTATAAGTCCTAAGGTAGAGTAAAGAGCACTTCAAGGCAGTGAGCCTGAAGACTTAGAGAAGAGCTGAGTTGAGAAGGGAGATCTAAGTTGATAATTAAACTGAGGAACTACAGTAGCGTACAAGCAGTATTTATATCTACGGAGCGGCGCAGCGGCGCGAGGCGCCAGACTAACTACTAGGAGTTATACGTGTAGACCTGCAGGGTAAAGTAAAAGACAATAAGGAGGGACTAGAGTGAAAGGGTATGTGTAGCGAGAAAGAACAATAAGGAGGAGATTACAATAAAAGTGGATCTTCGGAATACCGAGCGGCGGGATGGAGGCCCGAGGCATGGGCTTGACAGTATCCCCCTCTTAGGCTTGAGCCCTCGAAAGCCATTAATACCGGGAGTTGATTTGTCACCAAGGAAAAAATTTTAAAGGCCGTCAGCATCGGGGATTTGGCCTATCAGTCAGCAGGAAAAAATTTTCAAAAGCCGTTGGTACCGGGGATTATCGTTAGTCATCCACGAAAATTTTCGGTACACCGTAAACCGAGTACAATTCGAAGAAAATTTCTTGCTGGTCCGTGCGCAGTTTTGACCCTATAAAGGTAGGCGGATTTTCGCCTTGAACTTTCATCTCCAAAATCCTAAGTCCAATGTCTCCTAGCCAAACTACTACCCAGACCACTACCACCGTCGGCTCCATTCCTATCACCGGTGGGGCCGCCAATCCAACCTCAGGTCCGACCCGCCCTTCATCGCCGGATTCCTCTGATGAGGAACGTCGCCTCGAACTTCAATTGGAACGTGCCCGGGAGAAGAAACGACTGGCCAAGGAGAAGAAAAAGGCCGAGGAAGAGGCGCAGCGGAAGGCCGAAGAAGAAGCGGCGAGGCGGGCTGCTGAGGAGGAGGAGAAACGGAGAGAGGAGATCGCTCGGGCCGCAAGTGCCAAGAAAAAGGAAGAGGAGGCTGCGGATAGAAGGAGAAAGGCTGCAGCGGCGGCGGCGGCGGCTCGGAGCCGTCAAGGACCTTCCTCGGCGGAAGCCACTACCTCTACTCCTAGAGTGGAGGTTGAGATCCCCCGGATGGTGAAGAAGGGGAAAGGAAGAGCAAGGACCGAGGTAAGTAACCAATTTCCAAGCAAGGGACCTTACTTATTTCGGTTTGATAGGCTTCCGGTGGAGACCCGGATGACGGCGACGACGGCGACGACGATGGTGAAGACGATGAAGAGGAGAGAGCACCCTGCGAGCGGTGTCTCCACAAGAAGATTCCCTGCTTGGAGCAGGTAGGGAAGAGAAGCACCGTGATATGCAAGGCATGTCACGATGCAAAGGTGAAATGCTCGTATTCGGGCCGGCCGGTTCAGGTGAAGCGGGAAGGAGGACCGGGCGGCGAGAGGATGGCCGTCATGGAGAGCCAGTTGGCTCAACTGATGGCTGACAACCGGGCCTTGAGGGAAGCCACCTCAAGGTCACATCAATACTTACGACAACTCCTGCGGCGACAGGATGAAGATCATGCCCGGCTTATCGCCATTGACACCAGGGACGCCATGAGGGAAGCGGCGATCCCAGGGCCGTCGAGGTCGATCTCCGAGCGGCCGAGAAGTTTGAAGCGGAGAAGGATCGTGGAGAACAGCGAGGAAGAGGAAGAAGAAGAGAAAGAGGAAGAGAAGATAGTGGAGGAGGAGAAGGATGGAGAAGGAGAGGAGGAGATGGAGGAAGGAGAGAAAGAAGGGGAGGCGCCGGCGCCGGAGAAGGCGAAGGTGGCCTCTGAGAAAGGAAAGGAGAAGGAGGTGATGGAAGTCGATTAGCGGACTTCGGACTTCCGGCCAACTTTGTACTCTTCTTGTGACCTTCTTGTATCCCTATCTTGCTGTATATAATTTTTCTTTTTGGACTTTTGTATATAAAAAATGTGAACGCAATTTTTTAAGTCGGAAAGCAAATGGGCCGCGAGCGGCGTAAGAAGTAATTAGTTTTAAAGTATAAGTAGCTTAAGTGTGATTGAAGAATAAGTAAAATAGTAACTAAGAAACAACGTAAGCAATTTAAGAAGGAGAGGTAAACACTCAATTTGCTATCATCGTGTTTACCCTCTAAACACACAAAGTAAACTTCGGCGGAGCATGGCGCAACGGGGAAAGGAATAAAATGATTTTTTGTGATCAAGGTCCAGGTTTGTGAGGGTATCGGGCGTGGAATGCCGGTACAAGTTCGTCAGCATGTAGTTCATCAGCGGCAACCCAAGAAAACTCATCGTCGGTACCTTCGTAACCGGCCCACCGAATATAATAACGTAGAGGACAACGTTTGTACCTTCTGTCCAACTTGGAGTCAAGGATTTCGGCAACGTTGTATTCCTCTTCACCATCAACTTCGATTGGAGGTGGAGGAGATTGAGTTCGATTCGGGAAAGGATTCGGCGTAACCGGCTCCAGCTGTGAGACGTGGAAAACCGGGTGAATTCGGCGAAGATAGTCCGGGAGCTTGAGTTCATAAGACAAAGTACCAGGTCGACTGACGACCTTGAAAGGACCAAGATATTTTTCAGAGAATTTTTCAGTAGGACGAGTAGAGCGAATGTGCTTAGCCAGAACAAATACTTCGGAGCCGATCGGGAACTCCGGGTGCGAGATTCTTTTCCTGTCAGCTTGTTCCTTGTAACGAGATTGAGCTAGGAGGATTTCCTCTCGAAGGAAAACGTGGAGTTCATCAAGGTTGACGACGAAGTCTCTAGCAAGATCAGACTTCATGTCGACCTCGGGCCGAACGGTGATGTTTGGGTGGTATCCTTTGTTGGCGAAGAATGGAGTAATACCTGTGGAAGCATTGGGAGCGTTGTTGTAGGCGAACTCGGCGATCGGGAGTAAAGGCGACCAGTCATCTTGTTGGTAGGAGCAGTAGATCCTGATGTACTGTTCGAGAGTCTGATTGACACGCTCGGTCTGCCCGTCGGCTTCCGGATGATATCCAGAGGTATAGTGAAGTTCCATGGAGAGCGCTTTACCGAGAGCCCGGAAAAACGCCGAAACAAATTCAGAACCACGATCAGAAGTGACATGATTAGGAACACCATGTTTAGAGAAGACGTGAATAACAAAAAGCTCAGCTAGTTGTTCGGAAGTAATGGTGTCGAAAGTAGGAATGAAAATAGCTTGCTTGGAAGATCGATCCACGACAACGAGGATAGCGGTATAACCATTCGACATTGGCAGTTGCTCAATGAAGTCCATGGAAATGGAATCCCATGGTCGGACCGGAACCGGCAGAGGCTTCAACAACCCGTAAGGCCGATGGCGGCGAGGTTTGTTGCGCCCACAAACAGTGCAAGAGGTAACGTAGTCACGTACAAAGTCTCTGACCTTGGGCCAGGTGTATTGACGACGTACCGCTTCTAGAGTGCGGTTCTGGCCGAAATGGCCGGAGAGTGGATGATCATGAAAATAGCGGAGGACTTGAAGGCGAAGGTCGCCGTGATTAGGAACATAAATACGGTCGTCAAGGCGTAGTAGCTTGTCACTACCTAAGCTCCAACGTTCATTGGAAGGATCTTTTGCAAGTTCCAAACCAACAACGGAGCTCGGGTCGGCGGGAAGGGCGAGGATGATGGCTTGGTGTAGGGCTTCGATATCCATGATAATCGAGGCTCGTAAAACCGGGCCTTCCAGGAAGGTAGCTCGAAGAGACGCGGTGAGTTGTTCGTTAGTAAAGATAGGACGGAAGTTATGAGGGTTCACTTGGGCGTAGCCGATATCCCCCTCTTTAGGGTAGACGTCCCAGCGTCTAGTTATCGAGTCGGGTTTCTCGCCGAGTTTCCCCGGCCGGAAGCGAATGACCATATTAAATTGATGTAAAAATTCTGACCATCGGACCTGTCGGCGAGTGAGAACCTTGGTAGTAGAAAAATACTCAAGATTTTTGTGATCGGTGACGACGTCCACCGGATCACCCGAGCCTTCCAGATAATGACGCCAAGCTTTAAAGGCCTCGAAGATGGCCAGTAGCTCTTTGTCGTGAGTATCGTAATTGAGTTCAGCCGCGTGAAGCGTTCTCGAAAGGAAGGCTAGAGGATGAATTTCACCGTCAGCATATTGGATGGAAAGAATAGCCGCAATGGCGTAATCGGAAGCGTCGGTCTCCACGATAAGTGGGCGATTCGGCTCCCAATGGGCCAGTATCGGCGCAGAAGTGAAAGCGATTTTGAGATTCTCGAAGGCCTCTTGACAGCTGCTGTCCCAGATCCAGGGAGCGCCTTTTCGGGTAAGCCGAGTCATCGGCACAACGATATCGCTATAATTATAGATAAAACGACGATAGAAATTTGCAAAACCCAAGAAGGACTGAATGTCCTTAACCTTCCTCGGGACCGGCCACTCTAGAACTGTCTGAACTTTCTCCTTGGACATAGTTAATCCGTCGGGAGAAAGAATATAACCCAAATACTCAACAGTATCCATATTGAACTCGCACTTCTCGGGATTGGCGTAAAGCCGATGATGGCGAAGCCGCCGAAGAACCTCCTTGACGTGTTCTTGGTGTTCTTCTGGCGTATCAGAGTAGATCAGAATATCGTCCAGATAGACGATGACACAAACATCGAGCATGTCAGAGAAGATGTCATTAACAAACCGCTGGAACGCCGCAGGGGCGTTCGTAAGGCCAAACGGCATAACCTTCCATTCGTAGGAGCCGTATCGGGTCCGAAAGGTGGTCTTCCATTCGTCACCTTCAGCGATTCTGACAGATGATAAGCGTGAGCGAGATCCAATTTGGTGTATATTTTAGCTCTTTTCGGAGCGTCGAGAAGATCTGAAATGAGTGGGAGTGGGTAACGATCCTTTTTGGTAATACGATTGAGTCCACGGAAATCGACGCAAAGGCGAAGTTTGCCGTCTTTCTTCGGGACGAAAAGGACCGGAGCGCCGTGAGGAGAGGATGATGGGGTGATGGCACCAGTAGCCAGCTGTTTGTCAATAAAGTCTTTAAGGGCGACTAACTCCTTTTCAGACAAAGGGTAAATACGGCCGAGAGGCGGCGAAGCGCCTCTTCCAAGTCAATCTTCAGGTCGTAAGGTCTGTGTTCAGGAAGTGAATCTGCAGCAATCTCGTCGAAGACGTCTGCAAACTCAGCATACTCTGCTGGGATGGAAGGAGGAAGTGGAGGGACAGTAGGAGCGGTGGAAGAGCGGTCGGCGGCGCGGGCCACGACCTCAGAGTGGATAGCACGAAGAAGGATAGGTTCCATACCGGCGTCCTTGCAAGCCCTATTGAAGACTGCAGCACTGACAAGTGCAATGTCGACCTCGGGAGTTTCCAGCTGAGCAGCGAATTGAGAGACCGTAGGGTAAGAATAGATGGGTTCAAAGGGAAATTTGGACGAAAGGGGCTTGGCCCGTGAAGTCCGAGAGCGGGAGCGAGAGCGAGAGCGAAGTGAGTCCCCAGGAGGGGTCTCCAGAATTGTCGGTAAAACCGACGGCGAAAGTTCCGGTAGCGGAACAGCGACCTTTGCAACAACAGTGTTGATGGCAGAAGGCACAGACGTCTGTGGAGAATCAAGATGTGAAGTGTTACGGAACGTAATGTTTCGAGATGCCCAGTCAATCAACGGATTGTAGCGGGATAAGAAACTGTAACCTAATACTGCTTTACAGGATGAATCTAAATGTGTAACATAGAAAGGTAATAGAAGCAGCTCGCTGGAAGGGAACCGAACGGCGATATTCGCCATATCGGTAATGGGTTTAGAAGATAATGAACCATCAAAAAGACGAAGATTAACAGGAGAGATTTTGGTCGTAGGAATAGAGTTCTGAGAAACATAACGAGTATCGATGAAAGAGTCAGTAGAACCAGAATCAACAAGAGTAGGAAATTTGAGAAGAGCAGAGATAGGTTCGGCCGGCGCGGCCGAATCGGATAACGAAAATTCAGTAGTCAATGATATTACAAGAGAGCGTTCAATAGAGGAAAGAGCGGACGCGTTGAGATATAACTCCCCAGGTGAGGTACGAACCTGATCAACGCAGCTCCCGTTTCGTACCGGGGAACAAGAGCTGCGGATTAGTTTTCCGAATCCTCTTCAACAACCTCAATGGTTGCTTCGGGGGTTTCTTCAACCTCGGCAGCGCGGCCCTTCGATTCTCGGGCCTTTCGCTTGTTGCAGTCAGCAATCTGATGCTTACCACCGCAGAAGAGACAAAGGTTGTTCTTCATCCTTCTTTCCCGTTCGGAGGGAAGTACCTTACCATCTGCTCCTAGATGGTTGAAGCGGGGCGCTGACCGCCGGATTGGCCGGAATTCGAAGAGTTCTGGGGCTTACCATTGTTGTTAGGCTTACCACCAGAGAAGGTTTGGGTTTCGGCGTGAACGGCGCCGAAGAGCCCGAAGGCTGAGAATTGTTGTGCTGGTTGGTAGAACCAGTCTTGAAGTCCGAGGAACCCTTCTTCGGGTTCCGAGCAATAAAAGGCTTACCAGCCTCACGCTTCTTAGTTTCCTCGCGCTTCCAATAACGGTTGTCAATGCGAAGAACTTCCAGACGATAAGCGGCGAGCGTCGCCGGCTCGGGCAACCGCGCCATTTCGTCCTTGATGCGTTCAGCCAGCCTCGTCCATAAGCCCATTTCAGGGCGGCAGAGTCCCAGTTGGTACTAGCAGCCAGGGTGTTGAACCGGATGTTGTATTTCCGGATGTTCTCGGTTTCCTTCATCTTAAGGTTACCAAGGGCGTCCTCGGCCTCGCCTTGGGCGTCGTAAACGCCGAAATTGTCCTGTAGCTCTTTACAAGGGCCGTAAAGGACGACGTCCAGGCCGGCAGCGAGTCGAGGTCCGGGTCGAGGATATCAGGGACAAACCATTCTTTGGCTGACCCACTGAGATAGGAAAGGGTGTAGTTCACCTTCCGTTGGTCGGTGAAGTACTTGGGACGGTCATTAAAGACCAGGGCGAGATTGACGAAGAACGTCTTGAGTTTTCGGGGGTCCGAACCGTCGAATACCTCGGGCTCCTTGACCTTGCTCTTGGATTCAGAGCTGTCAGAAGGACGGCCGAGTGCGGCGAGAACGGAGCCGAGGGTTTCCATAGAAACCTTAAACCCCGAGAGAAGATCCAACATAGCACGTTGCTCGTTGGGGATGTCAGGAGAGTTGGAGGAACGAGGTCCACCAGGACCTCCAGGACCACCAGGTCCGCCGGGACCGCCGGGACCGCCAGGTCCACTGGGGTCACCAGGCTCACCACGCGGTAAACCGCCGGAGTCGTCATCCAGATCGTCAGGGTTGTTGTCGGCACCGGGTCATCGGGGTCGACAGGAGGGTCTTGATCATCGTGATCACCAGTATCCAAATCGAAATGAGGAGGTGGGTCACGAGGAGATTCTGAAGCTGCTCTGCGTTGGGGTTGTTTACCCGAACGGCGAGCGATGGCTGAGAGAATTGGAGAATCAATTCGAGTTGTAGATCGGCCCCGAACCGGAGCGACCACGGGGGGTTGTCCACGGCGAGGGGTCAGGACTTGGACAGGTTGTCCGTCACTAGTGAACAGAGTACTGTACCCGAATTGTTGTTCTTCTTCCATGGCTTCAGGAAGAGTCGACGTAGTTGGAACTGTAGCTGGACCGAAACCGCGATTACGGCGACGTGGTTGACCGATGGCTGAGATAGATTCGGAGAAAGGGGCGAAAGATTGGGCTGTGGTGAAGAAAGTGTTTTCTTCGGAGTTAGCTCTAGATTGAGCTCGAGTTTTCGGAGGCATAAAAAATGATATGTCAGTACGACGTTACGGATTGAGTTTAATTATACTGTTAAGATCATGCACACCGCGTAACCGTGCCAGAGGTCACACAGTGTCTAAGTGCGGAATACGAATGGGACAGTAGTGAAGTTATTAACAACACCGCCGTACGCCGTAAGTCCCCGGAGGTCGAGAGTATAGAAGAGAGGGGCTAAGTAGCAGCCAAGTCGGAGCGGCGGTATCGCCGGTGACGAGGAGCGAACCAGAGGGCGTATAAGTCCTAAGGTAGAGTAAAGAGCACTTCAAGGCAGTGAGCCTGAAGACTTAGAGAAGAGCTGAGTTGAGAAGGGAGATCTAAGTTGATAATTAAACTGAGGAACTACAGTAGCGTACAAGCAGTATTTATATCTACGGAGCGGCGCAGCGGCGCGAGGCGCCAGACTAACTACTAGGAGTTATACGTGTAGACCTGCAGGGTAAAGTAAAAGACAATAAGGAGGGACTAGAGTGAAAGGGTATGTGTAGCGAGAAAGAACAATAAGGAGGAGATTACAATAAAAGTGGATCTTCGGAATACCGAGCGGCGGGATGGAGGCCCGAGGCATGGGCTTGACAGGATACCCACTTACATTCGACCCAAATACTATGGGCTTGCATCAGTTCGATTATCTTGCATAGGATGAGATTCTGTTCTGAACCGTGAGAGCATCCCTTCCGTAAGGCACCCACAACACCTTCGTTATCCGAATGAATGATTACACGAGCATCATGAATCCCCGACGAGATTAAAGTACGAACGGCAAGTTCTACTGCGACCATTTTGGCCCAACCTATTTTCCTTTCGGGCGAGCTCCAGCCCGGCTTGAATTGCCAAGCCAGCCACCTGCCATTCAAGACAAGTCCTATGCCCCACGAAGTGGAGGCGTCAACGTAGAGAGAGATGTCGATGTAGTCTGGAAGAGTGAAGATAGACATGCCCACAAAATCGGCCTCGAGAGTTCGTAACCACCATGCCAGATCCTCTCTAAGCAAGAGACCAATGTGATGAGCTGCCAAGTTTGACCGGGAGTGTTTGAAACCAGCGCAGAATTTATAGAGCGATACAAGATGAGTCCTACCAGTGGGGAGGACGAGACAGACATGATTGAGAGTGCCAATTAGTTCCTCTATTTTGTCCAGAGTCATGAGAGCGTTAGGTTCTGTTTGAGGCAGGACACGAGCAGCATACTTCACCTTTTTCTTGAGAGGCAGCTGTACTGTCTTTTCGGCCAGGTTCCAGAGAAAACCAATGTAAAGGAAGGAGAAAGAAAATGGAACGAATTTCTTCGGCGCCCAAGGCCAACCCAATTCGGCGGCAACGGTCCAAACCAAAGATTCACTGTAGGAGTATTCGAAGGAGCCATCAGAGTTACGAGATTTCGGGAACCGGAAAAAGATGAAGTCGTCGACCCATTTCAGCAAAGCTTCCACGCCACGTTCACGAAGAATTTTGACCATGACATCTGCTATTCGACCCCAGATGCCAGGCGCAGAGCGCTTTCCGAAGTTGAGACATAAATCGAGGAAGATTAAGTTATCAATGAAGAGTGCAACGAAGCGGCGAGTACTACGATGTAAAGGCACATTACGGAAGGCAGCGTCCACGTCAAAGACTGCTACTTGGGTACCCTCGGGAGCGACAGCGACCTGTAGGTAACAATCCGCAAATGTACCCCAATCGCAAGGGTAATCATCTGAATTAATTAGGGAGTTGATAGAAATTTTGGAAGGGTCGATAATCAACGAGTCTGGTAGAGAAGAGCGAATTTCGGAAGGGCAAGGAAGATCTGAATTTGGATATGAATGATTGATAATGATACGAAACTTTCCCGGCTTTTGCTTGAGAACCGCCATCAGGGCAGTGCGAAATGGACCAATTAGCGATTCTAAGTGTTCGGGAGTGAAACCAGGTGAAAGCCTTCCCAGTTGTATTTCTTCTGCAAATTTAGAGCGAACGATGTGGGCTTCTGTGTCTGATTTGAAGTGATTAGGTGGAATAAAAGTATGTGAAAGGGAAACGTCCTCGATACCAATGCAAAAACCTTCGCGGATGCCTTTCGGAACATCCGCATACTCGTCCAAAAGACCGGCACGTAATAGTGCGGCCTCCCATGCATCTGCACGTAAACGAGTGGATATAGGGAAATCCGCATTAGTTGTGTCCCTGGGCACCGTGGGCAGTGGACCCACATCTGCCGCAGCGGTGCTCGAAGGTACACACCTTGGCTTCCCGTGAGCAGCCATTGAGACCGTTGAACCCAATACAGACTCCCTTCTTGGAGTCTTTGAGAATCCAGTGGCCAGAGTCGGATTTGGTGAGAAACTCGTTGCCTGAGTGCTCGTGTTTGGACCAGTGGTGTTGGTCACTCCCACAGATGTGGCAAACATTCGCGTTTGGCTTTCCCGTGGCTGAGGAGGAGGAGGAGGATCCCTTCTGAGCTTTCTTGCCTTTGGAAGCTTGACCACTGGAGGAGGACGACGTGTCGCCGTAATCGGCATTGTTTACAGACCACCTTTTATTGCGGTGCACGTTGCGTGCCCAAATCCTGTTGAAGAACGAGGGACGGAAGATGTCGATGCGGAGATTCAGTTCCAAGTGGGAGAACCAGAAGGAATAGATTTTGTGAGCATATTCCACGTATGATTCATACGCTTCATAGAAATCCGGTTGGTCCGAGAGCATGTCAAAGAATCTTTTAAACATCTGGGCGATCTCAACGGCCAGCTCGGAACGAATGCCACATTCACCAGGGGGAACGAAATAATCCATCAACGCCCGCGGCATATTCTTCGATATGCTGTCCCAGTCGCGCCGAGAGATAGATTCGAAGGACAGTTTCTTCAAACGTTTGGACTTAAATTTAACCTGTCCAGCATCATCGACGTCCCAGGTTTCACCACCATTCGAGACACTGCTCTCACCAACTTCAGACATGCGGCGAGAGAAATAGTTCAAGGAGATGAAGGTCGGCCAACCCGAACGCAGAGCAGAGATGACTAGGGGGTTCACTTGGTTGAGCATGGCCGCAGGCACCGAAGAGGAGATCTCTCCCTGCCTGGGGTCGCGGAATCGTCGACCATTCTTTACCGGAACCCGCTGGTCTGACAAATGCATGTCGGATGGGTAAGACAATGCCTGGGGGGCTGGAAGGCTCCTGCTATGATTACGGCCAACGCGCAGTGACGAAGCATCAAAGCGTGCCGGTGCATAGTGAGCGGCCGGAGAGAGTGAACGAGACGAGCGGCGCAGGTGAGTGCCAAAGTCAGGACCCGGAGAGGGTTCCCTGGTTCGAGCCCGAGGATGGGACTGCTGGTGGTGGTTCGAATAGCGAGCCCTCCCCCTCTGAGAAGGTTGAGTGTTGTGGCTAGGAAGGATCTCCAGGGCGGGCTGGAGCTCAGCCAATGAAGGATCCCGGAAGGGGCCCTGAGGAGGTGCCTCTGCCCGCGACCTTACGTGAGGGGCGGGCAGCCGGACTTCTGTGAAGTCCCTGATGCGTACTACAAAGCGGGAGAAAGGGAAGATAGTGAGCGAAGAGGAACTCACAGCCCAAGTGGACAGGAAGGGGCAAGGGAAGGAAAGAAGGGTGGAAAACCCAGTTAAGAGGAAAAAGGCTCACCGGAAGGAGAGACCTCGAGAGGATTGAGGCCTTGTTCAGGTTCCCCTCCGGACGGAGGGTCCCGGGATGGCGAATGACGCATATAGTCGTCTTCCCCTGGAGAGGGATGCCCATGGTAATGGTAGGAACGATGAGACGGAACCCTACCCTCCTCGCCAGAAGTTGCGGAAGCACCGTTCGGCTCGTAGGGATGGGAAACCGCCACGCCGAACCATTCCTCTTCAGACCCTGGATAGTCTTGGTCCATGGGAGAGGCCAAAGTAGCTGGGCCACGGATTTCAACGTAGTTGGGAGACCGCGGGGAACCGGGAGCTGCTGAATTAGCAGCTATGGAAGCCGCGGTCGCACTCCGGGAATCGTGAATGGCGTTTCGAGCCTGTAAAGCTGCCTCGCCACTGAGTCGAGGGACAATCCAAGGCGGCTGCACGAAGGGTTGGCCTTGAGTAGGCGGAGGAGTTGCCGGAGTTTCGGCAGGAGAGCGAGGATCCTGCAAGGCATCTGGAGGAGGCCCCAAAATGTTGTGGCGTAAAGATGCTGAACGGCGAGGTTCAAAACCGCCATTGTCGTCGGAGCGACCAGCTCTGGTATGCGCCCGAGTTACCCGAGGCTGAGGATCCATGGCTAGGAGAACTAGAGGGAATGTAAGAAATTTAATTCAATTTACTCTGTAGTCGGAAAAGTTTTCCGAGTAACTAAAACTGCGAAGATGATGGTAAGGAATCAAGAGCTAACTATATGCATTCAAACGTTTCTCTACTCGTGCTCGAAAACTAAGCTTCCTTTCACACGGTCATGCGGATGCTCACACCTTCAATTTTGTGTTGACCATGAATTATTTTACAGTGATTTCAAGTTGATGTCTACATACATACTGTCAGTACCATAGTTAAAGTCATTGAATATAGTTTATTCTTCTTTAATTGGTTCAACATTGTTAAATCATAACTAAATAATATATATAATGCAGTCTACACATGCTATGAAATATTAGGCAAAAGCAATGGAGAAGATCATCAAAATTACTGAAGCTATGTAAGTCTACTTGATCACCTTAGTGAAGTACGTAGTGATACAATATCATATATAGTAGTTGCAGGGTTGCTACGTGAACTATATAGTGCTACCAATACTATGGAGCTTGGCAGGGGGACAATATTGGCTATTGTACTCTTGCCCAGGGCAATATAGCCGGTTCAGTGTTTCCTGATGACAATTGTGTTTGCTTTTTGTGTATGATGTGGCTCCATCTCTAAGCGAGGCGGGAAGTTGAACCAAAGATTTCCTACATATTGCACCGACATTGCTCCTTTGGTAACCATTTCACCTCTGATGTCCTTCTTATCGCTCTCATATTGCGTACATCTCAGGCCCCTCACTCCTGAATGCAATCTAAACTGTAATATGTTCTCCTGGCGCCCTATTCTTAACCATTTGCGTTCATTAGTCCCTCAACTTACCCAAAATACGTTTATTCGTTTTACATGCACCATTGGGAGACGAGGGTCTTAATTCCGAAGTGTTTGAAGAAGCGTTACGAGACCTCATTGATACTGAAAATCTGGAGGCAACGCTTGCTAACCTTTTCTTAACAATCGTAACACATACAACCAAACATAGAATATGTACCGCCAATTTTTCATAATGTCGTCTAACGATTTCTACAAAATTTCACTTAGCATGATGTAAATTTTCAAGCAAGGTTGGTCGTACCCCGCAGGGGTCCGCTAGTCTATATAAGGTAATAATTTATGTGACGCGCGACATGCGACATCTCGAACAAAATTTTATGATTCTCATTATTTTCCGAAACCGCTGTAAAACACAGAATAGATGGGCGAGAATTCGAAATACATCTATCTATTGCAATCTCTTCTGGAGACGCGGTCTCATCTAGTATCATGCACATGTCCCGGGGACGAAGATGCTGCGGAGTCCCGACGCTAATAGTAATTGGGTTGCACAAGTCTCTTTGATTTTTAACTGTCAAACTCTAATATTTTGTTCCATTTGTTTGCTGCGATCATGCTTCCCACTCAATATGGTTCCTTGCAAAGATGGGTCTTGTAGAGAAGGGGTTCGCTACATTCAAAAGTGAGTCGCCTTTAGTATGAGTTGAAATCATTCCAGAACTACATAGTGCTCCCATGAATATGAGAACAGGTTTGAATTGGGGGCCTCGGTTATGGCATGCAAATCATATGCTTTTGTATCATTTCGAAGCTCACTTAAAGCTCTCACCTGAAAACCTGAGATGGAAAAAAAGACTGGATCTGAGTCGAGGAAAGGCACTTACTTGGCTGGCAGCCCCTTTGATGTGCAACAAAGATCTTGGTGTTATCATCTTTGAAGTTTGTTGTCGCAACTTCCCATAATACATACTGAACTAGATATCAACAAACTTCAAGTGGGATTCCCGTGTAATCTTGCCAATGCCAGAGGCCTAGAGGTTACCCAGAGGAGGTTGGAATTAAGTAACTGATGGGACGCCACGCCACTGACACTTTGTGGTGTAGATGGGAGTCGGCTCAAGGACTAGTGCCCGTCTGTCACCGTACTGTGAGTTGTGGTTGAACCCCATAATCCCATTCGGATCTTCCTGTCGACAAGCTTCGGCAGTGTTATTCCCTGAATACTCCAAGGAGCCTTAATTTAGGTGGAAAAGTTACATCGAACCACACAGCAAAAACTTTACTTGACATTTATCATAGCATTGCCTATACGACCTCCTCAACACCACGTTATCGTATGACTTTCTTCAAAGCCGCACAAATTGCAGCAGCTAATCTGGATCAGACATGGGCCCGCACGAGCCCTTTTGCTACAGTATAAATACTCGCTCCTTTCCACGGTTTTGAAGCAACCCACCTCTAAACCACACACCCAACATCGAAATCTTCATTGGAACCTACAAGCCATGTACGCTGTGAGTATTCATCTCTTGAGCGAACGTCAATGCGCGCTCATACACGAATAGACCGAAACGATCACCCTTGTTAACAGTGCTTGCGGCTCGCAAGAATGCAGCTGCTCGTCCACGTTGGTTTCATTCTTGTTGGCAGTTTCGTACGCATGCTGACAAAATATCCTTGTTAGTTGTGGATGCAAGGACAACGAATGCAACTGCAAGAAGTAAAGCACGATGGTGACTATCATCAAGCTCATCGTTCTGCAGATGGTTACACGTACAATAACGATCACTGGTGGTGTCTCTTGTTCAATAGCACAGTTGTGTGCATATGCTTTCCCAATCAGTACCATAAGCAATGGAATTTTTTTGTTTTGACTGCGGCCTGCACTCAATGGACATTGTCAGGAAATAAATCTGAGTTCCTCCGTAGAAAGATTATTCAGTTTGCAGATCATGGAGGTAATTAGGGACATCCCTAATATAACTTCAGGAGTTTTACAACATCCTCTACAATTACACATCTATCGCCAATATATACTGCATGGCACATCCAACTACAAACTTTGCGCAGGACAGAGCGCTAGTTCTCAACCGGCAGTGAAGCTGCGGTAGCCTGTGGTAGGTGTGGTGCAGGCCGGTGATATGTAGCGTCGTTTATCGGTCGTCAACGTTTCCTCCTATATGATACCACAGCCTGGGAGTCTGGGACCACTGTGCAGCACGGTCAAAGCGATGGCTATGCACATATCGAGGCAAGCGAAAGATCGATGAAACTATTGTACACAAAAATCGGAACCTATACTTGAAAACAACAGAACAACGCTTACCATGTGAAACCCACACCTTCAACTAAAAAGAAGCATGGTTGTATCGAATTCAATCGAAATTTGCGAGTCCAGCCGCTTCGAGATCCGGCATTTTAATGTTTCGAAGGAGGGGATCAAGCGAAGCAAGTTCCTCCTTGATCCCAGTACGAGCAAATTGATCTAACTCTTTGAGTAGAATCGATGTTAATTTCTAAGCAAGGCGCGAATTTCAATAAACCGTGTACATTGCAATCAACAAGCGCACCTTAAATTTATTGTCAATCTTCAGTACCAGCTCTCCTAAACTGGACGACCAAGCAGGAAGAGGTCCTGCACCGAAACTAAACCCTCCAGTTGCTGGTAGACCTCCATTAGCTATACTCCATAAGCTACCACTTGCACGTAATTCGTCTGGCGGATTTGAGTTTGGATATGAATGTTGGGACAGACTTGGACTCAGAGTGCCAGAGAAAGCGGATTGAGGACCGTCGGCGAACAGGTACGATACGCCGGGATGCGGTATAAGAAGGCCCAAAGGACCCATCATATGCTGGGAGGAATGGGGGATCGGAGATGGGCCAATGAGCTTTGCGATTTTATGATACACTTCAGAGACAATGTCAAGCAGTGTAAGCAGTGTTTGGTGATAATCTAACGGGAATGGCTGCAGAAAGGTTAGGTACTCTGATATCCTACAGCCATGATGGAACGCACTGTATGAGGGTTGACTAGATAAGACTCTGTGGAATCTGTGTAGGATCCGGAATATTCGCTCATTACGCCCGGTCGCTTTCCTCCAAGCTTTCCTCGAAATAATCTCCTGGGCTGACGCTTTATATGAACGATCAGGAAAATGTAAAAAATAAAGGAAAGAGAATCAGACCATCTTGGGCTTTTCAGTATCCTCCTTTGCTTGATCATACTCGAGCAGAGTGTTCAGCAGTCCTCGCAGAAAGTCCTGAGGCTGCGGCACGTCCAGCAAATTGGCAAGCGACATTCCGAGGATGAGAAATCGCGTCGTTCTGGCCCAGTAATCAATACCAAACATCTCACCGCCGGGAGTCTTTCAGATACACACCGTTTCTTCATTTCTACGTTGTTAAATACCCGATCCAAGTCTGTCCGTGATATGTATATAGTATGAAACCAGTGACTCCGTCTGTAAACCAGCAAAAATAAGAGCAAAACTATAACAGTTTCAATAACATACCCTTCATGGATATTCCGAATATATGTCAATGTCAGAATCCTTTTCTGGACGAGATCTCGAAGATATTCGTCGGAAGTCCCTATTGCAGGCGTCGTCGTTCCTAGGGGTTCAGCATGCAACGACTGCGCATCCCATTCCTTCGCCATAGGGGTTGAGGAAACGGGAGTAGGGGCGCCTGCTGGACCAGTATACGCCGCGGCAGCAGAACTGGAAACCGTCAATGGCTGTGCACTTGGTTGTGGCGCTGAACTGTTGGGAGGAGATTTGAAGGAGGAAAGGAGATTTTGCGCAGAGGATTTCCGACGCATCCCGGGTCGATGTTGTTCTCCAGAAAAGGACATTTCTACGACAGAAACAAGTTTGGTGCTGATAGTGATGGGAAATCCGAACAGGGCTAGTAGTTTCGCCGATGGTCACGTGTCTGTAAATTTCTCCCGCACAGCGCACGTCTCTTCTCTAGATCTACCTTTCTCAACTGTTCCTACCATGGCCGAAATAACTACCATAGCCCAGCAGTTTGTCCAATTTTACTACTCGACTTTCGACTCGGATCGCTCCAATCTGTCTTCCCTCTATGTCAATCAAGCCCTTCCATTGTATTTCGGCGCGATCTCTGACCATCTTACAATTTAACAGCGACCAGGTTCCATGCTGACATGGGAAGGGACACCAATACAGAGCGCGGCTTCGATCATCGAGAAATTGACCGTGAGTCTTGTTACACTACCTTTTGGAATTCTGTTGAATCTCCCATCTAGAGCCTACCGTTCTCGAAGGTGCAACACAAGGTGGAGACTCTCGATGCCCAACCATCGTCTCCCACTACACCCAGCATAATTGTTGCAGTCACTGGACTACTCCAGGTGCGTTCTTATACTTACTTTTATACAGCATCGTTGCTGATCAGTAGCTATTTTTCTAGGTCGATGATAGCCCCAACCCACTGCAATTCAGTCAGACGTTCCATCTCATTCCAGATGGCGGCAGCTACTATGTGTCAGTATTTCGTGCTTCTCTTGCCATCAATTCTCATTGTTATCTTTGACAGTCAAAACGACATCTTCCGTTTAAATTATGGCGCTTAATTTTTTTGCTCTCTACATCTTAATCAACACTGGTGTGTTACTTGGTCCAGGCCGCAGGTTCTCTTCAATAGAAACACTGTGTATTATTCTATGTGCTACGACAATTCACGGCAAGTTTGCCTTCTCTGGAAGTCGTTTAACTCTTGAACTTCGCAATCCTCATCGGGGTTCCATCCGCTAAACTTGGAGATCTTGTACTACTTTCGATCGCGGCCTGATATCGCATGTAAATTCTTCCGGATGACTAGAAGGACATTGGGCGAATACTATGGTTGGCATGATATGAACATTCGAGTTTCCGGGAAGGGACCAACCTGATCAAATGGGGAGTATATTTAGGTTCCTCTCCAGATGTAAGCGGTCCAATGTCGAAGAGAGCCAATATAGTAACTATTGAGATGAAGACCGTGTCATCTGCCAGTAACTGACCTGGACACACCCTGATGATAGATGTTAAACGAACAGAATGTTACCAAAATCATCCACCCACCTTCTTCCATATCCAAACGCAAATTTCCTTGGATCAGGATTCACTTTGGTTCCATCATAGGTTGGACCCGACGAAGATTGATCTACTTGGTATTCCTGCCGGTGATAACGCTCAGGAAGGAATTCAGAGGGGGATGGATACAGTTCGGCATCGTGCAGGACAGCCCTATCCTTTAGCGTTAGATGGCATACAGTAGTCTCGTGCTTCCCTACCAGCTGTTTGCTATGACTACAGATTCCTTGGGAATCCTCCAACCACGATATTCGTCGTCTGAAGTAGGGTTGAGGTTATGAGGAATCGCAATTGGGGTGACCGGATTCAGTCCGTAGACTTCTTCTTTGAGAATGCTCTCAACGTATGGTAGGTCTAGTCGATCCTTGAATGCCGGACGTCGTCCAGAGCCAATAACACGGTCAATCTCCGCCTGTGCTTTTCGCTGCTTGGTTGGGTTGACGGCCATCGCCAGTATGAACGATGAGAGCACCGAGACTGACTGAACGACAAGCTTCTCGTTAAGAATATGTTTACTACCTGGGGCACGAGGCCTCAAGGACTCACAGTATCTGCACCAGCTAGAGATAGAAATGAGAGTGAAGTCAAATCTGAATATGCCAACTGAATCCGACCGTTGACACCTGTGTAAGAGGCCCATTTGAAAATAGCAGTGTCCTCCTCTGTCGGATTTTCCTTCCGCTCGATCAAGCTTGCAGCGAAAGATGGTAAAGCATTTCCAGCGGCCTGCCATCATCAATTTTTCTGTTCCAGATGATTGAGACGGAGTTTTCAACGTACAATCTATTCTTTCACTTGCTGATAAGGTCGATTCAAAGCGTTTTGCAACGTTTGCTTAAATATTTTCGCCTTCTTTTTGAAAGGTACTCCAGTCCAATCGGGGATATATCGCACTTCCCAGGTTGCAAACTAGAAAGTTAGTATCATCGCGGAGGTTATAGATGAGAAGCTCACAGAAAGAGAAAAAATCGACTAGAAAGTTTCCGGGCACCATTAGCACGGAAATGTCATCATCTACCTGTTTGGCCATTCGAATAAAGTCATCGTCGTCACCTTCGACGATATGCCCATGGGATATTTCGAACACCAGACTCGCGATATATCTTGAAGTAAATAGAGCATCAGTAATGTAAGATGTCCACACGTATCAATCTTACCTCCTAATATGGGCCCGAAATGCTGTGGGTGCTTCCGTTAATCCTCTCACTAGGATTTGAATCTTTTGCTCTTGCAATGGACGCCATTCCTCTACCCTTCTAGGGATCAACACTTCTGAAAACAGGCGACGGAAGGTCCGATGACGTCCTCAGGACCATTCGAAATGAAGGCGGGACTATCTCCGTAACCAACTCTGGTAATTTCACGTCTACATATCGTCTACCGTCCAGGGACATACTCACAATTCGCCTGCCATGACCGTCGATGGACGGTCAGAGTACAGTGCGCTTCGACGCTCCAGAAGGTCGTAAATAGATCGAGCAGAATTGAGGATGATGATTGATTGTCCTAGAGCAGATAAGTGAATAACATCACCTATCGACGCATGAACGAGGTCAATACGAATGAAGGAAAACATCGAGAGATTCCACTACCAAAGCGCTTGCTCCATTGGCAATACGTGAGCCAAGGCCTTTCCGAGGGGAGGCTCAAATGCATTCCCTATCAGAGGGTATCCCTTGGGTCCGGGAGGCAGCGGTAGACGATGGGCTCGGTTTCTGACAACGATGACCACCAAAAGCAAGAAAAAGCCTGCCCCAAAGACAATCTTGTAGATAAGGTGCGCTTCTCCATAGAATGACTGCTCCATAGAATGACTGGAACATAGTCAACGGCATTATCCAGACACCAAGAAATTCCCACTTTGATAACAGTGGCACTCCTATATCCGGACTAGGCCCCATCCTCAAGCTTTCTTGATTCACGTCAACGCAGGAGACGAAAAACGAATAAAGCTCCTAATCCTGTTCGCTGAGAGAAGAAACTTACTATCTCAGACAGACTACAGCCTAAGGAAACAGAATCGACTGTTCATTTCAATATAGATACATCGAAAGTAAGGTGATAATAATGTATAGGTTCACGTCCTGAGAGATGAGTTGTGTCAAAGAAGCCCGATTTGATGCTGGAGATGGTGTTGAAGTGGTATTCGATGCTGGATTTGATGCTGTAGACCCATTACACTCCGCAAGACCCATCTGAACAAGCTTGTTCGCAGCCGTGATGTAGTAGTAGTCACCTGTTGAGTCTGTAAAAAGCGGGTCTTGGAACACTTCGATCGTAAACTTACCGTAGACGATACCAGTCAAAAAATTATTCGCAGGCCAATTGACTGTCCCATTTGATAATAGACTCTGCCAAGAGGGATTCCACGCTAAAGAAGTGACATTTTGCAAAATCTCATGTTCCGAGTCAGAGGTGCAGTCATCGACGACCGTGAAACAAATATACCTGAATGGCGGCATTTGTCCAATTTGCAGCATTAGTTGGGTCTACTTGAGCAAGAAGAAGTAGTCCGTTGGCAGCGACAGTTGCAGCGGATGAGTCTGCTGGGCGAGGAGGAGGATCCAGTGGAGCATTGAAATCCCTACAAAGATATGGTTTAATTTGAGTAAGAGTGTACAGATAACAGAGATCGGTGTACCAAGGCACATTTCCGTCAGATGGGATGTTGTCCAAGAAATAGTTTGCGGCACGTTGAGCCGTACTAAGAAAATCTGCGTTTTTGGTATGGTTATACACTGAAAAGGATGGTCTCTATATGATTCAAAAGAACAAGGAAGGCGTCGAAATTCACTGTTTGCAAAACCATACAAAGCCCACGCTTGGCCTCTACTCCAGGTGCTGTCGAGTTTTTTGAGTCATTGTGCAAGCTCGAAGCATTAAACAGTCATACCTCGAATCAGAATATCCTTGTGAAGTTCTTTTACGGATAACATCTCCAGTAGTTGAGTTGTACTCTACAACATGCCAAGTTGATCCTGAACAATTCGGAGGTCAATGGGTGTAAAATAATCCACAATCGAGTGCCCACCATCTTCGCGAAAATGGTTGATCATAGTCGTGTTGGCATGTGCGTTGGCAATGTTGATCAGCGTTTGATTCCCAGTGAGCGCATAAGATGCCCAAAGGACTTCTAGGTTCATCATGTTATCAATGATGACAGTGAAATCGGTGGGGTCCGATGTATCCCAACTTCGTGTACAACCAACAACAGGGTTGAATCTTGCGGCAAGATCTGCAGCGAATAGATTAATGGCTTGTATAGCGGTCTCGTTCTGTGAATCGCTACGAGAGACTGAGCGTCAAGAGGAGCCTAAGGAGATTTTGAGGACACACATCAAAAGTTCCTCGGAAAATGGAAAACTGACGAATCCTACATCGTGCTGCAGATTCGTGTTGTTAGTTTCCAGCGGAATTAGTCCTGTGCTCGTAGATCGTCCCAGCTCCAGCCAATCAGCAATTCCCAAAGCGTTCGCGTCGGTCGCCCCGCATAGAGTTTTGCGGGTGTTCAATGCGTATAAAGTAGCGGGGAAAAAGCCAGACGTCCAAGTGTCAGGTATAAAGTCCAGCCAAGTTCCAGGATTGCTGACATTCCATGTGTTGGTGTATTGAGGATACTGGATTGGTGAAGGTAGAGAGTTCGACGTATTGGCTATTTTCTGTGGTATGAGAGGAGAGAAAAGCTCGTCTGGAAGAGTGGCAGAGGCGGTGGCAGTGTTCCAGTATAAGAAAAGGAACAGCTGAAAAACGAAGAACGACATCTCCAAACGACGATGAAGGTAAGAAACAAAAAAGCCTCACGTCGGGATATAACCTCCGGTCCGATCTAATTAAGTACAGACGAAAGGTCTTGTTCGTCGTGGCCGGGTCGTGGCATCAGGTTGAGAACGTTTGCGGGTATTGAATTATGGACCAGAGGTCAACACATGTTACAGCAAAGACATGACATTTCCCGCTGTATATATCGGACGGATACGTCTGCACCTTTTTGGATGGTACAACATACAGCTACCTGAGTGTATTTGCATAATTTGTTTTCGTACGAAAGCAGAGCAGCGCAGCATGAACCATGAAGATAAATAGATAGATAGATAAAGAAGTATTATTGCAACTTGCAAGGCGCAGCAATGATTAGTGGCAGTGCAACGTGATTTGACGCGCAGTGAGGCGGCGGGGCACGCAACCTTATTTAATTCTTCCTTCTTTACCTTACGACTGTAATTTTGGACCACCTCGATTTCACCCGAAATGTCTACAGGTCCAGCGGGATTGGGCTCAGAGATCGTTACCATTGTCAACAAGCTTCAGGATGTCTTCAACGCTGTGGGCACCTCAACAGCTTCAATAGACTTGCCTCAGATATGTGTTTTGGGAAGCCAGAGTAGTGGTAAAAGTAGTGTTCTAGAGGTGTGTCTGCTTCCTTTCTGTTTGATCTTTTGAGAGAGACTGACTGCCTTTCAGAATATCGTCGGAAGGGATTTCCTGCCTCGTGGAACCGGTATCGTGACACGACGGCCACTGGCAAGTCTTTTTGGTGTTTCTAGACGCTGGACAGCATGTAATTGTTGCTTTGCAGGTCTTGCAACTGATACATAGACCTTCAACAGCACATCAGAATGGTGGTCGTGCGTATTCTTTGTACCAGCGTGAGTGGTTACTGATGTACTTTCGTTTCTTCAGCGCCGGAATTGGGGAAAGATGGAGACGCTGCGGCCAACGCAGATGAGTGGGGTGAATTCTTGCATCTACCTGGTCAAAAATTCTACGACTTTCACAAGATTCGGGATGAGATTGTTCGTGACACTGAAGCGAAGACTGGCCGCAACGCAGGAATCTCACCTCAACCCATCAACTTACGTATATACTCTCCCAAAGTTCTAACTTTAACTTTGGTCGACCTTCCTGGTCTGACGAAGGTGCCTGTTGGAGACCAGCCAAAGGATATCGAGAAACAGATTCGTGATATGCTCATGAAGTACATCTCAAAACCCGCGTGCATTATCTTGGCAGTATCACCTGCAAATGTTGATTTGGCCAATTCAGATGGTTTGAAGATGGCTAGAGATGTAGACCCTGAAGGAAATAGGACCATCGGTGTATTGACGAAAATCGATTTGATGTGAGTGCCAATATTGGTTTTAGGATTTTCGAGGTTCTGAAAATACATTTCCACAGGGATACTGGCACAGATGTCGTTGACATCCTTGCCGGTCGTGTCATCCCTCTCCGTATGGGTTATGTACCAGTGGTCAATCGAGGTCAACGTGACATTGACTCTTCTAAATCCATCGCACTTGCGCTTGAAGCTGAACGCGACTTCTTTGAAAACCATCCGTCTTACAAAGGAAAAGCACAGTATTGCGGTACTCCATTCCTGACTCGTAAACTTAACATGGTACGCAGCTTGATTTACCTGCGGGTGATATCTCATTCAAATATCTATATAGATCCTTATGCACCACATTCGCGCTACTCTGCCCGACATTAAAGCCAGAATTTCCTCCCAGCTGCAGAAATACAATGCCGAGCTTATGCAGCTTGGAGGGGCTATGGCTGAGCATAACTCTGGCAATGTCGTCCTATCTGTCATTACGGAGTTCACCAATGAATTCCGGACAGTCCTCGATGGTAGCACAAACGACTTATCTGTAAATGAACTTTCAGGAGGTGCACGTATCAGTTTCGTCTTTCACGAATTGTTCAACAACGGTATCAAGAATATCGATCCCTTCGACCAAGTGAAAGACGGAGACATCCGAATTCTGCTGTATAACTCATCTGTACGTTACCTTGCTCCCTACTCATTCAAATTTCATTCAGCTCGTACCTTAGGGCTCCACCCCAGCGCTTTTTGTCGGCACAGCAGCTTTCGAGGTCATCGTGAAGCAACAAATCAAGCGACTAGAAGAACCTAGTTTGAAGTGTTGCCAGCTCGTATATGACGAGCTCATCCGTATACTTGGCCAATTGTTAACCAAAATTGTGAGTAGAGACTCTGTATTCTAAAGGAACAGTATTGACGGTATGTCTTTCGAACAGCAAGCGTTCAAGAGATACCCTGCTCTGCGCGAACGATTCAATGCGGTTGTTGTGGGCTTTTTGAAGAACTGTATGACTCCGACGACGAAACTAGTGTCCGATATGGTCTCGTAAGTGGTCGGAACATATATCGTCACATATCCGCTGAAATTGATCTAGTATGCAAGCATGTTATGTGAACACTACACATCCCGATTTCATCAACGGACACAAGGTATCCAGGACTTGACATACGGACGCGTAAATGCTGACATTGCCCACTCTAGGCTATGGCCATTGTTAATGACCGGCTGAATGCTGCCAAACCCCCACCTCCCCAATCCGACCCCAAGACAGGCAAACTTGCTCCTGGTGTCATCAACAACAACAAGGATCTTGATGTTGAAGCAAAGAAAGACGAAACAGGCTTTTTCGGGTCTTTCTTCACCAGTAGCGGAAGGAACAGCCGAGCGGGAACAGCCAAGAAGACGGGTGGAATCAGCACACCCTCTACCATGGAGGCGCCCCCGCCAATCATTAAACCTCAGGCAGCTTTGAGCGAGAGAGAAACAATGGAAACGGAAGTTATCAGTGCGTTGTCTATTCATGCTCACTTTTACATAAAAGTAATGAAACATCTTGAATTCATCTAGAGCTTTTGATCCATTCGTACTTCAATATTGTCAAGCGCGAGATGATTGACATGGTGCCTAAGGCGATTACTCTTACTCTCGTCAATCATGCGAAGGAGACCTTGCAGAAAGAGCTTCTACAAGAGCTATACAAGCAGGAGGTGTTGGAAGATCTGCTCAAGGAGAGCGAGTACGTCGTTAATAGGAGGAAAGAGGTTATCAGTATGGTCCAGGCGTTGAATAAGGCGGAAGAGTACGTCCATCTTCGTCTCAATTTTCGTCATTGATTGTTAACATTACTGTTGTAGGATTGTTGCAGGTGTCTGAAGCTTTCTTTTGTACCCTTTGATTTTTTACACTCCTTGGAATTTTCTTTTCTCCTACATATGGTCTATACCTTGCAATCCGTGCATGCACTCTTATTACACTATCCTACGCCTGTTTTTGTCAGTTTCGCCGAATACATCACACCGTATGCTGTTACGACCGCGCATTGATGTGGACCGCGTATGTCACTCATAGTACCTTGCCTCGCGTTAGTCGCATGATCTCGCAACACCGTTATACATACTGAGTTGTTAACCATACAATGTGGCTCCAATGTGTATCCCGAGATTACTCGATGGTCTGGAATTCGCAAGCAATTCCCTCCCTGTCCTACACAAATGAGGTGGTTTACCAAGTCCCGAAAATCTGAAAATCTTGTTCCATGTATAGTATACTTTCCTCTTGTAATTTTGAAGATGAACTACAAGCAGCGCACAGCGCAAATCCATATAAGTAAATAAACAGTGAGGATATTTAAATCATTACATCTAAGGCAGAATCTCGTTTAATCTATGGATACATGTTATCGTGGTTCTCGTGTTTTCCGTGATAGTTCATAGCAGAAAGTCTGGTTAAGCTTTAAGGTTTCAGTCTTAACCGGCAATTTGATAGATTTTGACACTGTTGAGTTCCCAATCTATACGCCATCGAGTTTAGAAGTGATTAGAAGATGAGAGTGAGATATTGAATACGCACAAGCATCTAGGAATGCGGCACCGTTGTTTTGCACAAAGGTATTGCAATCCGACACACCTGTACGTGTCGCACAGCTCTGCTCTTGACCAGGTGCACCAGCGTCAGCCCATACAGAGCCAGCCAAGTCCCCGCTAAAACAAAAGAGGAAAAAAATACGTCAAAAGCTGACACATTAGGGGAGTAAGTAAGCAAGCGCACCAAAGCGTAGTGTCAAAGATCGTAGACTGGTAACCAAAAAATTCCGTGATATTACAACTCGGTGACGACCACCAAGCAAATGGTGTACCCCAGAGGGCAGGCAAGGGTGTACCAGCTGTAATATCCGACGGGATAGCGGACCTTTCGAAGAACCAGACAGCGATACCGGACGAGTTCAGAGTCACTAGAAATAATTTCAGCGTGTCAGCACGGTGTTGAAACGAAATGAGAAGGAGGTGAGAAACATACTGGTAAAAACGCCACCTCCGTTACCGTTGAAAGCAGCTCCGTATGATACTGTCGAGCTCGATCTGATACCGCAGCCTCCCCCGGTTGAAACGCAATCAGTAGAGGTGATGACGGATCCTGTGATATCGAGTGCTGACGAGCTTGACGAAGCAAGAGAGCAGCCTTCCAAAGTATGTAGGGTGGCCTGGTCGTTAGTATTGTCACCAACCCCTTCTACAATGTCTATCTCTCCTGTGAACAGATGCTCATTGAACATCGTTTTCGTTTATCGATCGAAGATTGGACCTACCACCATCCGGCCAATTTGGGCCATTTGTCCAAAACGCACTGGAATCAAGTATTAACAATAAGTAGAGGCGAAAGAACCGGGGGAATCAGAGCTACTCACGGCCAAGTTCCACACCCAGTAGGCATATGGATAGCGTCTAAAATCCAAAGGCCCGAATTATAGACGTTGTTGGTTGTGATCCGGATACTTTGACGGTTCCCAGTGACCGTAGCGGTGGTTTCTACTCGCATTATGACGGTTCCATCGGAAGTAATCTCAGTAAGATTGTTGGCGGACTTGATCGAAGAGGCAGATGATTAACTGTCGAGTTTGGAGAAAGATAATTAACGCACTGCTGTCCCTTGGTCGACATAATTGACAAGTCCTACGTAGCAGTTGTTAAGCTAAACAAGGTGGCAGATATATCGCAGATCGGTTACCGTGTGTAGTGACGTCCGCAGCGTCGGTGAAGGTCCAGCCATTGAAAAAATCGGATCCACTCTAAAGGGAATCGTGAACCACAGCACGCCCGAAATAACACAAATACGTACATGTTCTTCAACAAGCTTATATGGAGAAGAAACAGCAACACCTGTACTTGAGCTGCCGGCAGCTGAAGCTGTATTGGTGGATGAGCCCGCAGATTTCGATGAGCCCGAAGAACCCGAAGAGGAAGAAGGGGAAGAAGAATTGCCTCCTGCAGAAGAAGTTGCACCAGAATCGGATTTGCAGAACACAGTCCGAGAGCCAGTAGTTAAGTGGACCTGAGGCTGCAGCTTTTCCCTAGATGCTAAAACGACATCCAACGCGACATTGAGATCCTTGGTAAACCTTTGAACGTGGCGACTCGTCCTTCGGGCCAAACGAGATGCAATGTTCGATGCATAAATGGGGTTGTATAAGGAAAAGAAAAGACAGACGCAGAGGAGTGAATGAAAAAAGAACATGGTGAAAGGAAGAAAAAAACGTTCAAGCAGAAATAGGACGGAAGGTCATACCAATTAAATTCCTAAGTTTAACTGCGGAAGGGTTTTCCGATTACACGTGCAATTTAAATAAATGACAGTAGCGGCTATGTAGCCACAACTCTTTGACTGTCTTTGACCACGGCTTTCTTCAAGAGTCAACACACATACACACGTGGAAAACGACGACTCATGGTAAGCGAGGATGTCTTTCCCCTCCTAGACTCCGGGCAACTCTTGGTCACCTCCCGAGCTCCTCGCAGGTTCTCTGCAGCATCATCGCAATGACTGTTGTCGGAAGAAGAATATAGGTTTTATCTATAATTTATACTTCTAGCTTTCAAGCTTCAAGCTTCATTCATATCTCGCCAAGAACTCCGTCGTGGCGTGACTTCGTTCTTCGCAAACTACTTTCTCCATACAAGTCTGACGTCGTTCATTTCATTCTCATTTCGCATGGCAAAACACATCACATCAATTTGGACAGATTTTTGAAAAGGTTGAGGAGGAATCTTGAGCCTTTGCCTCGCTGGAAAAAATTTCATTTTTTCTCTTTCTTGACGTGGAGCCAAGAAAGACATGTTCGCTCCCAACTTATCTTCTGACTCTTCCTTTGTCCTCTTCCCCCCACAGTATGCCGTTCAGCGCAACAAAGGGCTTGTTGTTACGAATACACCGTTGTTGATCATGTCGATATAGATATAGCGGCGAATGTCTCTATCATACCGTACGACCAAGCAAGATGCTTATGCTTCTCCTACATCTTCCCTACATTCCTGATAAATGTAACCGTTAGATAGCAAAAATGGCTGCGTGTGTAATGTGATTGGAGTAGGCATATCGACGACAACAGAGAGCATTGATACAAAGGATGATATTTCCCACTCGGTCCCTGCGGGTCGCCGAAAGCATTAGATGTTGATTAGTAGCTTCTCTTTGGTATATATATATTTTTTACCTTACGATGTACTTATATACCAGTGTTTTTTTTTTTTAGCTAGGACAAATATCTGCATCGACGTGGAAACAATACACCCATCAACAGGTAGGGAAACAGATATCAATCGTAAATTATTGTCGATGCAACGTTCGCTTGCATTCACACTGAGGAACAGTGAAAGTCACCGCGTTAAATGTACGTACGTATACGAATATGCTGATATGTATGTGTTGTATAAGTAAAGTAATGCATGGAGATTGGGAGTAATGGAGATTGCAATGATATACAGTACAGCGAAAACGAGAAGAAACGATGCCCACGAATGTAAAGCGCCAAATGATACAGTAGTTATGCGGTAGGTTTAGTAATTGTAGAGACAAGACAAGGCGCAAAAAAAAAATACGCCATGCCTCCTACGAGTCATTCGTATATTGAGAATGTTTTAAGCGATGATCATGCCTTCAAGTACGCTGACCACGCCGTCGACCATGAAGATGGACAAGGGATATAATGATAGATGTCGACGACGGGCAAAGCCTCAAAGTGAAGAAGTCGTGGATGCAAACAGGTCCGTGAGCCGAAGCCAATGTTTACCAGCCAGTTTCTATGGTTTCCGAAATTCGCACAACACGGTGTAGATAGTGTTGAACGCGGTGTAGATCTCTTCTCTGACCTAGTGAGGACAGAGAAACAAATAGTGTCAGCGGATATGTTCAAACATTCCACCGGCAGCCACTACCGACATCAACGAGCTCGCAGAGTGGAGATCGAAGAAGGTCGAACATCCATCCAACAAACAATGCGCATTCGATTGACGATTTCATGGGAATAGAGAAATAAGAAATAAGTAATTACCTTGGCACCAGTCAAAACGATCTTGCCAGATACGAATATTAGAAGGACAACTTTCGGTTTGATCATGCGGTAAATCAGACCAGGGAAAAGCTGAATATGAAGATTAAAAAAGCAAACGATCCGTGCAATGAGTAGACGCACCTCGGGTTCGTAGCTGCTGAACTGTCCGTGGCTGTATGCAAGCCCCTCTAGACGAATGGGGAACTTAACGTCGCAACTGCCAACGATATTTTGAATTTTGAATTCCGAGAACTTAGCATCGAACCCGAGCTTTTGTACAATCCTGGCGTATTTCCGTGATGCAAGCCGGGAATCGTCTTCGGACTTGGCCCCAGTTACAACCATCTTGCCCGACGCGAAGATGAGCGCAGTAGTCTTGGGGTCACGAATACGCATGATCACGGCTGCGAAACGCTATACGTGGAACAAATCGAAGTAGTTCGAATTGCACACACGGAATGAGTAATCATAGAAAAGTACCAACCTTGGGGTTGTACTCTGCATTCCGCGCATGTAAAGCGATAGTTTTGAGGTCTAGTCGACAATCGAGGTTGACGGTTGCGACGATGTTTTGAAGAGTGGGCACAATGCCTTCGACAGCAGTAATATGCTGCTGTTCGAGGGTCAGCGGTGCAGGTGTAGCAGGGACGGCAGATGGAGTGGATGGACCAGCCACCGCATTCGATGGAGAGCCGACAGTAGACGGTGGAGTTTGAGACTGGGCTAATACTGGGTTTGTCTGAGGATGTGAAGCCTGCAATGAAGGCTGAAAGGAGTTCGATAATGGGGAGGGACCGGCCGGATTGGTAGGTTTCTGAAGATAAGCCCCGCCGGGTAACGCTAAACCACCGCTCTGCTGAGCCTGCTGCTGCTGAAGTTGTAGCTTTTGCTGCTGCTGAACCTGTTGCTGGATCTGCTGTTGCTGATACAACTGTTGTTGTTGAGCCGAGACGTTGGAACGGCCAAAAGTGACCTGACGAGCGGGCAAAGCAAATGACATTGTCAGAAACAAAAATTTATATGACAGGCGTGGGAACGGGGGGAGAGAAGGAGGTTTGTGTTAGAAGATGGCTCCTTATATACGGTGAGATTCAAACTCCGCCTTTATTTGATTGATCAACCAAGTCATTTCCCACGTGGCCTTTTCCTTCATCCTTCCCCATCATTGCCGCAAGCGCTGAATCCTACCTTCCTCAGCCCAAACTTCCTACACCCATGACCATGAAACTTCAAGCCTTTGCACTCCCTTGGATGTGCTTTCCCTTTTTCTGGCGAACATATCAATACGCTACGCATGACCTTCTTTGGTCACAATTCTCGTACTCACTTCATTTCTCGCCTTCGTTTTTCTGATCTTTATCAAACCTCCCAACGGTTTGTCAATCCATGAATCGTCTCACTGTTTGGCTTTTTTATGCTCTTTACTCTATCTCGAGTCAATGCGCTCCTTTGCGCTCATCCCGCAGCCGGCGCCCGGCTCTCGGTTGATCAATAGCCGCAATCTTCACATGGATAATGGAACGCCTTTGAATGCTATTTGTTCGCTGCAAGTGCAAGATCCGACACTGCTTTGTCTCTTTGTCTTTCTGGCTCCTTCGCTCTCCTTCGGTGGTCTTCCCTCTGTCCCTGCCAGGTCCTGCCTCGCCTTCTCCATATTCGACTCGCAATATTGCACTGATGTTTATCTCCCTTCTCATCTCCCGATATCATCGCACTGCATCACTACCATTCACTTTCATCTTGCCATCTTCAGATGTGTTAACATCCATCAACTTCCGATGTTCTCTTCGTCCATTGCATTCTGACCATCCGATTTGGGACTTCTTATCCCATCTGTCACCCATAATGCCAACGAATGGAACAGACACTGAGACGACAGAACCGAAATCCGTTCACTTTTTCGAAGTACAGATACATATCTTCTAGTTTAAAAGTACTGTACATGTGTGTATGGTTTGGTTTTCAAACAAGCGCGAATGAGCTTATTTCTTCAAAGGTAAATATTAGGAGAGTGAATGAGTCATGTTACTCGTGAACGCGTCAATATATTTTCCACGACTTGAGTTTGAACCCTTCAAATTACACCATGCACGCACGCGTCTCGCAACAGGTACCAAATCTTCAAGTTCCAGCTTAAAACCCTTTGTCTTCACTGATCCTCAAATATGGACCTTTTGTAGATACAAGATGCCCGAATCACTCAACTTGAAGCAGAAGTGAATAGGCTTCAACAAGAACTTGGGTAGGATCATAGCTGGATATCCCACCAAGGGCCTCCCTAATCGATATTTAGACAAGACGAAGATGCAGAAAAGATTGTAAACAAGCACATCAAGTTACTTCATCGCTATAATGAGGCTAAGGATGCAGCACAGGTGCGTAAAATCCCTTCCTCGATATGGACCGGGCACGCGTTGATCGAACTCGAAAAACCTATGATATATGCTCCTTACAGATGCTCATAGGACGGGTCAGCCTCCACCTCTTCATTCCTTCATGTGCTCATGGTTATAACGCGATTTAGCTGGCCAATTTGAAGGAAACAACCGTCAGACAAATCCATAATGACCTAGATCTTCCGATTGGCGATTAAGTAGGAACTTGGAGAGCGCGCACCTCTCTTGTATGTATGTATATCGTTGTAATAATACTGTATAATTTTTCGATCTTCACTTCTCCACCGCAATCCAACTTGTTCCACATCCTGCCCAAATTCCAACTGCGGTTGCTCTTTCGTGATCGTCTTCCCGCGGCCAAAGCTTCAAAGGTGTATGAACGTCCTTCGTCGAACATGAACCCATATTTCCGTGCTCGTTCCACCCCCATCCCCAAACTTCTGGCCGAAGGTCTGACTCTGCTCTAATACTTAGAGCAAGTACGTGCTCGCTACCACACGCGATCCTTGATATATGCTTCGAAGGCGTGGTGGCGAAAGGAAATTCGACAGGATGAGGTTGAACGGAAGTTGATGGCTCCAGCGACAATGAACGACCAAGTTGTCCTTTGGAATGGCTTCCGGTGGCATATAAGAATCCGGATGTATCAATGAGGTACGTCCCATTCCAGGTGCATTCAACAAATGAAACGTTGCGAAACGTATCGAGATCAGCTATCTGTGACTTCATGTTGGAGCCTAAACAAGAAAGGCGACGAGATTCGTGGAGAAAAACGCTGTGTCGATGTCCAAGTGATATTTGGATCACTGGGTCGTCAGGGTGATCAGGTACTTCGACGATCTTGGGAAGAGAGAAGAAGGGAGTTTTCTTGTCGAGCATGGACGTATCGCCTAACTGGCCATGGCGCGCTGCGCCCCAGCCAACGATGAGATTTCGACCATAGTGGTCGCCGACCTGGACTCTTATCTGGGCAATGACGTGGTGTTGACCTGCGGAGACGGAGATTACTTGTAAAGAGGCGCCATCCATAGCCACTTCATCGATTGGGAGATGATCAAATAGGACGGTATGGAATAGTTTGGCACGCACAGACAAGCTCTTCCCGACACCCAGATCACCGAAGTCATCGCTGCCCATAGAGATCAGCACATCTGGCTTTCCTTCGCAGGACAATACGACATAAGATGTTTCCCAAGAACAACATAATAATCTTGGTTGATAATCTTCTAGACCATGCTCTGCGAGCTGGAGGTCTATCCGCTGAAATACTGTTTCATCTTGGTCCCTTCCAAGATTCCCTAGCTGGCCAGAATGACCATCACCACAGCCCCAAAGAGATCTCCTCGTCCAGCCAGTTGATTCCTCGGTAAACTCGCTCAACAGCAATACATGATTCCCGCTAGTTGCGATACGGATGATTCTCTCGGATATGCTGTAATCTTTTGCGTTCTCATCTTTAAATATACAAGGCTGGAACGTGTGTGCGTCGTCCAAAGTCCCATTTGCTAGTTGTCCGTGCGCGTTGGAACCACAAGAGACGAGAGAAAAGGGCATCAAACCATCCGATCTAATCTTATCTCGGCTCTCTCACTATACGGTGCCCGACTGGGCTCAGGCTGGATTTGAATGAAACGATCAAAAATTATTGAATGGTTATGTTATTTTGTGACCGAGTGACTGATTTGACGCCATGTATCATAATATCTCCGAGATATCGGCCCGGCAGGAATTCTCGGCACAGTAGCAGCTCCCGCCTCTCTCTCTTACCCAACAGTGAAATCAGAGAATTACTTCATTGAGCACTACGTGAGGATCATGTGAGGAGATGTGGGACTTAGGAGTGATTGTGAACATCCAGTCTGCATTGTGTAGAGGTGTAACAGCAAGTTTATACTGTTTTCTGGCAATTGTGAAGTTGAGACACTGTCAGCCTCAAGTTATCATTATATCTCTAATATTATAGGTAGATAACTTAGAATAACTGCACAATATGAACCTTATATTCTATAGTCAACTATCTGAGAATTATACGAACTTTTGGACGTCCCAAAATCAGTCAGTTTTTGGTAAAAATCTACACATAATGTACGAATTTTGGAGGCGCCAAAACACCTTCTTCCCCACATTGTTATTGTCTTTTTCTCTACCTTGCAGATACTACACGTATAGTTCCTAGTAGTTAGTCTGGCGCTCCGCACCAATACGCCAATCTGTAGATATAAATACTGCCTGTATGATACTGTAGTCCCTCAGTTTAATTATCAACTTAGATTATCCTCTTAACATCCTTGACTTGAGTCTCTCTCTGTGCTCTCGTCACTCTCTAGTCTTCAGGCTTGTTGCCTTGAAGTACTTCTTACTCTGACCTTAGGACTTATAAGTTCTTTGGTTTGCTCCTCATTGTCGGCGATACCGCTGCTCCAACTTGGCTGCTTCTGGCTTTTGTCAAGCCTATGCCTCAGGTCCCCAGTCCGCCGCTTGGTATTCCAAAGATCTGCCTTTATTGTAATCTCTTCTTTATTGTTCTTTCTTGCTACACATGTTAAGATCATGTACACCGTGCAACCGTGCCAGAGGTCACAGGTGTCTAAAAGCAGAAGTTGAGTGGGACAGTAGTGAAGTTATTGACAACACTGCCGTTACGCCATTAGTCCCCGGAGATCAGAAGTAGTGAGGAGAAAGAGACTAGGAGCAGCCAGGTCGGAGCGGCAGTATCGCCAGTGACGAGGAGCAAACCAGAGAATGTATAAGTTCTAAGGCTATAGAGAGTGCTTCGAGGTAGTGAGCCTGAAGACTTAAGAGATGGCCTGAGTTAAAAAAGGGAATCTAAGTTGGTCTAAGTTGATAATTAAACTGAGGAACTACAGTAGCGTACTGTCAAGTCCATGCCTCGGTGCCCCATTCCGCTGCTCGGTATTCCAAAGATCTAGCGTTTATTGTAATCTTGTCAAGCCCATGCCTCGGGCCTCCATTCCGCCGCTCGGTATTCCGAAGATTTACCTTTTATTATAATCTCTCCTTATTGTTCTTTCTCGCTACACATACCCTTACGTTCTAGTCTCTCCTTATTGTCTTTTACCTTACCCTGCAGGTACTACACGTATAGCTCCTAGTAGTTAGTCTGGTGCTCCGCACCGATGCGCCGTTCTGTAGATATAAATACTGCCTGTACGCTACTGTAGTTCCTCAGTTTAATTATTGACTTAGATTGACTTAGATTTCCTCCTTAACTTTGTGCTCCTCTAAGTCTTCAGGCTCAACGCCTTAAAGTACTCTCTCTACAGCCTTTCGACTTATAAGTTCTTTGGCCCGCTCCTCGTCACCGGCGATACCGCCGCTCCGACTAAGCTGCTACTCAGCTCCTCCCCTCTATACTCTTGATCTCTGGGGACTAACAGCGTAATGGCAGTGTTGTTAATAACTTCACTACTGTCCCACTCGTCTTCCGCACTTAGACACTCTGTGACCCCTGGCACGGTTACACAGTGTACATGATCTTAACAAATCTCCTTCTTATTGTTCTTTCTCGCTACACATACCCTTTCATCCTAGTCTCTCTTTATTGTCTTTTACTTTACCCTGCAGGACTACACATATAGCTCCTAGTAGTTAGTCTGGTGTTCCGCACCATTGCGCCGATCTGTAGATATAAATACTGCCTGTACGTGTTCAGATCATGTACACCGTGTAACCATGCCAGAGGTCACAGGGTGTCTAAGTGTGGGGGTCGAGTGGACAGTAGTGAAGTTATTAACAACACCGCCGTTATGCCGTTAGTCCCCGGAGATCAAGAGTATAGGAGAGAAGGACCAGTAGCAGCCAAGTCAGAGCGGCGGTGACGAGGAGCAAACCAAAGAACGTATAAGTCCTAAGGTTATAGTAGAGAGTACTTCAAGGCGAAGAGCCTGAAGACTTAGAGAAGAGCTAAGTTGATAATTAAACTGAGGGACTACAGTAGCGTACATGCAGTATTTATATCTATGGAACGGCGCATCGGTGCAGAGCGCCAGACTAACTACTAGGAGCTATACGTGTAGTACCTGCAGGGTAAGGTAAAAGACAATAAGGAGAGACTAGAACGTAAGGGTATGTGTAGCGAGAAAGAACAATAAGGAGAGATTACAATAAAAGGTAGATCTTTGGAATACCGAGTGGCAGAATGGAGGCCCGAGGCATGGGCTTGACAAGATTACAATAAACGCTAGATCTTTGGAATACCGAGCAGCGGAATGGGGCACCGAGGCATGGACTTGACAGTACGCTACTGTAGTTCCTCAGTTTAATTATCAACTTAGACCAACTTAGATTCCCTTTTTTAACTCAGGCCACGTCTTAAGTCTTCAGGCTCACTACCTCGAAGCACTCTCTATAGCCTTAGAACTTATACATTCTCTGGTTTGCTCCTCGTCACTGGCGATACTGCCGCTCCGACCTGGCTGCTCCTAGTCTCTTTCTCCTCACTACTTCTGATCTCCGGGGACTAACGGCGTAACGGCAGTGTTGTCAATAACTTCACTACTGTCCCACTCAACTTCTGCTTTTAGACACCTGTGACCTCTGGCACGGTTACACGGTGTACATGATCTTAACAGCTTTCTCCTTCTCTACTCTCAATCTCTGGGGACTAGCAGCGTAACAGCGGTGTTGTTCATAACTTCACTACTGTCCCATTTGACCCTCCACCCTTAGACACCTTGTGGCTTCTGGCATGGCTTCATGGTGTACATGATCTTAACAGCTATCTACTTCTACAATTTCAACAAATTACAGTAACAATGAGCTTTGTGCATGTTCTTGTCTGGAATCATATCCAGTACTAAGTAGCAGATAGAAATACCTGTGAATTTGCTTTTATATTTTCTTTCAACACTTTGATTTATTCTGGATATTTTTGATTGTTAAATGTTAACTACAATATTTCAGTAAATATGAGAAGGAAGGAATAGCATCAATAGTCTCACCTCAGTTGAATGAAAGAACAACTGAGGAAATTGAAAAATTTAGGTGATAAGTATATAAGGTGATTGAAAAGTATAGGAGTTGAGGAACATGGTGGCCAGAAAACAAAGGAAGATCACACAGAACAAAGCTGAGTGTATGGAGTATTAGTCCAACAGTAATCTCAGTGTAGTTGGTCTACACTCTGGCCTCTAATTTACCTTCCAGCCACCTGCAGAACATCCTTGACCTAGTCCACAGGTCCTTCCTATTTTAATCTTGTGTCAGGTCTATATCATACAGTGATTTTTAAATGTATACCGTGAAAGCAGTACCCCAAAGAGAGGCAGCAATTGTGCCGGAGGCATTGCCGGGCCGATATCTCGGAGATATCCTGATACGTGGCATCAAATCAGTCACCCGGTCACAAAATAACATAATCATTCAATAATTTTGATGGGTTTTATTCAAATCCAGCCTGAGCCCAGTCGGGCACCGTACACTATCGATTGTGGCCAATTTATCTCGAGTCACTTCTAGGACGTACCAGTCGATGAGCGCTGCTAATCCCACACTGCTTCCTGAAGCAATGTCCTCCGACCCTACTGCTCCCCCTTCGGTGCACGACCTGGCCAAAACATTAACCGACACTTCCTTAGCAGAGTAAATCATTTTCTACTGTCGCACTATTGACGGGTCTCTCATGTTGTTAACGCTTCCAGATCCACAGTGAACCCGACGACAACTGGACCAGCTCCCTCTCTCGATGCTGCAGCAGTCAAATCAGCGCCGGCGGATGCTTCGTCGCACGACCAAGTTGTCACACCCTGGGACGTGCAAGGATCTGTGTCAAATGATGGAAAGCAGCAGGCAATTGATTATGAAAAACTCATTGTGCAATTTGGTACTCGGCGTATCGATGAATATTTACTGCAGCGGTTTGAGAAGTTGACTGGGAAAAAACCACATGTTTTGTTGAGGAGAGGGATGTTCTTTTCACATCGGTGAGTTTCGTCGCTGCTCAAGAGCAATAGATGCTAATCTTGCCGCCAAGCGAATTCGACAAAATCTTGGATCGATATGAGCAAGGCAAACCATTCTTCTTGTACACCGGAAGAGGCCCCAGCAGCGATAGCATGCACTTGGGCCATATGATCCCTTTCGTTTTCACCAAGTGCGTCCTTTATCCATAATCGAACCTGACTTTTGCTGAGGGTGTCAAGATGGCTGCAGGATGTTTTCGACGTTCCATTGGTCATTCAATTAACGGGTATGCTACGACAGCACTTCAAGTCCAATCGCTGTTGATCAGATGTATTCAGATGACGAAAAGTTCCTGTTCAAACATGAACTCAAAGTAGAACAAACCAAAGCCTTTGGGCGAATGAACGCACGCGATATCATTGCCGTCGGAGTCAATCCTGATAAGACCTTCATCTTTAGTGACTATGACTATGTATCTGGACCTTTCTACGAGAATGTTTCCAAGATATCTCGTCAGATCACATATAGTCAGGCGAAAGCTACGTTTGGATTCAATGACTCGTGCGTATCTCCGCCTCCACTGCTTTGATGTCAACTAATCTCACCTTCTCAGTGATAACATCGGCAAAATACACTTTGCTTCAATCCAAGCAGCACCCTCATTCTCCAATTCGTTCCCTCAAATCTTTGGCACCGTATCAAACATTCCCTGCCTCATTCCCTGCGCAATTGACCAGGATCCTTACTTTCGTCTGACCAGAGACGTCGCCCAAAAACTCAAATATCCCAAACCCGCGTTGATCCACTCGAAATTCTTCCCTGCACTACAGGGCCCGCAAACGAAGATGAGCGCGAGCGATCCCAATAGCAGTATCTATATGACGGATAAGCCTGCGCAGATAAAGAATAAAATCAACAAACATGGATTTTCGGGAGGGCAGGAGACGGAAGAGGAGCATCGGAGGCTCGGAGGAGATACGGAGGTAGATGTTGCGTATCAATATCTGACATTCTTCCTGGAAGATGATGATGAGCTAGCTCATATGGGGGAGGTGAGTTCAAATGTGTTGTAGCAATCTGTCTTCTCATATTTTCGTTTCATTTTCCTAGGAGTACCGCGCAGGACGTCTCCTGACGGGCCAGCTGAAAGCTAAATGCATCCAGCTGCTACAGCAGTTCGTTTCCGACTTTCAGGAGGTTGGTTTCATTACTTCAGCCCACTGAATCTTCTTTCTCACTTATTTCATCTAGCGCCGAGCTAAGATCACAGACGAGCAAATTGATATGTTCATGGACAAGAACCGGAAGATTGTGCCCACTATGAGCAAAGCACAAGCACCGCCAGCATAGTCGAACACTTGTCACAATATTTGTATAGATACGGTATTGGAAATTGAAGCGACCTTCATCTAAGTGCATCATTTCGCTGACCACTTCTGTTCTTGCTGTGGCAGGGGAATGTCGAAGTTCCGCATGTCATCTGGCGATGCGCTGCGCAATGTAGTGGACAGAACCGTGAAGGCTTCCGGTGGCGAACATGAAGGGGTCATGAGGGTGATTCCAGGCAATACAAGTGACGTCCCGACCGAGTTCGTGGGCTCGAATACGGTGAAGAAGTGTACCAGATTCTCGATCCCATATGTGCAAATCTCCAACTAAAAGCAGAATGACTCTGTCTGTACTAGGTGAGGTGAACGAGGAAGAGACGCACTCTTGTCAACGCAGAGCACAAGCTCTTCATTTGTGCCTCCGAAGTAACTCGGGCCTGCAAAGTCAGTTGGTACCTTAGGGAAGTACCTTTGACTATACGTTGCAGAAGCGTCGATTCAAAGGTGCATTTTGAGGAACGAAGGTTCATATATAACTCACTGAATGGTAAGTCGGGAAGTATTCTTTGACACGTCTAATTTCCACAGCTGGGGAGTGGCCTTGATGCAATGTCAGACAATGTTCAACGGTCCACGTCCGCAGTTGACCCACCTTGTCCTCATAGCTAATGAGGGTCAGAAAGTCATTATGACTATTGGGGACTACAGTGATGCCCTTGACATTGGAGAGCACAGGTACTAGACTGTGACCAACTATGAGATAGTGACCAACTATGAGATAGTGACCATAATTTTCGTGCAGATTCAATTTACGTTTCAATTTGATTCGTGTCGATGTTATAAACTGCTAAAAGATTGAGATACAACCACGAAATGACCTTTGGTAGATCACTGACCTGCGATCCGTTTCTCCGTTCTTGAAAGCCTTGGCCGAAGACCATCGACAGAATGTAACAGAGTTCCAACCCCAAGAAGACGCGTTCCATCGGGGGTAACAGCGATGCCTTGCAGGTTCATATTTGTAAACTTGTATATTCCTGATATCTGGACGTAATAATCGATGCACTGTATATCTGTAAAACAGAGGTTACACTCACCTTGCCATTCGAATTCTGGCTTCGAAATGTAAAGATTGTCGAGCAGAAACGTATATGGACGCACCAACTTCACAACATTGCTGCCCTCAACAGAGAGAAAGTCTGGGTTGAAAATTTTGTCTTCGGCTGGGCAAGTAACGATCCCGAATGCGGAACCCACCTTCACCGGTGCCTGGAAGCCAAACAATTGATTCCACAATTGTCGGTCGACTGATAGTCTTCTGTAAGATACCGTGCTGAACGTTCGGGAAAGGCAGTGAATCAAATTGGAATGATAGTTGAGAGACGCTTACCTGCGTCCATACATTGATGCTACGAGAAAGCCTAGTTAGTAAAAGGTGGCTACCTGGAGACCTGTGTTCAATTTGAACGAAATCAGAACCCCAATGAAATAAAAACTTTATTAGGGACGACTCCGAAATATTTACCAAGCAACTTGTTTGACAACACCTCTTGGATGCGCTAATCTACGGTAAACCGAAATGACAGAATCCTTCATACATAGGCCATAAGAATGACAAACACCAATGAAAATAGTAGAACTTGCTTGCACACGGAAAATGACCGATGTCTTGTCCCAACTGTGGAATTTCATAATTGGAGCCTGAATAAGATATATAACAGACATCTCTTACCTTGAAGTTGCCAGAAATTTTCCGTCAGGTGAGAATTGTAAATTCCATATAAGCGCTCGATGAGCAACCTTGCCTTGCATTGGGGTCAAAGACTCAAGTTTAGGCACTAGCGCATTCAATCGAGATTGAACTCGAATAGCATCCAGCTTGAGGTCGACCGATGAGGTACTACTAGAGGTCCTTTGACGGTGATTCTGGTAATTTGCTGATCCATGATTGGACATAGCCCGGTTCATCTTTGCTATACGAAGTGCGTTTCTCCACAACTCTTTTCCTATGGGGACAGCCGGGTCCATTGTAGATTTATTGAGAGGCCTGCCCATTTCCCGCGATGTAACTGGCTCGGTGAACTCCATAGTCACCAAATTGATGGACAAAGTCCCCAAGGGTTTTGTCCCACTAGCTGTAGGAACATTCGGATGTTTGAGTTTGGGGGACCCACTTTCAACGTCGCTTCTAATCTCCGTATCCTTTCCAATTAGACTCTTCGCGACCCTCCGCAGTTGAGTGCCTAAACGTTTGATGTGGGTTACAATCCTGCGTTGCAAGTTTTTCCTCTTGGAAGAAAGATGAAAGAGCTGTCGAACGGTGTTGACGAGCCATTCTTTACCACGGCGATGGGTGAAGGACCATCGCTCCGACGTCCACCATATCGATATGGCTCCAAGACTGCAAGAGGTGAACACAGTAAACACAGTTGTTACGATTGAGGTGACTCTGCTCTAATAAACAAGATAGTGAACGGTGATAATCAGTGTGATGCATATGGCTTACTTGATTCGAGGCAAATGTAAACGTGCAAAGACCAATCCAAAAACACACAACGGACATCACCAGGAATACCAGGGGAGAACGCTTGATCCAGATCAGGACCCACCAAGGAACACGCAATCCGGGAGAGCGACTACTGCATATGAGTAAGATGTACAGAGATCTTGGTAGTCGACTTACTACATAGCCTGCTTCCAAGTTAAGCCTAGCAAACTATTGACCGCGGCTGCAATACTGAAAACTAAGCTCAGAAACCAGAATAAGTTTACAACGTGGCCCGTAGTGCTGTTGAGCATATAAGAATATTGTAGAGTCATAGCTGTGACAGCAGAAAAAAATGTGGCTACAGTTGAGAGATTGAGTAGATTCGCAGCGCCACGTTTTTGTGCAAAACGAATGGTGGGTACACCGACTTCAATAAATGTGGACATAGAGAGAGAGTGAAGGCAATACTGTCAACGTGGTACCCCATTTCAAGCCCAAGTTCCTCCATGTAATTTTGAATGTTGGTAGATTGAAACTGTCCTGTATTGATTAAGGATATCAGTCTGGAGTGTCATTTGGATTTGGATTTGGCTTGGGTCACGAACCCTCGTATATCTTCAAGGTACTTGCCCAATAGTTGAGGTTGTTTTCAAAGTTCCAAAGTGACGTATTGACGGTTTCATCTGCGAACTCAGGAAATTCGTTCAAGCAGTTAATAAATGTCCGGATTTCTTCCGAAAGTATGCTAGTCCAAGTGGCGAAAATTTCAGCAGGAATTTTATGGCTTAGCAGAACTTTTTTTTACCTTACCTGGAATTTATAAGCTCAGCAGGAAACTTATACTGCCAACAGAAAATATACTTTGGATAGCAGATAACTTACACCTCTCAGCAGAAAATTCATGAGATGTAGCAGAAAACTCATACCTCTCAGCAGAAAATTCATGAGATGTAGCAGAAAACTCATAGCTGTAACTGTCCTACAAAAAGACATTTTTCTACCTAGATAAATTGATAGATTGATACAAGGCACCATCTCGAGACCCGGGGCTGTCTCAGAACAGCTGGTTACAGTAGGACAATAGCAGCCACATACGAGAATGAGTATGAGCAAGAGTATGAGACAGAGTCTAAGAAAGACAGAGAAGAGTATGGTACGAGAAAGAGTATATCTAGCAAGTGTGACGCCTAACATTGGTTTGACTTTTTATCAATATATATATGAGTTCTACAAACCAATACTTCAGCATGCGAGCAAAGTTTACTGACATTGTGACTGTTTCATTGCTATATAGCTAATATAAATGTAGGGAAATGGATAATAGAGCTAGGTGCTTACAGTCTCTGTCGATGAGGATAAAGACAGTGAGATGAAACTACACCACATTTCCTCAACCTTGATATCTGAGTAACAACAGTTCATGGAAGGACTTTGAGCAATAAATCAATGCAGAGTAACGAAAACTTACTGGATGGGACGTCAGATGGGTCATAGAAAACTTGAATAGCAAGGAGACCCGCATTTTCCTGACCTCTGTCTGAGATAGTGAGGGTTGTCTGTGTGGATATCGTCTGAACTGGATCTTCAGGAGGCATATTTGGACAAGAATGTTTATGTGGCATAGAGAAAGAAGGACGTGGAAGGTGGGTAAGGAAGGAATGCCTGTGACTGTGACTGAATGTCACTCCACCCTCACTCAGCTACCGAGCACTTAACGCAAATGACAGACAAACCCAAGCTGGAGCCAGAGCCCAAGGCTAATTTGAAGCCCAAACCCGATGTCGAAAGTCTGATGCAAGTAGATCCAGATGACCCAAGCTACACTAAAATAGTAGAGTTTTATCACGAAGATAGGATGGTGGTTCTTGAAACTAAAGAAATGGACAATGTATGGTTTCCTACAGGTGGCTCATAAAATATTTAACATATTTATCTTAGAGAGGCAGAATCACACATTCCCAATACAAAATGAACTTGTCTTCTCTCAAGCTTCACGCTCCCATCTTGGTCAACTTTCTCGTTGAAGAACTTAACTTGAATGGGATCAAAGGAACAGAAATGGATCCTATAATCTTACCCTTTTCGACTCGGGAATTTAGCAATTTTCTGCACTGGATTTGTTAAGATCATGCACACCGTGTAACCGTGCCAGAGGTCACACAGTGTCTAAGTGCAGAATACGAATGGGACAGTAGTGAAGTTATTAACAACACCGCCGTTACGCCGTATGTCCCCGGAGGTCGAGAGTATAGAAGAGAGGAGCTAAGTAGCAGCCAAGTCGGAGCGGCAGTATCGCCGGTGACGAGGAGCGAACCAGAGAACGTAGAAGTCCTAAGGTAGAGTAGAGAGTACTTCAAGGCAGTGAGCCTGAAGACTTAGAGAAGCACAGAGTTAAAGAGGGAATCTAAGTCGATAATTAAACTGAGGAACTACAGTAGCGTACAAGCAGTATTTATATCTACGGAGCGGCGCAACGGGGCGGAGCGCCAGACTAACTACTAGGAGTTATACGTGTAGTCCTGCAGGGTAAAGTAAAAGACAATAAGGAGGGACTAGAATGAAAGGGTATGTGTAGCGAGAAAGAAGAATAAGGAAGAGATTACAATAAAGGTGGATCGTTGGAATACCGAGCGGCGAAGTGGAGGCCCGAGGCATGGACTTGACAGTATCCCCCTCTTAGGCTTGAGCCCTCGAAAGCCATTAATACCGGGAGTTGATTTGTCACCAGGAAAAATTTTAAAGGCTGTCAGCATCGGGCATTTGGCCCATCAGTCAGCAGAAAAATTTTCAAAAGCCGTTGGTACCGGGAATTGGCGTTAGTCATCAATGAAAAATTTTTTTGGTTCACCGTACACCAAACACAATTCGAAGGAAAATTTTTGCTGGTCCGTGCGCCGTTTTGTCCCTATAAAAAGGCCCAGGGTTTTGCCGCCAAGGCCCTAGCTTTCACAAAAACTCTAAGTCCACTACCATGTCGACCAGCCGAACTACCACCACTACCACTTCTTCTACCGCCGGCCCTTCGAGGTCGCGCCCTATTCCGCCCCCGCCTATCGACCTCACTAACCACGAGGAGGATGACCTGGGAGAGGAGGAGGAAGACGAAGATGAAATCATCCGGAGGGCGCAGGCGCGCGTGGAGAGGGTGAGGGTGAGGAAGGCGGCGGAAAAGGCGAAGAAGGCCGCAGAAGAAAAGGCTGCAAGGGCAGCAGCAGCGAGAGAAAGGGCGGCTCAGGAGGCGCAAGAGCGGGCTCGTAGGGCCCAACAAGAAGAGGAGGAGGTAGCCGAGAGAAGGAGGCTGTTAGCCGCAGCGGCGACAGCGCGGAGTCACAGGGGGACCTCCCCAAGTGATACGTCGGTTTCGCTGCGGAGGCCCGTGGTGGAGATTGCGAAGAGGAGCAAGGGAAAAGGCAAGGCTAAGGCCCAGGTGCGTTCTTCCTTTATTATGACTTGTAATTGTCTGACTGCTTTTGCTAGCCCGTGGATGAAGACCCGGACGACGGCGACGACGACGACGACGAGAAGGAACGCTGCGAACGATGCAGGACAAAGAGAAGTTCCATCATCTGTAAACCCTGCCACGACGCAAAAGTTAAGTGTTCGTACTCCGGATGACCGTCAACGGTGAAGCGAGAGGGCGGTTCCAACCCGACCGGCGAGCGCCTGGCTGTTCTGGAGAGCCAGGTAGCCCAACTACTAGCGGACAACCGACAACTTCGGGATGGACAGGTGAAGGCTAACACCTACCATCGACACATGAACCGAAAACTGGACTGGCTTGTAACGGACGCCGCAAGGAGGAGGAGGACACCCCCTGAGCTACCGGAGGCCGGGCCGTCGGGATTGCCGAGGAAGCAAAGGAGGGTAATAGACAGTGACGAGGAGGGAGATCGTGAAATAGAGAAGGAGATGGAGAAGCAGGGATTGGAGGAAGATGGGGAAGGAGATGAGGAGGAGATGGTAGAGGAAGAACCGGCGCCGGCGAAGGCACAGTCGGAGAAGGGAAAGGAAAGGGCCGTAGAGTAGTGAAACTACGGACATCGGACATCGGCCCCCTTGGCCATCTTCTTATATTTCTTGTAGTCTTCCTGTTGTCTTCTTGTAGTCCTGCCTCTCCTGTATATATTTTTTGAACTTTGTATATAAAAAAATGTTCAACGCAATTCTGAAATCGGAGAGCGAATGGGCCGCAAGCGGCATAAGAAGTAATTGGTTTTGAAGTATCAGTAGCTTAAGTGTGATTAAAGAATAAGTAATATGGTAACTAAGAAACAAAGTAAGCAATTTAAGAAGGAGAGGTAAACACTCAATTTGCTATCATCGTGTTTACCCTCTAAACACACAAAGTAAACTTCGGCGGAGCATGGCGAAAACGGGGAAAAGAATAAAATGATTTTTTGTGATCAAGGTCCAGGCTTGTGAGGGTATCGGGCGTGAAATGCCGGTACAAGTTCGTCAGCGTGTAGTTCATCAGCAGCAACCCAAGAAAACTCATCGTCGGTACCTTCGTAACCGGCCCACCGAATGTAATAACGTAGAGGACAACGTTTATACCTTCTATCCAGTTTGGAGTCCAGGATTTCGGCAACGTTGTACTCCTCTTCACCATCAACTTCAATTGGAGGTGGAGGAGATTGAGTACGATTCGGGAAAGGATTTGGCGTAACCGGCTCCAGCTGTGAGACGTGGAAAACCGGGTGAATCCGGCGAAGATAGTCCGGGAGCTTGAGTTCATAAGATAAAGTACCAGGTCGACTGACGACCTTGAAAGGACCAAGATATTTTTCTGAGAATTTTTCAGTAGGACGAGTAGAACGAATGTGCTTAGCAAGAACAAAGACTTCGGAGCCGATCGGGAACTCCGGGTGCGAGATTCTTTTCCTGTCAGCTTGTTCCTTGTAACGAGACTGAGCTAAAAGGATTTCTTCTCAAAGGAAAGCGTGGAGTTCATCAAGGTTGACGACGAAGTCTCTAGCTAGATCAGACTTCATGTCGACCTCGGGCCGAACGGTGATGTTTGGGTGGTATCCTTTGTTAGCGAAGAATGGAGTAATACCAGTGGAAGCATTGGGAGCATTGTTATAGGCGAATTCGGCGATCGGGAGTAAAGGCGACCAGTCATCTTGTTGGTAGGAACAATAGATCCTGATGTACTGCTCGAGAGTCTGATTGACACGCTCGGTCTGCCCATCGGCTTCCGGATGATATCCAGAGGTATAGTGAAGTTCCATGGAGAGCGCTTTACCGAGAGCCCGGAAAAATGCCGAAACAAATTCGGAACCACGATCAGAAGTGACATGATTAGGGACACCATGTTTAGAGAAGACATGAATAACAAAGAGCTCAGCTAGTTGTTCGGAAGTGATGGTGTCGTAAGTTGGAATAAAGATAGCTTGTTTGGAAGATCGATCCACAACGACGAGGATAGCGGTAAAGCCATTCGACATTGGTAGTTGCTCAATGAAGTCCATGGATATGGAATCCCATGGTCGGACCGGAACCAGCAGAGGCTTCAACAACCCGTAAGGCCGATGGCGGCGAGGTTTGTTGCGACCACAAACAGTGCAAGAGGTAACGTAGTCACGTACAAAGTCTCTGACCTTGGGCCAGGTGTATTGACAACGTACAGCTTCTAGAGTTCGGTTCTGGCCGAAATGGCCGGAGAGTGGATGATCATGAAAGTAGCGGAGGACTTGAAGGTGAAGATCGCCGTGATTAGGAACATAAATACGGTCGTCAAGGCGTAGTAGCTTGTCACTACCTAAGCTCCAACGTTCATTGGAAGGATCTTTAGCAAGTTCCAAACCAACAACGGAGCTCGGGTCGGCGGGAAGGGCAAGAATGATAGCCTGGTGTAGGGCTTCGATATCCATGATAATTGAGGCGCGTAAAACCGGGCCTTCCAGGAAGGTAGCTCGAAGAGACGCAGTGAGTTGTTCGTTAGTAAATATAGGACGGAAGTTGTGAGGGTTCACTTGGGCGTAGCCGATATCCCCCTCTTTAGGGTAGACGTCCCAGCGTCTAGTTATCGAGTCGGGTTTCTCGCCGAGTTTCCCCGGCCGGAAGCGAATGACCATATTAAATTGATGTAGAGATTCTGACCATCGGACCTGTCGGCGGGTGAGAACCTTGGTAGTAGAAAAATACTCAAGATTTTTGTGATCGGTGACGACGTCCACCGGATCACCCGAACCTTCCAGATAATGACGCCAAGCTTTAAAGGCCTCGAAGATGGCCAGTAGCTCTTTGTCGTGAGTATCGTAATTGAGTTCAGCCGCATGAAGCGTTCTGGATAGGAAGGCTAGAGGATGAATTTCACCGTCAGCATATTGGATGGAAAGAATCGCCGCAATGGCGTAATCGGAAGCGTCGGTCTCCACGATAAGTGGGCGATTCGGCTCCCAATGGGCCAGTATCGGCGCAGAAGTGAAAGCGATTTTGAGGTTTTCGAAGGCCTCTTGACAGCTGCTGTCCCAGATCCAGGGAGCGCCTTTTCGGGTAAGCCGAGTCATCGGCACAACGATATCGCTATAATTATAGATAAAACGACGATAGAAATTTGCAAAACCCAAGAAGGACTGAATGTCCTTAACCTTCCTCGGGACCGGCCACTCTAGAACTGTCTGGACTTTCTCTTTGGACATGGTTAATCCGTCGGGAGAAAGAATGTAACCCAAATACTCAACAGTATCCATATTGAATTCGCACTTCTCGGGATTGGCGTACAGCCGATGATGGCGAAGCCGCCGAAGAACCTCCTTGACGTGTTCTTGGTGTTCTTCTGGCGTATCAGAGTAGATCAGAATATCGTCCAAGTAGACGATGACACAAACATCGAGCATGTCAGAGAAGATGTCATTAACAAACCGCTGGAAAGCCGCAGTGTCATGCCTTGTCCCGAAAGCTCCCCTTGTCCCCCTCCTAGACATCCCAGAACAGCGTATCAGTTCCCTTACACCTCCCAAATAACCTCCCATCAACCTCCATGAACCACGGAACCCTAACTAACCTCCCCACCAACGCTAACCTCCATCTGAAGCAACAGCTCCGCGACTCGCGTACGCCGCCGGACAATCCCCTATCAATTTAGCCTCATGGGTTCCGCACTTCACGCCAACCCCATTAGATGCTCGTTTATTACATTGTCCCGTTACTATTCAGCCCACCTATATAAGTATCCTCCGTAACATGAGCGTCCCTAGCTTGGTATATTTTGAACACACACCCTTTACATAGGTCCAGTCCCTGTCCCTTTGTACCTGCTAACCATACGGAATTCTCTTTACTCTCTATTTCTTTATCTCTGTTTCTCTCAAGTCTTGTCTATCGTCTCCGTGATCGTCTACACGATCCAATACACGCTTTTACTCCACGTCTAAGCAATCCGAGTGAGTTCCCGAGCTCCCTCGAACAGTACTAAAGCTCCCAAACGCCTACCGCCTTGGTGAGCTAACCTCCCCAAACCACCTCGAGTTCCCTAGCTATTCTATAAGCTTCGGGACCTCGATCTAGGTAACGTCGAAGCTACTTCCCACGTCGAACTACGTACTGCTTCTCCGTTACCACCTCCTACACTCGAGGACGTCCATCCTCGATCCTAGCCTCCGGGGACCTACCCTCCCCTGCATATCCCTTCTCGGGAGCTTCTACCCTCGAGACTCATCCACACATACGACCTACACTATCCTATATTGACGTTCTAGCGAGTACAACTCCTACTACGCAATATCGTACGGTCCCGTACTCCTTCTCAACCTCCCTACGCCTTAGGGACCTCCCTGGACCTCTTAGGAACCCCTTCAAGGGTCACCCTCTCATCGTTCTAGCCACTACTAGGTCATTCCCGTCCTCGGTTGCGGTTATCGTAGCTCCCTTCGAGCTCCAGCCTGCTCCTAGCATGCTACAACATAAACCTTCCCATACCAACACCCACCCTAAGACCTATTTCGACCCAGGTCTTACACGCAGGGGCGTTTGTAAGGCCGAACGGCATAACCTTCCATTCGTAAGAGCCATAGCAGGTCCGAAAGGTGGTCTTCCATTCATCACCTTCAGCGATTCTGACTAGATGATAAGCGTGAGCGAGATCCAATTTGGTGTATATTTTAGCTCTTTTCGGAGCGTCGAGAAGATCTGATATGAGTGGGAGTGGGTAGCGATCCTTTTTGGTAATACGATTGAGTCCACGGAAATCGACGCAAAGGCGAAGTTTGCCGTCTTTCTTCGGGACAAAAAGGACCGGAGCGCCGTGAGGAGAGGATGATGGGGTGATGGCACCAGTAGCCAGCTGTTTGTCAATAAAGTCTTTAAGGGCGACTAACTCCTTTTCAGACAAAGGGTAAATACGGCCGAGCGGCGGCGAAGCGCCTTCTTCCAAGTCAATCTTCAGGTCGTAAGGTCTGTGTTCAGGAAGAGAATCTGCAGCAATCTCGTCGAAGACGTCTGCAAACTCAGCATACTCTGCTGGGATAGAAGGAGGAAGTGGAGGGACAGTAGGAGCGGTGGAAGAGCGGTCGGCGGCGCGGGCCGCGACCTCTGAGTGGATAGCACGAAGAAGAATGGGTTCCATACCGGCGTCCTTGCAAGCCCTATTGAAGACTGCAGCACTCACCAGTGCAATGTCAACCTCGGGAGTTTCCAGCTGAGCAGCGAATTGAGAGACCGTAGGGTAAGAATAGATGGGTTCAAAGGGAAATTTGGACGAAAGGGGCTTGGCCCGTGATGTCCGAAAGCGGGAGCGAGAGCGAGAGCGAGGTGAGTCCCCAGAAGGGGTCTCCAGAATTGTCGGTGAAACCGACGGCGAACGTTCTGGTAGCGGAACAGCGACCTTTGCCACAACAGGGTTGATGGCAGAAGGCACAGACGTCTGTGAAGAATCAAGATGTGAAGTGTTACGGAACGTAATGTTTCGAGATGCCCAGTCAATCAACGGATTGTAGCGGGATAAGAAACTGTAACCTAATACTGCTTTACAGGATGAATCTAAATGTGTAACATAAAAAGGTAATAGAAGCAGCTCGCCGGAAGGGAACCGAACGGCGATATTCGCCATATCGGTAATGGGTTTAGAAGATAATGAACCATCAAAGAGACGAAGATTAACAGGAGGAATTTTGGTCGTAGGAATAGAGTTCTGAGAAACATAACGAGTATCGATGAAAGAGTCAGTAGAACCAGAATCAACAAGAGTAGGAAATTTGAGAAGAGCAGAGATGGGTTCGGCCGGCGCGGCCGAATCGGATAACGAAAATTCAGTAGTCAAAGATATTACAAGAGAGCGTTCAATGGAAGAAAGAGCGGACGCGTTGAGATATAACTCCCCAGGTGAGGTACGAACCTGATCAACGCAGCTCCCGTTTCGTACCGGGGAACAAGAGCTGCGGATTAGTTTTCCGAATCCTCTTCAACAACCTCAATGGTTGCTTCGGGGGTTTCTTCAACCTCGGCAGCGCGGCCCTTCGATTCTCGGGCCTTTCGCTTATTGCAGTCAGCAATCTGATGCTTACCACCGCAGAAGAGACAAAGATTATTCTTCATCCTTCTTTCCCGTTCGGAGGGAAGTACCTTACCATCTGCTCCTAGATGGTTGAACGCGGGGCGCTGACCGCCGGATTGGCCGGAACTCAAAGAGTTCTGGGGCTTACCACCAGAGAAGGGTTTGGGTTTCGGCGTGAACGGCGCCGAAGAGCCCGAAGGCTGAGAATTATTGTGCTGGTTAGTAGAACCAGTCTTGAAGTCCGAGGAACCCTTCTTCGGGTTCCGAGCAATAAAAGGCTTACCAGCCTCACGCTTCTTAGTTTCTTCGCGCTTCCAATAACGGTTGTCAATACGAAGAACTTCTAGACGATAAGCGGCGAGCGTCGCCGGCTCGGGCAACCGCGCCATTTCGTCCTTGATGCGTTCAGCCAGGCCTCGTCCATAAGCCCATTTCAGGGCGGCAGAATCCCAGTTGGTACTAGCAGCCAGGGTGTTGAACCGGATGTTGTACTTCCGGATGTTCTCGGTTTCCTTCATCTTGAGGTTACCAAGGGTGTCCTCGGCCTCGCCTTGGGCATCATAAACGCCGAAATTGTCCTGTAGCTCCTTTACAAGGGCCGTGAAGGACGACGTCCAGGCCGGCAGCGAGTCGAGGTCCGGGTCGAGGATGTCAGGGACAAACCATTCTTTGGCTGACCCACTGAGATAGGAAAGAGTATAATTCACCTTCCGTTGGTCGGTGAAGTACTTGGGACGGTCATTAAAGACCAGGGCGAGATTGACGAAGAACGTCTTGAGTTTTCGGGGGTCCGAACCGTCGAATACCTCGGGCTCCTTGACCTTGCTCTTGGATTCAGAGCTGTCAGAGGGACGGCCGAGTGCGGCGAGAACGGTACCGAGGGTTTCCATAGAAACCTTGAAGCCCGAGAGGAGATCCAACATAGCACGTTGCTTGTTGGGGATGTCAGGAGAGTTGGAGGAACGAGGTCCACCAGGTCCACCAGGACCACCAGGTCCGCCGGGACCGCCAGGTCCACTGGGGTCACCAGGCTCACCACGCGGTAAACCGCCGGAGTCGTCATCCAGGTCGTCAAGGTTGTTGTCGGCGCCCGGGTCATCGGGGTCGACAGGAGGGTCTTGATCATCGTGATCACCAGTATCCAAATCGAAGTGAGGAGGTGGGTCACGAGGAGATTCAGAAGCTGCTCTTCGTTGGGGTTGTTTACCCGAACGGCGAGCGATGGCTTGAAGGATTGGAGAGTCAATTCGAGTTGTAGACTGGCCCCGAGCCGGAGCGACCACGGGGGGTTGTCCACGGCGAGGGGTCAAGACTTGGACAGGTTGTCCGTCACTGGTAAACAAAGTGCTGTACTCGAATTGCTGATCTTCTTCCATGGCTTCAGGAAGAGTTGACGTAGTTGGAACTGTGGCTGGACCGAAACCGCGATTACGGCGACGTGGTTGACCGATGGCTGAGATAGATTCGGAGAAAGGGGCGAAGGATTGGGCAGTTGTGAAGAAAGTATTTTCTTCGGAATTTGCTCTAGATTGAGCTCGAGTTTTCGGAGGCATAAAAATGATATGTCAGTACGACGTTACGGATTGAGTTTAATTATACTGTTAAGATCATGCACACCGTGTAACCGTGCCAGAGGTCACACAGTGTCTAAGTGCGGAATACAAATGGGACAGTAGTGAAGTTATTAACAACACCGCCGTTATGCCGTATGTCCCCGGAGGTCGAGAGTATAGAAGAGAGGAGCTAAGTAGCAGCCAAGTCGGAGTGGCAGTATCGCCGGTGACGAGGAGCGAACCAGAGAACGTAGAAGTCCTAAGGTAGAGTAGAGAGTACTTCAAGGCAGTGAGCCTGAAGACTTAGAGAAGCACAGAGTTAAAGAGGGAATCTAAGTCGATAATTAAACTGAGGAACTACAGTAGCGTACAAGCAGTATTTATATCTACGGAGCGGCGCAACGGGGCGGAGCACCAGACTAACTACTAGGAGTTATACGTGTAGTCCTGCAGGGTAAAGTAAAAGACAATAAGGAGGGACTAGAATGAAAGGGTATGTGTAGCGAGAAAGAACAATAAGGAAGAGATTACAATAAAGGTGGATCGTCGGAATACCGAGCGGCGAAGTGGAGGCCCGAGGCATGGACTTGACAGGATTCATGATAGGTGAATATCTTTCAACGCTGAATAATATGTCCTTACAAGTATAATAACTACAGAGAGTGGCGTCCTTTTCAATTGACAGAAGAAAGTCTAGTGGACCTTCTAGAGGTGGCTTCTACTTTGAAGGCTGAGGATGGAATTTCCTACGCTGTTCATGGTTTGGAAAGTCTTGGAATGCCTCCTGCCAGAATGTTAGAGCTAGTTGGCGATTTTCATCATATTCCTGATGTTCATTGTTGGCTTGGTCCTGCTGTAAAAGCTCTCATTCAGAGGCCACTAGGTGAAATCACACAAGATGAGGAAAGGCAGATTCTTGCTGCCTATCCTACCATTGCTAGGACCAGAGAGGCCATACGCACTTTACTTACAGAAATATCCCAAGCAACGTTTCCTCTTTTTTTTGGTTGATAAAGAACAAGGTCCGCCTTCCTTCGAAGCTTGCTCTGAGCATGCAGCCTGCGTCGAATCCTGGCATTCTGTGTGGAAAGAGAAGATCGCCTCCTGTCTTTTGGACTTCAAGAAGCCTCTTACCTACAAGGAGCTTCTTGATATTCTACAGAGCACCGATTTTCCCTCAGTAAATCCTTTTTGCAAGAATCGAATGCTAAAATGGTTGAAAAAGAAGAATAACTTCCCTGGAATGCAACAAATTGTAGACAAGGCAGTAGCTTCAGTGGAGGATATTTACAGAATTTACCCAAGTGCTCCTATTTCTGCTTGGAGTACGTCCACTTTTTTGTTCTTACTTTCTTGCTATTGACATTTTTTATAGCTATAGCTTGAACAATATTCTGTAGCTACTTTATGTATGTATATACCGCAGAAATAACATAAAATGGGGAGAAAGAAAACCTACAGAGCCTGAGGGCCCAGATGGATTGTCAAAATTGAAGGTAACTTCAATTTTGAGGCACACCATGGAGTTTCTTAGAATCTCCTATAAAGTAGGTGGCTCTAAAGCAAAGAAAGAGCGTGATTTGTAGCCCAGAATACATTAAGTCATTAAGCGCCTCAAGGCGCTTACCGCATTTCCTTGGACGCTCAATTAGGCAAGGTAGGCATTTCGGACTTACCTTCCTTTTTGAGCCTCCACCACAGCGGCGCTACTACATGCCTGACCTTAGTTTTTCTACAACTCAACTTCAGGCTCTACATACCTTATTTCTCTCTCAGGGATCAAATCTTCCAGAAAAGTTGAAGCTTTTGTTAGGCTCTCTTCAAATTCAGTTGGAAGGCAACTTCTCTTCAAATCCCTCTTTTCCTACTCCTTCACCTTCGCCTGAACGTCCTTCCAAAGCTGCCAGAGCTACCAAGTACCTTTCAATAAAAACTAGGCCTAACCCCCCCTGGCTAGCATCCAAAAGTAGAACAACCTGTGAAGCAGGGATTCAGGTAGATCTTGACTTGGCTGCACAGGTACGTGTAAAGTTCTTCCTGGGTTTCACCATGTCTCATTCTACAACAACTGCAACTCTTGCCACAGGATAACCATGACCCTCCCCTGAGCTTGCACCGGGCGCTACAGGACCGCTGCAACATGCACCACCAGCTACACATCTGCCACCCCGACTTCCCCAACTGCAACCAGGATCAGGCTCGCGACTTGCACCAAACCCGCGACCAGAACCGCGATGTCGGCCAGAGCCGTGTTGTTGACCAGAGCCGCGCTCTCAACCAGAACCGCGCTGTCGACCAGAGCCGCGCTCGCTACCGCAACCGCACTTTCAACCATGACCACAACCGTGCTCGCGACCTTGACTGCAACCACAACCGCGCTTTCGACGACGACCAGAACCACGCTTTCGATGACGACCAGAACCGCGCTTTCGACCAGAACCGCGCTTTCAACCATGACCGCGCTCTCGACCTTGACCGCGACCAGAACCGCGCTCGCAACTTCGATAGCCCTTCTTTCTGCCGGAGGACAATTTCAGTGGGAATGAGCTCCCCCCCTCCAACTCCTCTGCCTTTGAAGCAGATGACAGCGACTATCTCAGCGATGTCGCAAACTACTTTCTCCACAAAGCAGCAGAAGACAACAGCGACTACCCAGATGCTGTTGACCCTGGGGAGGCTGAGGACGCAGATGAAGATGGAGAGGAGCTTTGGATCGCTGACCAGGTCCCTGACTTCGACATGTCCCACAACTCACTTCAGGACCATGGTACCTTCCCCAAGAAGGATATGATTCACAGCCAGCAGAACTCAGACTTGGATAAGTTACTTCTATCCCTGCTGGATGAACCTGCTCCAACCCAGAATAGTTTCGCAGCTCTCCCGGCTTCAGCTCTTACCACTTCTTCTACTCAACATCCACGTTCTTATTTCGCCACCTCAAACTCTGATCCTGGCTCTAGGAAGCGCCGTCATTCCCAGGCGAATCACGAGGAGCACATCCCAAGGCAAAGACACGGCGCTGTCAACGCCCACGCTGATCCGGTTGAACCTAGACCAGATTGTAACCGTAATGGAGGCTCAGCTTCAAGAAAGAGGCTGCGGGTTGATTCACAGGCAAATAGGCAGGACATAGAAGAGGAGGAGGAAGAGGAGGCACCAAATGGAACCCAATATCTTTACGAGGCTAGCCAAACACCCCACCCTCCACCTAAAGAAGTTACTGATGTAGCTTTGGCCTGGATGTTACGTTTGACTGGGGGGGTCGGATGGGGAAGCGATAAGTGGGCCGAAGACATTAGGGGTTTGGTAGCCGCTGTGGACTGGGAGGAAGCTTCTGAGGCCCTGAGTAGCGACTCTCTGCTTCATCTCGCTCAAAGGTGTAGACGCGCTGAAAAAGTCAATACTGGCTCTACTTTCATTCAAATGATGTATGAGCTTTTCCTTGCGGCGAAGGTAAACAGGTAAGAAACAATTTTTCGCTTTTCCCCATCTATTAACGGTAGCTTACTTTTAGTATTTTACATGAGAACGCCAAGGACGGCAAACTGATCGCAAGTGCATATCCTGCTTTATCTAGCGTCACTGGAACCGGTATATCACGTCATAGTATGCATGATTGGCTAAATGCAGGTTCACGTTGGGGACGCTTAGCTTCAGCAGGTAAATGTTTAGTTATAGCAATTGCAAATTATCTAATGGGTATTCCTTTGAAGGTTCGATTTACTTACTGCTGATAATCGCATCCCAGCCTGGGCTAGCTTCACGATTCCGATCCAAGGGACTTCCTAGCACAGTCCTGTTTGCTTTATGTAACAATATACGTTGGCCGCAGGATCTCTGTAGGTGGTTCTTTTTTCTGATAGTTCTTCATCTTAAGCTTTCTCTAGTATCAAGCTCCTTTGTTGTTGATCGACTAGTTCCCGCCATATCAAAACTACAAAAAATTATTCCGCTTCAGATGCCTACGCTATATTCATCTTCCGTTCAAAAAAAATGAAAGGTTCCTGCTACCTTGCACTGTCAGGATATAAGAACCAGCGATCACTATTTTGATAGTTTCCATCAAAGGTTCTTCACATGTCTTTTATCCCTCTATCTATACTAATCAAGTTGGAACTTCAGAACGTCTCTGAATTTGAGTCGCAGCAAGGAAATTTGGGAGCCTGTTATGTCATTCACTGCCGAAAGTTACGGAGAAAGTATTACTTTCAACAGACTAGGGGCAAGGTACTTGACACAGTCTTCTGGTTATGATGATATAGATCCAGTCCCAGTGGAAACGGAAGATGAGGAAGCCTACTGTTGTCCCGAGTTGGGGATTCAGTTTGCGGAAAACCGTACAGAGGAGGGAAAAGTGGTTTACTTAAAGAGTTGGTTCAGGGAATCTTCGATCAGAACAAAGAACCCATTTCCTGCGCATATGGATGGCTGGAAGAATTGGACTGAAGAAAAGTGTCTATCAGCTGCCAAAGCATTGGTTCCTTCAAATATAGAAGAACTTTCGGAGAGGGTGGGTCATTTTATGCTTTGGCTGAGCTTATATTAGCCAATTGACGGTGATTGGAGGTCAGTTATTAGATAGGTACGACAGAAAAACTGGAAAAATCAGAAATGGCTCAAGATTCCTCAAAACCTTATTTCAGGGTAAGGAGTTAAATCTACCCAGGTTCATAAAGCTAAAGAACAGGGAGCAGACAAGAGATTAACGTTCAGGATCAGGATGGTAAACTGATGTTCCATATTGACGGAACGCTTAGTCATGAAATCAGGAATAATTTGCTTAACAGTTTGCGGGCTTGGTGTGAGGCTGCTAGCGTTACGATGACAGGAGTTCAATTGAAGGATACAAACTCTACTTCCAATTCAGCTTTTACGGCTTTACATTTTTCCTTCTTTGCAAAATACGGTGTTAGCGTAAGTGTATCCAGTGAGGGTTTTGATCAACTGCTGACTTTTGCATAGGGCAAGAACGCCCCTACAGATGTTCACCCCCTCCTTCTTAGACGCACTGAAGACAAGAAAACCAACACATCTCAATTTCATGTTTATGCCTCGGCAGATATGAAGAAATATCCTGAAGCCTACGACCTTTTGTGTACTGCTTTGGAAGATGCTATAGAGCAAATAGCAGATAAGGTACAGTATCTCCTTTCATCTGTTCATAGCGTAACTAAGACTGAGTCTCATTCATCAGGCTCTTCTTAGACACCCCGATTTCTTCCGGGACATGCAAGGGGAAATCGACATAGTTCCTTTTTATGACTCCACCCCTGGGCGCCCATTCCGAAGTGTGGTTATCAATCTCAATTGTGCTACCTTAGCTCATAAAGATACCAAAGATAGAAAAGGTTGTGTGGTGTTAGTTATCAGCCTGTGCAAAGGAGGCGAACTCTGCCTTTTTGAACCTAGGCTGGTTCTGGAAATGTCCAATGGAGACTTTATAGTTTTTCCTTCCAAAGTCTACACACATTTCAATCTTCACTATTGGGGTATCAGATCTTCACTTGTTCTTCACTCAGATATCGATGGGGAATCTTATAAGTTAGACGGTAACGGTTGGGGACAAAACGATTTTGTTTTATAGAAGTAACGTTGATATAAGCACGTGATTAATTTACGCTACTTTCCTCTATACCATAACTGCAATGACTTTCCTTCCTCAACTTCCTGTTCATGACCCACCTTACTCGCCTCAAATATACCATGCTTTGAACCTATTGGAGCATATTTACTCTAGAGGATCAGCATCTCTCTCAGGCGGAATAGACACTCACCGTTTGCTCTACCATGAAAACGCCATAACTCAAGAAGCTGTTCCTCTATTGCTTGACATGGAAAGCTGCGCTGAAGAAGAACATCTGTCTCTTGATTGGCTCAATACGGTCAGTCAAAAGTTTGGAGGTCTTCTTCGGCAGCTCAGGGAAGCCAAAGAAAGTGTGGAAGGAACGTGAGCTATTTTCTTTCCTTTTCTTTTTGAGTAGGATTTATTAAATATTTTCTAGAGAACACGCAGGAGTTTCCCAATTTCAACCTGTGTTAATATCTAGAACGGGGAAAAGGGGGAGGCCATGCAAACTCATAGCGCTGCAATTTTTGCAAGAGGCTACAAAGGGAGGAAGAAGGGTTTCTCTTACACGGCTGGCTAAAAGCTTGGGAATTCATCAACAGACTCTTAGATCACGCCTTAAAGAGAATGGAATCGACTACAACTACTGCACTGTTTCCAACGGGGATTTGGATCACTTAACAAAGACTTTCAAGGAGACTAACCCTGCTTCTGGCCTGGGATACGTCATGGGATATCTGCGGCAAAAAGGTTATAAGCTTCAAAGACAGCGGGTGAAGATTCACTAAAACGTGTGGATCATTTGGGTTCCCGTCTCCGGAGAAGACTTACAATAACTAGAGGAGTTTATAAAGTCCCGCGCCCTCATGCCTTGTGGCACTTAGATGGTCACCATAAATTAATATTCTGGGGAATTGTTATACATGGTATAGTTGACGGTTACAGTCGGACGGTCAGCAACTTTTTTTTTTAATTTCATTCATCTCTAATAGAAATTTATTAGGTTGTGGGCCTGCGAGCAAGTTCCAATAACAAGGCCAGCACAGTTTTAGATCTTTTCACTGAGGCTACGAGGCAGTATGGGGTTCCCTCTCGTGTGCGCTTAGACCGAGGTGGGGAGAATATTGAGGTAGCAACTTTAATGGTCTATCTCCGAGGGCGTAATCATGCTAGCGCCATGTGGGGAGATTCCACCCGGAATACCCGGATTGAGAGACTTTGGCCTGAAGTAGGCTCTCAGTTTGCTTGACAATGGCGCGCTTTCTTTCTTAGGCTTGAACGCCTCCACGGCCTACGAAGAGAAGATCCCCATCATATCTGGCTTCTTCATACTCTTTTCCTCCCTCTCATCAACGAGGATTGTCAAAAATTCACTTTAACTTGGAACGATCATCCTATTTCTGGCCGCGGTCACTACCAAACCCCCAACGTGAGCCTGTCTTTTTTTGCATCTCTGAAATCACTAAATTTCTGATATCAGGATATTCAATTCTTTGGAGAACTTGAACATGGCCAATATGGGGTACCTAACCCTTCCTCTGCAGACCTACAGGTGAAACAGTCAACTATACAACAAATTCAAAAAGAGCAGTCCAAGCATTATTGCCATGAGCCTGTGCCTACACCGAAGCATGATTCACCATTTTTGGGCAGGCCAGACAAGCTCCAGCTTTTTTGTGAGGCAATTGAAGAGTTTGATTATGCTAAGGTAATCCCGGTCAATTATTACCTTAGATCGGAGGAATGGGAAAATGGTGATTATCCTACCTTTGAAATTATCCCATCAGGTAGACGTGGTACAAAGGAACTCCATATTGACCTTCCTCATACCATCTGGTTTCCTAGAGCCATTCAATGGGGCCAATATCTACATATCATGAACCATTTACTATTTTCCGATACTTAAATCATACTATCTTTTCTCTCCAACAGTTGACGGAAAATAGTATTGATATGAATTTCCCCTGGTTTAACGCCCAACGCCCACAAAAATCACGTGCAAGTCACTTGAAGTTCAAGTTTGAAAGTACTTGCAGCCTTATTTCTCTCCACCATGAGTGGGCCCTTTCGACATGCAAACAAGGTTTCTACAAAGGAAAAGCTCAAAAAATCCATTCATTCTAAATCTTCCCAATTCAGTCGTTCATCTTCTCATACTCAAGCGCCTGCCTCTCCAGCTTTTTCTGCTCCAGCTTCTCAGTTTATAAAAGCGGAACGCGACAAGGCAAAAATCAACCGAGTCCTGAACGTGGCAACAGAAATCCAGCAGCAATCATCAACCAGGCCCAATAGCATGGTCATCAAGTCTATGTTGGCTAGTGCTCAGGAAGCTTCTGACGGACTCAAAAGCAAAAAATCCACGAAGACTCAAGAGGTAACCATAGTGAATTCTAGGCTAAAAATTTCTGACTATTTGTTTAAATAGGCTGAAAGCATTGACGACGACTCTTTTCAAGTCGGTGCTTTTTATATTCTGACTGCGGGAATGCAGTTGGTCGTAAGCTCCACTCTTTTTTTCAAATATACTGTTTCTGATAATGCCTTACCAGAGGAGTCGAAGTAGACTAGCTCTCGATGATCAGTACTTTTCCATCAAAGGTGGTTCTTCCTCAGTGAAACTTACCTCCAGGCTCTACAATGAACTTGTTCAGAGTGGTTTAGGAGCACAGTCTCAGAGGCCTCATGATCTGCTCTTCACGTTGAAGAAATCTATGTCTTTTGAGGATATCATCAGTCACCTGTGGAACGTGTTTCCGTTGCTGATGGAATACCTTGATGATATGGATCCAGACTCTTCTTTAACAGCAAATCCATTTTATTCCTCTATATACCGAAGGGAAGATCAGAAATATGTTCCAAACCTCTTCTTTGTAGTCAAGGAGGGGCGCAAACTCGAACATGCTGGCAATCATCTTCTTTTCCCTAATGGTCGAGATATTTATGATATATTCTGCAAAAGCAAAAAGACTGCTATAGGTGAAAGAGTTCTCTTCATCGGTAAGGGATTTCTCTTCATTTATATATTTGCCTACCTTACGTGCCATGCCAGTTACTTTAGATGAAATTTCAAAAGCTACTCAATGCCTTTGGCGGGCTGCTACTATTTACGCATGTGAAAACGGAGCAGATCCACGCTCTGCCCTTCAGGAAGTAAAAGCTCAGGATGAGGCGGCTGCATTCGACAAGAAAGGGAAAAGAAAGGCTTTGTTGTACAGTCCTTCAGATTTGTCGGATGCAGATATGGACGATTCTAACAGCGTAGAGGCCCCTAGGCCCCCACATACTCAAAAGCGTGCCCGCAATGAAGTATCTGATAGTGAATCTGGCTCTGGCAATGAAGAAGGTATTGCCAAGAAGAAAAGAACTTCTAAACGTCAGAAAAGTGACTACTTTTTTCTATATTATTTTCAAGTTAACTTAATATTTTCTTAGCTTCGGATGAGTGTATTGAAATATCTGACGGTAATGAAGATGAAGATGATCAGACAAGTCATCCCTCTTCTGAGGATTCCGAAGGACACACTTCTTAACCTGGCACTAACGAAGAGGAAGAGGAAGTTGAAGGTAAGAAACTGAATGCCCAAGTACAAATATAGTTTTGACGTGTTCCTTTTGTAGAACTCAATGAAGCAGAGGGAGATAACAAGGGAGATGGAGACAGAGACAGAGACAGAGACAGAGACAACAAGAGCGATAAGGGCAATGAAGGCAATGTTGGCAATGTTGTCGAAGGTGACAAGGGAGACATCAACTCTATCAGCTCTAACACAGTCTCCGCCTCTATTCCCTTAGCTGATGTCAACATTAGAAGCAATCTCTGGGACAACTGGACCTAGTTATGCACTAGTTTAGATACTTGCACTGGTACTGGCACTTTCACTCATTTGGAACTGAATTCGCTCTTTTGAAGATCCCCTATACCCTATACTCTATACGTTATACTTCTTGCTATGACTACAAGCCTACCTTTACACGCTCATTCTCACAGGTCCATCTTTAGGCCATTCACTATGTATCTACATTTCTGATTATAATAAAAGTAATAATGCTATTGAGTAAAAGGTGTAAGTTTTCTGCTACATCTTATGAGTTTTCTGCTGAGAGGTATGAGTTTTCTGCTACATCTTATGAGTTTTCTGCTACATCTCATGAATTTTCTGCTGAGAGGTATGAGTTTTCTGCTACATCTCATGAATTTTCTGCTGAGAGGTGTAAGTTATCTGCTATCCAAAGTATATTTTCTGTTGGCAGTATAAGTTTCCTGCTGAGCTTATAAATTCCAGGTAAGGTAAAAAAAAGTTCTGCTAAGCCATAAAATTCCTGCTGAATTTTTCGCCACTTGGACTAGCATAATAGATGGAGTATGTGGGCTATTCGTGATCGGAGATGAAATACAGAAGAAAGGATCGCAGCGGAGCTGCCTAATTGACGAGCTGCATGGGATAGAGTTCGTAGCTATGTTTGTGCAAAAGAGGATCAATGGAAGTTGTCGTACAAAGAAGGGGGATATTAACCACTTTGTCAAAGTTATTGATTTTTCTGCATTATTAGTCGCTGAAGAGCACAAGAACTACAGATCACGTACTGTCGAAATGTATCGAAGGTTTGCACGCCCGTTATTTGAAGGTCGACGGTTGGTGCTACATGGAATCACGGTAAATCAAGGCCGGTGCTTTCGGTGAACTCTAACCTTCGCGGTCATCTCTGACAGCACTAAACATTGGCTGCTGGATGGAGCCTATTACAGTCGTATTCGTCGGAGGCCAGAAAATATAAGCCCTTCAACTCACCTGCACCGCGAACTTCTCCCGGCTGAAGAAGCATGTTTACTATGTCCAAAATGGAATCCTTTTGGTTTGCAGTTGTTGTGCTCCAACCGGAAGATCTTGGGAGTCCATCTTCATTTTGGGGCCTATTGAAGTGATACCGAGACTCGTCGGGGGAAGCTGAGTAGTAAAAGCTTCAATGATGCAATGTGCACAGCAACGTCGAAACCGTACGATCAGTCTCTGAAAACAGACCTGAACAAGTGGGCATTTCACAAGAAATAACATGTGAGCAAACGAGCTCACCAGTGCCAGTAGTGGATTCATGCTCTGGTCTGAGAAGCATCTCGACTAACTTCAAGATGACTCTCCTCTGACTGGCAGCTGATTCTGTTGGTCCAAGACCATCCGGATTGTGTATAGTCATGCCAATGATCCTGTTATCGTCAAGGTCGAACTCAGATCCAAAAAGCCACAGATACCACGGAGGGTCCTTCAAAATTCGCTGCGATGGAAGTGGACTATTACTAACGATTGATTCCACGTAGCGCCTGCCAAGACTGTAGCATCCCTCTCGGTATGGTATGCATAAGCATGTGTTCGCCCGTTCGCATTCGGTCTTCATGCATGTTGGAAAGCTTTTTTGGTATATACATATATGTTTAAGAAAGAGAAAAATAAACACCTAACCTGAACAATAACCTGCACTGAACCTATACATAGCACCTCAACATCCCAACAACAAAGGTATACAGACCTGGCATGTCGATTCACATGTCAGGGCTATAGCCCTAAATACCATTGATCCCCTACATTGCCAATATCTTTGGCAATAATTCTCAGCATTTCCCAATTCAAGTACCTATATAAAAGTGATATGTACTGACGTGTATCAGTGCTCGGCGCCCTAAGTAAATACAATTAGTCCCGACTTTAATTCCTGCCGTCGTGACCAACCCCGCCCCCCGTATCCTGTTCTTTCCTGTCCTGTATATCATTTAGTACTGCATCAATATATTATACATAGTTACATCGACATTCTACCAGAGTTAGAGTGTGAGAGAAGCACAATGGACGCGCACAAATAGTGTATAAAAATGCGGACCGTGGGCGCTTATGCGCCACTTTGTCGTTCTCAGCAGCGAGCTCAAGGGGAATGATGAGCTTAGATTGGCCTCGGACCTCACGGGAACAACTGGCAGTATATTTAAGCATACCTTTCTACTGCAACTGCATTTAAATCATGTCAGAGTATTAGATTACAAGGTCATCTTTGATCAAGGACTTGATTAAATGTGAGTTCATCATCTTTGATCAAGGACTTGATTAAATGTGAGTTCATCATGCTAAATGATGAGCTCGAGCATGCAGAAAATTTCCATTTGCCTTCAAACTTTGGTAGAATAATCTAAGTGTATGTGCATCTAACATATTGTACAATGTGATACATTGAAGCTATACTAGGTGATGATGATGTGTTCGAGAACTTCAAGCAACAAATGCCCTTGATAGTTCATATTCATAAAGTGCTCAAACACTGTACCATGACCTATATAGTTGGGATGCACCTAATTTTGCAGTATCTTAGACATATAGCCATCAAGAGTATTGTACTAAGCTTTGAAGGCAAATGGAAATTTTCTGCATGCTCGAGCTCATCATTTAGCATGATGAACTCACATTTAATCAAGTCCTTGATCAAAGATGACCTTGTAATCTAATACTTTGACATGATTTAAATGCAGTTGCAGTAGAAAGGTATGCTTAAATATACTGCCAGTTGTTCCCGTGAGGTCCGAGGCCAATCTAAGCTCATCATTCCCCTTGAGCTCGCTGCTGAGAACGACAAAGTGGCGCATAAGCGCCCACGGTCCGCATTTTTATACACTATTTGTGCGCGTCCATTGTGCTTCTCTCACACTCTAACTCTGGTAGAATGTCGATGTAATTATGTATAATATATCGATGCAGTACTAAATGATATACAGGACAGGAAAGAACAGGATACGGGGGGCGGGGTTGGTCACGACGGCAGGAATTAAAGTCGGGACTAATTGTATTTACTTAGGGCGCCGAGCACTGATGCACGTCAGTACATATCACTTTTATATAGGTACTTGAATTGGGAAATGCTGAGAATTATTGCCAAAGATATTGGCAATGTAGGGGATCAATGGTATTTAGGGCTATAGCCCTGACATGTGAATCGACATGCCAGGTCTGTATACCTTTGTTGTTGGGATGTTGAGGTGATACATAGACGCTTGAAATTCGAAGGGTCATCAGTAGAAACTCATCGGCCCGGACCAACTTTTCACGCGTTTACCAGTGCCAGACTGCCAGTCTGGTCCCCGTCCAGCTGTAGTGACGGTAAATTGTTCTCTAGCAAATACTCCAGACAGTATAAACCACACAAATACCGTGGTCATGCAAAATATTGACGAAACCGCTATTTGCATGAGGTTTTTTCTGAATGATTTCACTCTAGCCTTTTATATAACTGCGTGCCTTTTTCTAAGCCTTATTCCATCTCATTGATTACCATTATCATGGAGAATAGCTCATCTAAATAACCACTATGGAAGACGAACCCAACAGTATAATCGAGAACCAACCGGGAGCAACGCACGGTTGGGATATCAAGGATACGCACATAGAGAAGATTTCGTTCACCGATGTCACTCCAGTCCATATACAGATGCGCCAGGTTTCTGTGGATGTAACGACTTCCAGGAGTCTCACAAAAATTTTCAGCAAAGCACGATCTTCGTGCTCCGATGTAGAGGCTGACAATCCAAAAGCGAAGAGAATACTCGACGGAACGTCTGCAGACTTTCCGAAAGGTAGTCTTTGTGCGATTATGGGGGGATCAGGCTCCGGAAAGGTATGTTGTTATTCGTTCGGATTTACCTGTGGTCTAACATTGTGCTAGACAACCTTACTCAATATCCTTTCGCGTCGCATGCAAAACGCATCTATGGTCTTGTCTGGTTCTGTCTTATACAACGGCTCTCCCGAACTATCAACCGTGACAAGCGCCTATGTCACTCAAATGGACCTTCTTCTGCCTTCGCTAACTGTCCAGGAAACACTCTTGTATGCTGCAGCCTTGCGTCTGCCCTCCCGCACCACAGCCGTCGAGCGACGGAACCTTGTGGAAGAGATCATCCTCGAGCTTGGTTTAAAGGAATGTGCCCATACACAGGTCGGCGATGGTGCCTCGCATCGAGGATGCTCTGGCGGAGAGCGCAGACGCCTCAGCATAGGAGTGCAGATGCTCAGTAATCCAAGTGTCCTGTTTTGCGATGAGCCTACCACTGGTCTTGATGCGACTTCGGCCTACCAGTTAATCAAAATGCTCAAGTCTTTGGCGTCAAAAGGACGTACCATCATCTGCACTATCCATCAGCCCCGACACGACATTTTCTTCCTATTTGATCGCATAACCCTCCTCAGCCAAGGCTTTACTGTATATTCAGGACCCACAGACGAATCCGTGAACTGGTTCGAATCACTTATTCCGGGAAGTCTTTCCGAACACCTCAACCCGGCAGACTACCTCATTGGAGTTGCTGCTGTGGATGACCGTACCCCCGAGGCTGAGTCAAAAACTCGAGCTCAACTTCATCGTCTCGTCGAAGTGTGGAAGAAGGAATCTTCGAACCGATTTTTACTGCCGTCTTCGGCAGATAGTGTTAAGGTCAAGGGGCCACCAAGGCCCGTCCACACTGCTGGCATATGGCGGCAAATTCAAGTCTTGACGTCCCGTACTATTGTCACCACGATTCGCGATCCAATGGGCCTCACAGCATCCTGGATGGAAGCCGTCGTAATGGGCTTGGTCTGCGGATTAGTATTCTTGAACCTTCCTAAAACCTTAGCGGGCATCCGTTCTCGGGAGGCAGCGCTTTATATTGCGTGTGGCTTACAAGTAAGTTCTTGCCAATCTCAAATACTGATTACTAACCTTGCTTAGGGATACCTTGTTCTTCTTTATGACATCTACCGTCTCACAGGTCCTTCTCTTGCACTTTTTGACCGAGAACACAGCGAACGCGTTGTAGGCGTTGTGCCATGGGTTATTTCCACCCGTATTGCTCGGCTCTTACTCGAAGACGTCATTGTCCCCTTCCTCTTCTCCGTGATATACTACTTCATGTGTGGGTTCGATCCCGATGCCTCTCAGTTCTTTCGCTTTTACGCTGTGGTGTTATTGAATCAGTACATCGCGGTGTCTTTTGCGATGCTGTGTGCTGCAATCTCAAGAGACTTCGCAATTGCAACGCTTATCGCTAATTTGATGTAAGCTTCTTTTAGAGCGTGTATCGTAGACTGATTCACGTACTGTACTATAGGTTCACATTCCAGTCTTTCTCTTGTGGATTTTTCATACAGGCTGCGACAATCCCGGTGTACGTTCGATGGATCAAATGGGTTGGATATTGCGTCAGTATCTTTCTTACAGTTGAGTTTGCAATGGACTTTGCTCACACCGGACAGTTCTATGGATTTGCAGCCCTAGTCGCCAACGAGTTCTCAGGGAAATTCTACGACTGCCCAGAGAGTGGAGGTCCTTCGAATCCCGCGTGCATTCAATACACAGGCGATTTTATTCTGGAGAATCTCTCTTTCCATCCAAATTGGTATACCGTGCCTGTGTGCGCTCTTCTCGGCTTCGTTGTAGTATTTAACCTGAGCGCAACGTTATTATTGCTATTCTGGACTGTCGATGTGCAAGTAGCTGGTACGCACATTGCAAAAAACACAGACACAAATGGTCCGGAGAGATATCAAGATGTTTCCGGAATGAAGAAAGAAAAGGAGCGGGACAAGTCAGTTGATATTGATGTCGATCTTATTGATTTAGCGTTGACTATTGAAAAAACATCTCTGAGGAAAGGGTTTACGAAGGTCCACATTCCCATCTTGCATGCGGTCACAACACGTTTTGAAGCTGGGTCGGTGAATGTAATCATGGGTCCATCTGGGTCGGGAAAGAGTTCTCTGCTCAATCTGATGGCCCTGCGTTTCAAGTCCACCCCGCTTACTCGATACAACTCCTCTGGAAATCTTCTACTTAACGGCTTTCAACCGGACGAATCAGAGCTCCGTTCTCTATGTTCGTATGTCACACAGGACGACAACTCTCTGCTCCCTTACCTCACCGTGCGAGAAATGCTACGCTTCGCTGCGGGGTTGAGGTTACCTGGGAGTATTACTATGAAGGAGAAGAATAACAGGGCAGAAGAAGTGATACGAATGATGGGCTTGAGTAATTGCGCTGACTGCTTGATTGGGAGTGAGTTTGTGAAAGGGATCAGTGGTGGAGAGAAGAGGAGGGTCAGTATTGCGGTGCAGGTGTTGACTGAGCCAAGAATACTTATGTACGTTAACGTTGTTTTCTTCTACATCGTGAGACCCACCGGAATTGACGTTGCCTTCCAAATTTAGTGCCGACGAACCGACAAGTGGTATGTTTCGATCTACTTATGATTGAATTTTCCCAGCCCATGACATCCGTCATAGGTCTCGATGCATTCACTGCTTCTTCTATCCTTGATGTATTGAACGGCCTCGCCGCAGAAGGCCGTACCGTAATCATCACCATCCACCAAAGCCGTTCCGAACTCTTCCCCCAATTTGGCAATCTACTCCTTCTGGCTAAAGGTGGTCGGGTTGCGTATTCGGGTAAAGCGTCTCTGATGATGCCCTACTTTGGACGCTTGGGTTATCAATGTCCATCAAATTGTAATCCTAGTGACTGGGCTCTGGATCTGGTTTCAGTGGACTTGCGGGACGAGAAGGCGGAGGCGGCCAGTCGCTTAAAAGTCGAAGAGATCTTGGACGCGTATGAGCCAAATCCTCCTACCGGGATTGAGTCAAATCTGTCGGATGAAAGCAAGCATCGTAAATATCGCCCGCTTCCTCCAAATCTAGTCAGTTTGAAGAAGGAGCCAGCACCTTTCTATGTCGCGTTCCCGATTCTCATTCGACGGGGATTGATCAATTTCCAGCGTCAACCAAGTCTGGGAATTGCTCGTATAGGTCAAGTGTTGGGCCTTGGTTTAGTGCAGGCGTTGTTCTTTGCGCCGTTGAAAAGAGATTACATTGCCGCGAGTGTCAATATCGTCGGTGCTGTCCGTAAGTGGGGTTTTCACAAAAAGATTTTTTGAGCTGAACCTTCGCGTATAGAGGAGATCTTGCCATGTGAGCCTTGCCTTCCAAACCGCGTTATCTACTCTTTCTAACTCTTTCAAAGTGTATTTCGTGGGTATGCTGCAAAATGTAGCACTTTACCCCATTGAAAGAGACGTCTTTTACAAGGTTAGTATGTTTTCTACTCATTTGAATGTTTATATGCCTCACACTGCGAGCAATAAAGGAACACGATGATGGCGCCTACTCTGTAGAAGCTTTCTTTGCCGCTTATGTTTGCCTTGAAGTTCCATTCGAAATAATCTCAGCCCTTCTGTATTCTTTGCTCGGCGACATTGCCATCAACCTCAAACGGACGATTCCGATGTACTTTATAATCGCACTCAATTGTTTCTGCATAGTTAGTTGTGGCGAGTCTCTTGGCATCATCTTCAACACTCTGTTCCAAAGTACCGGCTTTGCTCTCAATGTCACCAGCGTGCTATTATCTGTTGGAACGTTCATGGGTGTACGTCGTCTACAGGTACCTCACTTCGAAAATTGACAACTTCAACAACCTGTCTTGTAGGGGCTTATGAGCATCGATATGATAGGCTTCCTCCAAGGGATTAACTACATTTCGCCCCTCAAGTACGCGACGGCAAACATGCTGCCATATACATTGCAGGGAATGACCTTTACTTGTGGCGACACACAGAGACTGGCGAATGGGCAATGTCCTTTGAACACGGGGGAGCAGGTTCTGGATCTGTACAAGTTGAATGTGGACCCTGCGCCAATGCTGGGTGCGTTGGTAGGCGCGACGGCTGTTTACAGGCTTGTCGCATACATAATTTTAAGGATTTCGCGGACTGACTTCTCTCATCTTGCTCAGAGTCGATATACCGTAAAGCATGTATAATCTTGAGCCTATATCTATCTATCTATAAGGGTTGATACATGGAGGGTATATGTTGATTACTTCGAAGAAATAATGATGCAAAAATTTCGATGCTGCGCGGAGTAATCCAGGTTGTGGCCGTTTATGAAGCAGCCAGGCTTCCCTCGGCTCGGGTTCCATCGATTCGTTTAGTCCAATCGTAGTTGGTCAATACTTCACCCTCTTTCCAGCTTTCTATTGCCCGTAATGCTGCAAAACCCCAATCGTAGGTCTCATGCTGAGCAAGATCTTCTGGACCGTCGACGATTGTAATCAATCTGCTGCTGAAGGATTGGACAAACCCCTCTTCAATCGCAGATTGGATCATGTTGCGTATGGGCTCATAGTAGTTGAGAACGTTGAGAAGTACAACAGCTGTTCAGTCCAATAATATCAGGACCATTGTAATAAAGACATCGAAGGATTGACATACGTTTGTCATGGATTCCAATTTGTGTCCACGTTGTGACTTCAAAAAACTAGAATGCATATATGCTTCGTATGAGAAAGAAACAATAACACATGAGAATTTATGTCACCTCTTCGAACGTACCGAAGCCTCCAGGAAGGGCTACAAATCCACATGCACGTTTTGCCATTTCCACCTTGCGCTCATGCATGGAGTTGACTATGATCTGGCTCCAGGTTATCAGCTTAATTTCATGAAAAGCGTTACTCATCCCATACCGTTTCAATCTAGAAAATGGGGTGAAAAATTGGGGTGAAAGTAGACTGATGAACAGAAACGCACTTACATTATTGGAGCTGCTGGTTGGCAGCGCCACTCGCCTTTTGATGCCGTTGGGTTCTATGGACTTATCTCCCTCTCCACCTGCCGCCACCAGAGCGTACGGTGTGACTCCAGTCACCTTTCCACCAGCTTCGACAACTGCATGTGCCACGGTCCCCATGAGACCGTGCCCAAGAGCCCCCCCTCCGTAAATAAGAGGTCTATTGCTTTTAGCTAGAGCTACTCCAACCGCTGTGTTATTTTCGATAAGTTGTCTGCATGCCTCACTAAGGATATAAGCAGGTACGAACAATGAGCTGCTTTTGCGTACGCAGCGCGTTTTCCTATCGAGGAACCGCAGTAAACGGCTACGGCACGAATTCGTTCTTCTGAATTCATAGAAGGATTGGGAGTTGGAAATGATGTTGCATATTGGTACTTTTTTGCCTTTTATACCGCCGGGCGTATATACTCGTGTTCGTGAAACATCGTCGCATATAATCTTTCTGCGTGATGCAAGGGGGTAGCTCGGGTACTCCGGTGCCCACACGTCCACGGGCGGAAATCACTTCATGAAAAAAATTACATTGACACTCACGCGTAATGCGATGGGCTATACCTGGGCTATACAGGAGCAGGTATTCAAGTAAGATCAAATGATTTGGCCAGAAAGCCTCTGACAGTGATAATGAGGACTAATGAGGACTTTATTCCATGTCACATAAGGACTGTTAAAAGACTGTATATCCAGTGCATATCTACCTTTTAACTTTGATACCCTTCCGTTCCCTCTCAAATCTACTTTTCTTCCTCTTCTGAGGCACATCTGCATCTGCAACAACAGAATCAGCGGTCCTCTTTTTATTCTCCCGACTTCTTTGCAAAACCCCACTTCTCTTGCTCCGCTGTCGTAATTCATCATACCCATCACCTCCAAGACCACGGCCTGATCCACGCTCGACGTCCCTTAAAACATCACCGAATTCATCTTCCCACCCACCAGCAGTACGTTGTCTCCGTCCTTTGCCCTCTTCTCCAAGACCACTTAATCCGCCCCCAAGAGCCAAAGCTTCCTCATCTCTGACCCTACGCCTCGCCTCTTTCTTTCCCATCATCACACGACCAAATTGTTCTTCTTCGAATTCAGTCAAGTGTTTGAGATATTTAGCACGAGAGGAGGTATTATTCAGCGATGGTGTGTTTCCAAGACCGGATGTACTTTCGACGTGAGGCATGGAACCATCTGTGTGTAAGACAGACGCAAGGGATGTCGGAATGGGAGCGCGCTGTTGGCGTTTTGTTTTGGCGGAGGTTTGAGGCATATAGGGCATGGGTGCGACACGAGGGGGGCGGTAGATACCATCCGCATTACTATCGCCGTTTCGGCCATGAGCGACACCAGTGTCGTTGTCATTGTCATTGTCATCATCATCGACATTTGTATCGAGTAAATTTTGAGGATTGGGTCGAAATGCAAGGGGATCTAAAGAAAGGTTATGATGAGTGCTCATGGCATAATTGTACCAAGTACAACCTTACCGTTGATTATATCGTCTGTTACTTTTTCCTTCTGCTGGGCAGCCTTAACAAGTTTTTCAATTTGGTAGCGCATGCGGCCTTCCAAAATTTTGACTTTTTCTAGGACAATTCGACCTTCAATCATCTGGTCTACCAAGTCCCCAGAGCCTGCGCCACGAGCACTGCGCTCGAGGCTACTGAACGGTTCTGAAGGAGGGTCGCGAATGGATAATGAATGGCCTAAAGCTCTACGAGTGGACACAAGAAGAAGGGATTGCATGTACGAGAGCAGTACATGGTGTTTTAAAGAAAGAAGAGATATTCCATCCTTAGTCTCGAAGTAAGATGGACCTCTGAAAATGGCATGATTAGAGTAAAGACAATTTCTGAAAAGCCGTATACGCACTTTGTTTTCAGTGACTCTATAGCTTCACGCGCAGAGGCCATACTGGCCGTCATATCGTCTAATAATTTACATACTTGCTGTGTGTCGACGGTCGCATCTTCTGAGGACATGATAATTTGCCGCGGAAAATTGTTGAGAGGCTTATGTCAGCAATTAAACGCGCTTTAGAACCGACCACCAAGATCGTGAACGTTATCCTGGTACGCGTTCTATCAGAAGAAAATCACACTCAAAACATCCGCGTAACATTATGTCGGACTGGACGACAGACTCAAATGAATGCCTCTCTATATCTCTGGGTAAATTTCGAGAAGTTTTGGTGGCATAACACTTATACTTCGCGTTATTCAAGTGCGTTCCGCGGAGGACGAGAAGGCTTTAACAGATGATGAATCCTACGAAGACTTTCACCCTGCTTTCACCTATCCGGTACGTGGCGCGCAGCTTTACACGGTCAACATCTAACGCGTACCGGGATAGATCTTTGGAGAGGAAGAGAAAATATATGGTTACAAGGACCTCTCTATTGACGTGCGCTTGACCTGCTCTCACCCGAACCGGGACAATATAGTGACCGTTACAATTAGCTCAAATTCGCTTCCGGTTCCCTCAAGCAATATCTTTCCGTGAAATGGTCAGACAAATTAAAATCGGCGGATACGGTTGACGATGTGGACGGTACCATACGTGAATTCCTCGCTGAAGGTGCGTCGCAGTGCTGCTGCTATGACTGCGACTTACGCTCTTGATAGGCATAGAAGTGAATGAAGATGCATTCCGAGTTCGGGTGGAAGAAGACGCAACCTCATTCAAACCGTCGGGAGAGATGATTTATTCATATACAAGATCTGCATCGAAGGGAAAGGGCAAAAGCTCTGTGGTGGAACAACACAATCCAGAAGATGAGGACACTGTTGTCTATGAAGTCTACCATGTACGTTACTATACCTTGTTCGTCTTGTTCTGTCTAATCTGCTGCTTCCATAGAATACCTGGAAAGTCCCAGGTTTCAAAGAATATCATCGAAAGATGCAGATTTTTATCTTGCTTTACATTGAAGCAGGGTCTTATATCAACGAAGAAGAAGACGGGTGGGAGTTCGTCGTGTTGTACGTTGTTCCCGTTTCGTCTGAGGCCATCATATGAATCCATTGCAGATACGAAAAACGGAAGAGACGAAATGCACCGCATATTACAACATATCATTTTGTCGGTTATTCTTCTTTGTACAATTTCTATTATTTTCCCGAAAAAGTCCGCCTTCGTTTGAGGTTAATTCTTCTCTTGACCTATTTCGAAACTCCTCTTACCTCGTGATATTCTAGTCAATTCGTGATACTCGGGCCCTACCAACGGAATGGACATGGATGTATGCCTTACTTTACTAATCTCCTAATCTCAAACATGACCAACCGTTCTACAGCCGAACTATACAAAGCCATCTACCAATACGTTCTCTCGCAGCCACGTATAGGCGAATTGACTGTCGAAGACCCTGCGGAAGCTTTTGAAGACCTACGAGATAAGAATGACTTGAAGATGCTTCTCTCGACAAAACAGTTCATGGAGGAAGGATTTGGTCAAAATTCATACTCGCATGGCGGCGGACGTGTGGGTAAAGTGGGGAAAGCTTTGAGTGGCTCGAGTAGGGGTAAGATGGGTCCTCCGGTAGAGAAAGGATGGGCGGAAAAGTGGAGGCTAAAGCTAAAAATTGCTGGAGTGAGTTTGAGATATGGCTGATGTTCAATGAAGCAATGATGACCTTGTAACAGCGTCAATTCCAACGTCTAGTAGAGATGCTCATCCAAATGCATTTGGACCCTATGGATGCCCGTGGACTAAGAGCTTACAGATTACAAGTCAAGGAGCGACTATATAGATTCAATTTTGTGCGTGTTCTTTTACCAACAATTTCCAGTTGTCCCTGAAGTTTTGTGCAGGAGGTGCTAGCGCAGTTGGAGAAAGAAGAAAGGTTAGAGAAGTTGGAGGAGACGTTTAAGAGTGTCAGAGAAGATTATAATCGGATATTGAAGCTGATTCATTGAGTGCTCTGCTGATATATTATGGTCAATCTTTTTCGTTTTTTGAGTTGGGCCACCGAAGTTGAACGAGTCTAGACCACGGTAAAGTCAAAACGAGCGATCGAACGATCATAGAAGTCTGAAATGGAAAGTATTGAAGGTCATTCTTCGATTTACCTTCCTTCCCTCTCAACTGTCATGCTCCATCGCTATTAGAGAACGTCTTCATCGGACTTGTTAGCTCTGCACATTTACGACCCCAACATATCCTATTACCTATCCATTCCTTAATCACTATTTTATACATTACTAGTTTCCGACGCGCGACGCATTAGACCATGGACCTCTTTCTCATACCGAACAACCCAGAAAACTGTGCACTAGTCTCAATCAACGGCGTTGCGCATTACCAGGTCAGCACGACCAAAACTTCGCATAGTCAACGCGCTTCCAAAATTCAACGTCCCGCCGAGTCAGAGGAGGACAGTATCGTGGCGGAAATCGATTGGGGGAACTGGGATAGGCCGACGGTTGTGAGAAGTTGCCCTCTGGTCAGAGCGAAGAGTGTATCAGTGCTCGCCTCGGAATTTTTGTACAAAAAGCATCGGTTTAGCTCGTGAGTACTGCCATGGGTGTACAGACCTCATCAGTAACTAATGGTCCGTTTTTTACCCTGCAGCTCTCGATACTTTGTCGGCGACGACACAATCGAGTATAGATGGAAGTTCGTCAAGGGCGTGGGTTGTGTTGTACGCGCGTCCGAACACTCAGTTGCCAATTATCCTTTCTTACCATATTAAATCCCGATAGCTAATGCGAGACGATACAAAAGAAGAAGTCGCTTGCTACTCATTCGCAATAAGCAAAGAAGGACTTTATGCCGGTGAAAAGAAATCACGTCTCACCATTCAGCCTTGCTCAGTAGAATTGGATCTCATCGTCGTCTCTTTCTTGATCATGTTGAAGAAGAGAAGAGAAAAGGTCGGTCCAGCAGGAGACTTCGCACTTTGTGCGCATGATGAGGATCCGCAGGGAGATGGAGGCGGGGACGGAGGAAGTGGCGGTTCTTGACGAACACATTTAGGAGAAACGGCAGGGGATGTTTTTCTTCTTTAGGGTTTCATGGACGTGTTATAATTTGGGCTTTTACTGTATCAACAACTCAGGTGTAGATATGCGAATGAGGGTCAAGGCCACACGCAAGGCATAAAAGTCTAAGAATATTTACCATGATGGTAAGTTATGCATGAAGTCAGGTCTCGCATAACGGTGACTTTACTATAGTAAGAATGCAAATTCCAGATGTAGACTGTTGTGTTAAGTACACGCCTATTCTATTGATCCAACAGGAATTAACTACTCAACACCTATCCAAAAATGAAAGGACGGGCATGTATTGCGGGGTTGTGGAGAAGCCCCTCCTCATCACTGCACGCTTGCTTTCTTCCCCTTCTTCTTTCTCAATACTGAGCAATCGATAACCCAATGGTTCCCACCACATACGCTGCAATTACCCGCAGGTGGATAGTGTTTTCTCTTGGAGCATTGATGCAAGGGATGCGGGAGCCCACAGCATCTACAAAATCCCTGTCGAAATATGTTAGATGCCATATGTTGAGCTGATGGATAATCAAGCGAGGATGGCTGCGTTGGGTCAAGCCCTCGTCCGGTTTTGAGATACTCGTTCCTAAACATTTCGTCTATCAGCATTGCGAAGCGTACGTCGCGAATAGTAAGGCCGGGCGTTGTCAGCGTGATCGGGAAGGCTGAAATATACCCCAGTCAGTGTAGGGATGACGGAAAAAGGACTTCCTGATATTCGAAGGATATGAAAACCACGTACGAGTGTCCTTTGTGGCTGGGAGCTGTGGCCTGAGACGCAAAATCTCCTCAGGAATGTATGCCAGGTGAGTTTTGACCTTCAAAATTACCACAGTCTCGTCTTCTCTACTTTCTTTCATTTTTGGCTGGTGTACGTTCGGATCGTTGATCGGAAGCTTGGAAGCAGCTTCCGATTCAGATGTCGTTGATTCAGTTGAATCACGCTCAAGCCTCGAAGCGATATGAAGATCAAAGTCCGTGGATTGGAGCCCCGAATACGGAATCCCTTCGTCATTCAGCACATCCCTCACTCTCGCTGCAAATTGCAAACCAAACTCTCTCGCTCTGAACGCGTATTTGCCATGATATGACCACCCAGGACCAGCCTTGCTCTTATTTCCTGTAGCCGCGGAAATATTGTTCGCAGTGGTGAACGTCCAGGGGATATGAGCGCGAAGAGGCTTTAGGTATCCGTCAATTTCAGCAAGAGAAAGCCAAGGTAATAGGCCGGAAGTAGTGGTACGATGAGGAAGAGGTGGAAAAGGTGGAAGGGAGTTTGGGACAGTGCTCTCTGTTCAATTTGTCATGAATTGGTTGGATGATAGGTGCATGTACGAAAACACTGACCATGTCTGGCTACTTGATAAGGTGAATGGTTGTATAATTATACGAGAAGGAGCTCACCATACTTGACTAGGACTTTTCCTACAATCGCTCTATCTGACCGTACCAACAATCCAGGACGGGTCAGCCATGTCATCGAGGTCGTTGTTTACAGTCGATCCGGAAAATAATGGGAATGTCTGCTCGACGTGTGAATTATGTAGACGGTGACGCGTGACGCTCATTTTATCCAAATTAGGAATAATATTTCACCACCACCATGAATTACTCAGTATCCGCTGAGCCCGCAATCTCTAGACCCTGATCCTCTTGCGAATGATACAGAAGATGATTCGAACATAGAATACCTGGCTGGCGCAGGCAGGATAACTTCAGATTTGATCAAGGATGTTCATGCCGAGCTTGGGTCAAATCAAGCGTAATATTCCTAATTTGGATAAAACGAGCGTCACGCGTCACCGTCTACATAATTCACACGTCGAAACAGACATTCCCATTATTTTCCGGATCGACTGTAAAACCTTGTTCTGGTGAGGCGCCGTGAACATTGACATGGAGCACGTGCCGCATGAGACAGAGGGTCCAGACCTTCCAGAAGTTCTTCCCCGCATTCTTTCATGATCAAACAATAGCACTGCCGATCTCACTGCGATCTGTTCCGTTCAATAACAAGTATAGCCTGGAACCAGTCTACTTGGGCCTTCTTCAAGTCTCCACCTGTCTACGCAGGTCTACGCCCTTCTCGAGCTGTACTAATGCGTGCATACTATTCCGATTTCGTCCTTCCAAGCGCCCCGTCTGTCTTTCTAAGAAACATATAAAATGAGGAAACTGCAAACCTAGTAAGATCAGTTCACAAGCCCACAATCCCAAAGCCCAACCGGTCTACTCATCACACTCTCGAAACACACTTGATAGAAAGTTCAACTTTTTATAAATCTCATAAAGATGTACTACACATACCTTGCTCGCAGAAAGGTGCGTTTCTCTTTCAATCCTCAACCACTATCTGACATTCATCCATTCATTCATCTAGACTCTCTTCGCCTGGATGACAATCCAAGGAGCACTTGCAACTTTCGTTGCCTCGCAATACATCAAGCCCAAGTACGTTCTTTATTCCTCTTGTTTCCTCTTTGATTTTAACTTTTTCCTCCTAGATCTCAGTTATCTGCATTGGGCCAGGCATACCGGATGCAGAATGCGACTCACTGAGCCTCTGAGCATTCGAGCTCTTTTTATGTCTCTTGGTACCGTCAATGTTTGTTGGACAGCTCAGTCATACAGCAGCTGTGCTGAACCACAACCCCCCACCCACTCCCGCTTGCATAACACCTACACATTGCATGCACGACGTTTTGCTTGTAATATATTCAAGCGTCCGGACTCTAGAACATCGTTAAATAATTTGTATCATTAGTCAATTGCATTTTTTTTTTTTTAAGTTCGCAGTCTGCCTGTCACTGTCGATGAACGTGAACCAGTTCCTCAGCCTGTGCCGCCCCCCAATCGTCGTTCTTACCTTGAACCGAAAGGAGCCTTACATTATGTGCTGCAACTTCACACTGATATCATAGCGCAGATATCATCACTTTCACAAACATCTTACCTGCAGCCCACAATTGCTAGTATATCACCAGAACACACGAAGTCGGGTGTAGCGTGATCATTGGAAGAGTGGCAAAGGCCGCGACCAGGAGCGTTCAGAATCCAAGAAGAGAGCATAATAAATAGATTATGGACTCAGCTACGTGTGCCAGTAAAAGTCTACACTATAAAATTGATCTTCCTCAAAGGGAACACTTCACGCAATGAGTCGACATTTCAAATTCCCACTGCCCACAATTGCAATGGTGGCGCCCAAACACCATCCCAGCTCCGTGTCCTGAATTTTCTTACCAAGAACCACATCTCTTTCATCGCCGAACTCGTATCCAAGCCTGAGTAAGCTGTGCATGAAGGTGAGATCAAGACACCATTCGGGTCGATCTTGAAGTTCCTCCATAACTTCTTGGTTGGTCCCCCAGCGAGCGGTCCAAGCATCATATCCAAGGCAGACATCTTCAGCGATAGAGGCAATGGCGGAAACGTTGATTTTGTCGATTGGGTCCGTAGATGAAGAAGAGGAAAATTCGGCGGAAAGTAGGGGATCTAGACGGTCAAAGAAGTAGGATAATAGAAGAACCTTGCCAGAGGTGAAGGAATCGAGGAGCGAGGGCTGATAAACACCGTTGAAGGAGCAAGGTTTGAGTTCGCAGATCCTATAGTTACGATATGAAAATTTTGGACACGAGAGCAGAACCGGGAAAAAACGTACGAGTCTTTTGCCATGACGAGCTCGATGACCCGGTTGCAGGCCTCAAAGCTACCAATCTGTTCACCATCCATGACGACAGTCTTTGTGGTTTTCGTTCGTTCGTCCTCAATGTCGACATTACGCTTTGTACCTCGTGCGAGGCAAGGATTCCCAATAGTAGCCGGCATAGTGTCTACTGCGCTTTGCCCAGGATTTCTGATAGATGCCATGAATTCGACGAGCTGATGGACATGAGCCCGGGCTCGCATGAGACCATAACCCAAGTACGAGTGCTGGTAAAGAATATGTGTTCTTCCACCGAATTCGAGTTCGTATTTGTGTTCTCCTTCTTCTAGTGCTCCGCTCTGTTCAGAGAATGTCGGCTCGAAGACAATTTGAGTCGAGGCGCCTCCGAGGTCGAGCACAGCATATGTCGGGGTGTCAGCGGGAGTGTCAGCGCGGATGGTGTTGAGAAGATAGTTAGCTGTGATCCATGCATAAACACCCTCATCTTTGCCGTCCATGATGACAACGCCATCTGGTTCATGTAGTTGGAAAGGATATTTCTCCTGAATCCTGTGAGCTACCGCGTCTAAAATATCCTTGCTCTGTGATCCAGGTAGCAGCCGAAGTCCAGCCGTTGCTTTGACTGCTACAGGAGTACAGGCACGCAAAGATGAAGGAACGACCCGCACGGCCTCGTCGAGAAGAACATCCAAACTTTCCGCGGCGTCGTTAGGTTGGCCGGCGAATTTAGAAAGACCTGGCTGACGTTGTTTAAATACTTCGTACTCGTATGACGGCGAGGAGCCACAGTTGTTGAATTTGTATACATGAATACGAGAACCAGTTGAGCCTGCATCTATCATCAATGCATACTGGACAAGGGGAAGATGCGAAGCGTAAGGGGTTGTGCAATGTGTCGTTTTAGTTGGATCCGTATCTTCTTCGAAAGAAGTCGGGTGAGTGTTAGAAGACGAAGGTTTGTTTGATTCGGAATTGTTTGGAGGTGTTGGCTTGTCTGCGTCGGGAATGGGGGGCACAACAGGGTCAATAGGGTCTACATTAGGATGCGGCGTTGTGTAAACTACTGAGCTAAGATTCAGCACAGCAAGCTAAATAGCTAGTAGCATACTCACTTTCATCCACAGTATCGTCTGAGGGCCACGACAGCACCTTTGCAGGTTCTCGGGGACCGAAGACCCATACAAGTCCAACGAGCACTACAGCAGCGATAGCGATTTTTTTCCACGCAAACCGCTTCTTGTTGCCCATCCTACTAGGTCCCATCCCGCCTTCTAGTCGCTCGTAATTGCTACTTCGCGGGGAGATTGCCATTTGTATATTAGTTCCTTGTCTATCGGTACTTTCACTGGCCAAGTTACCAGGTTTGTTGTGGAGGTGCAGGCTTCGTGAACGAGAGTGACTGGCTATGTTTATTGTGGGGACAACAGCCCCAGTTGATCGACCGGACGATGTAGAAAAAGATGGTGTAGAATTTATGTCGTTCGAGCCACTGCGGTGGTCAACGCTGCCATTCATGCCGACCTTTGAGCGTCTGTTCTATCTTGATCATGGCGCCTATTTGGCACTGATCATGAACTATGGTCATTGGTGTTCTGTTACTTCTGTACCTTTCTGTACATTGAACTCTACACTGGCAGTCGAAATCTTTACATTGTAGCTTTCTCGAGCTCTCAGCCCTTGGCATGCCCATTGAAAATACTGAACTGTTCTTTTTTCCCCAAGGTCCCAGTTAAATGGGCCTCCTTCCTCTCAGGATACTGACATTTCCTACAGACGCACCATGACGAGGATTTCTTGCCATGTCCCCCAGCAGTGCTATGGATATGCTGCGGGTCAAGCACATCAGTGAGGTCCGAAAGCAGGTGCTGCAATATCAGCAGTCTGTCTTCGCGATCGACATCTCTGCCTCGAGCAAGAGCTTTGAGCCCGTCCACGATAGGCTGGAACCAGGCCCTGAAAGTTGGATCTGCCCATCTTTCGCAGAATGCCGCATATCCCAAGCAGCGCAATTGTCCGGCTTGACTACCATCCTGCATTTCTTTCTCAGTCGTTATCTCCCCAATCGCGGACTGGATGCCAGAAAGAATTCGAAACCTTTTTACGTGGCCCGAACGGAGGATTTCACGAATATGTGCTAGCAACTGTATAACATCTGCTCCAGCCGAATTGAGTGTCGTATTCGGTCGAAGAAATTCGGTGTCGCGACGTAAAATGTATACCCAAGCAAAGAACTGTGCAAAGACGAAACAGGTGTGGGTTATGCCATATGTCTGCAACTCGGGCTCGCTTTCGTTGAGAATCACCGAAGCAAAGTTGTAGTCGATGATATTGATGAGCTTTGCAGAAAGATCATCTGCCGCGAGGTGAAGTGGATCGTGGTATTTGGAAAAAGTGGTTTGTAGATCTATTCGACGTTTTCGTTCTTCTGAATAGATCCCGAAAAAGGCAGAAAGAGCAGCTTGTGCAATAGTTCCCAATAACGCCAGTACCGCCACCACGATCGATATAACATCTACCATCGGGATAGCGCGTCGTAATGGTGAGCAATTCAAATGAATGCGGGAAGCAATGTGATTATCGTTCGATTTGCCGCTTTTACCCCTTGAGAAAGTTCTCATTTTCCATCACTCATTTCATGGATCTCCTTCCCCAGTGCCCAGCACTTCATACTACTTCAGAACACTCATCTATAATCGCGCTTCCAGTTTATCCCTCGTCTTCCTTCTGTTCTATCATGGACTCAGCCATCACAACTTTGAATCCACGGTTAGTGTTTACACAGTTAGACACAGCTCGTTTCCTTGATACTAAGAGTCCTGATTTCACTAGAAGTATTTAGCGTTGCTCGACTCTAAGCGGTTGCTGAGTGCTGAACAATCATCTCTTGTGGGATAAAATCTTAGTTTGCGAAGGATCATGTTTTGTATCGGTTTTTTGTTCGCTCAGCGTCCTTCGAAGAGTGTACATGATAAAGTGGAAATCATGAAGCTGCGCTACATTCAAGCTGACGAGGCTTTCGTCTTGAAACCCAGAACGCGTCGTCCAGCGTAAACAGCGACAGACTCTACCTAGGCCCTGGCCCACTACTGTACCTGGCCTTCACGGCTAATGTGTCTCCAACGACCATTGTGACAATCACAATTTATCTTGCTCTACAATCATACAGCGCCTGATGCAGAGCACACACACAGGCATACACCATCGGTCAGCATCGGTCCCGCCACGGAGTTTCTCCTGGGGTCTTCAGGGTCGATGCGGGTCATTCAGACTCAATCCGGGAGTCATTCAGGGCCCTCAAGGCTTCAAAGTTTCAGTCCCCAACCGCTTTGATTTGACGAGGATTCATTGTGCCAGTCTGAGAGGTATGCCTAGAGTACGCGAGGGTACGCGTTAGTAAGTATATCACTAGGTATTGAGAATTGCAGAAATAAACCCAAGTGGACATGGCCTTGTGACCGTCCGAATCGGGAGGACAAAGCAAGAAATATCACTCATATATGGCACAATGATCGATCAAAAGCAAAATACTTCCGTCACGGCTAGACTACTACATCCTGACGGTATGTATGCGCAATTTCTTTTCTCTACTTTAGCCATACTTACACGCAGGAAAAATCGAGGGATATTCCGAATGCATTACCTGCAGAATCACTACATATCTAACCACTGCAACTGGCCCCGGGCTTCTTGTAGAGCGTTCTAGATCAGTACTGTCAGAATCGGTATGGTTTGGTCATCGGATTGGCTGATAGTCTCAACAGCCAGTTCACATGAGCAAAACAATTTCAGCATAGGACAGCTCTTTGGCCGCCTTGAACCCTTTCTTGCCTTCAGAGTCGAACGTTGAACGCCCTCCCTCTCACGAGAACTAAACCTAGTTATCTGTGGGTCAATGTTGGTCTCAGGCTTCTGCTATGTCCCCCGGACAGTGAATGATTTGACCATGAAACTGAGCTATTCAATATCAGGACTTGCCAGTGTTACCTGATGTGAGTCATCTTGTAGGACCCTCAAATTACTACGTGCTCGCGGCCGTAGTTGAAGCCCCCACAAACGTTCGTCCTTGGTAAACGAGTCAAATGTGCAAGATGCAAAAAGGAGATACACTTTCAGGCTCGGTATCAATGGGGTTGTGCACGACGTTACATGCTGATTTCATGCTGATTCGTGGTCTATATGTAGCGCATGCGAGTTATGCTAGCCTAGGCCTTTCTCGAGCTCGAGTCTGCCCAATATTCCATTGTCAATGCCATTAGTATTTGATGCAAGCCCGTAAGTATGATACTATTTCGTCAGCACCCGCGGAGAACAACTATTTTCTGTAATTGCGCATCTTTGCGATACCATCATTTATGAGCATTTTTAATCGAATTTTTAGACCTCGAGGACAACTCAAACTTGAAAGGCGTATACGGATGGGAGATGAACATCAACAATTGATATATCTGACTACATATATATGAGCAGTCACTGGCAGACATTAGCTGGCAGTGGTAAAAATCAAGGCCATTCAGAAAGGTGCTTAGTGTATCTAATAGTATATATATATGTATATCAACAAGAAAAGACCACCTACACCATCTACTACCATCAACATTCATGATGAATAATTGACTACGATTGACGAAATATTCTCTTTTTGTATTTCCGGATAATTCCGAAACATTACCTTGTCGTGTAATTACCCACATACTGCAATTTTCTCTCCGAGCAGTGCGAATCGAAGGTGAGTGGCGCTAGAACATGAAATGAATGTTATCTGTGAGTTAAGCACCTGGGAACCATGTTACGATAGCGATAAAGGGTACCTGAAAAGAGGAGCCATTCGTTCACTCTAAACAATATTAGAAGAAGAACGTCAGTCCATGCAATAAGTACACACAAGCACGTACTGGACTTGAGAGTCACGATAGTGGAGCAGGTTAAATACGCCCCTCCCCTTCCCGTCTCCTCGCACAACGTTACATCTTTTCATGTCCTAATCAAAGATGATAAAGAGGTTTATTCATACCATGTGCTCACGGGGTCCTGACTTTGAGCACGGAGAACGAGGATAGCGAGGAGCCGGTGAGGGCGAATTCACAGTAACGTGATGATGTGGAATTTTGAGACACAGGGAAGAGATACATGAAGGTGAAATGAGCAACACGCATTGAACGAGCATTGCGAATGAGAATCCGATACTGCCCCAGTATACCACCGTGTTCAAGAAGATATGGGTGGCGCGCAGCGCATATGCACTCAAAAAAACACCGTCGAATTTGATAGTAATGAAGGCTTTTTCTTCTTCTTCGAAAATTGGCGAAAAGTACAGAGTTATAACTGTGAACAACCGACCTCATTGACATCATTGATCATCCCGACAGAAGAGTACCTGAAATAAAAAAGAAGTCAGAAAGTGCACGCGTTAGGTAGTTGGGTCTTATTAACCATCACGGGAAAAAAAGAGGAGGACAATACAAATGTGTCTCAGCGTTCGAGTTCCAGGAAATGAAGAGGTTTGGGACTAGAGAGGTGAGCCAGATGCCGCATCACGGTCGATCGCAAATGCTAGAACCGATTAGAGCTCTGCAAGCTCACCTACGAGGAGAAGTGTGATGAACGAGGATTGCGGACAAAGATCAATGAAAATTTGGTGAGCGCGCAAGCAGTTGATTACGGATTTAAGCCACGACGGATGTATTTCCTACGGACGCGTGTAGACGGCAACCTGAACTGATTCATAGTGCCGAGGAAAAAAAACTTGTGAAAGAGCTGGCAATTATACAAAAAAAAAATAATGATTGTAGCCTAAAACAGGAACTGTACCTTCTACTTCGACGCAGGAAGAAACAACAAACCCTCAGACATCCGCAATCCATAAAAACGTGCTTTCTTACTTACGTATGAGCTCAATTAGGGAGGGAGGACTCCTGACACCCCCACTGTATGCCGTGACGAAATTAGACTTGGCGTTCGCTCATTAAATGCAACAGCCTTTTTTTGCCTTTTCTTTTGCTTTCTAGATCGTTTTTAACCTTCTTTCAGCCATCTACCGCCTCGACTCGACTGGAAGCAACTCCAAATACCTTCGCTTATATCAGAAAACTTATTGGAGCTCTCCTTAGCTTTGTCTATATCTCTATATAGCTATATATCTTGGTCGTACTTGATCTCGTACGTGTTCACCGCAGTACAGCTCTTTATCTAGTACTGACATTCATACAGAACAATTCGCCACTTATAATGACTACAATACATTCGTCAGCGCTGGCTTCCCGTCGTACTATTCGTTTTGCGCCTATGCCTGACCCCCGTCGTTCTGTACTGGTCACCGACGATGGCACTGAGCTCCCTCTATTGTCCCCAGTCATCCTGGACGGTACAAACATCGACCTCCTTACTTCCAAGCTAGAAATGCCCTCTGTTGATGCATCTGAGCTCGCGAGCATCCCTGCCGCAATATCACTTTCAGCACTCAACTCGCCGGCCCAAACTCCATCACAGACTCCTCAGAGTTGGAATATACCTCTGCCAGAGGTTCTTCCTTCCCCAGCTCAGTTTCAGAAATCATTGTCCTCAGAATCCGACAGCTCCAATAGCTCTAACAATTCAACTTCTGGCTCGTCTCCACCGACATCGGAGATATCTTCCTCTGCATCTTCGATGTATTCCCTGACACCGACGCAAAGTATCGAGCCTTACCCAAACTCTACCGGATCTTCTACTCCCACCCAGTCCGTGCGCAAGTATAGCTCTTTGAGGAGTAAACTCTCCTCAAAGTACAACATTTCCACGGATCAAATACTTACCCTCGGTACTATTAATCTTTTCCGTCGTGGGTCAAAGGGCAAGGACAGAGAACGAGATTCGGATAATGAATCTATTCAAAGCTCACAAGGATGGGGCGACGCTTTGACTCGATGGACCAGCGCAGGATCTGGAGGTCCAAGGTCTGGTCGCGATGGTGTAGGTGTCCCCATGTACAGGACCCAAAGCACCCAAAGTTATAAGGGCGAGAACGTCAGGGTGAGTCGTTATCGCTTCTCGAGTGACGCTTATGTTCAATTTGTTCGATGTCAGAATGCTAAACGCTCTTCTTCGCCTGCCTCCATAAATTCACGGACTAAACCGCGTTCAGGCTCTGCATCGTCCAAGCTAAACCCAGCACATGAAAATGGAATGCTTAGCACCTTGCACTCAGGCCAGTCCAAGAAAGGAACACGGATGTTAAATGGGAGGGTTTATGGAGCCAAACGAGGAAGCGTTAGCGGTAAGTACATCGATTTCCATCCATAGGCCCAATGTCTGCCATCCCGTTATCATTCAAATGGATTCTCTTTACTCCTTGTCACCATCAAGATGATCGTTGGGGTCAATGTCCCAGTGTTTTCTTACTTTGAACACACAGATGGTGTACTGGCATTACCCTTGCGGGTAACAAGCCCGGTTGTTCAGCTCAGGTGCTTTCATCAGTGGTTCTCGAAAGAGTTCAAGTGCTTCTCTTCGGAGTCTTCGCTCCCTACACGTTGCTTGATCCAAGTCACATTCACGCTGCGTGCTAACTCTTCTTCTTAGGATCACAGTCCAACCCCTTTGCAAATGCCAAAGATGATCCAGACCCCGAGTTCGTGGAGTGGGGCTATGGTGGGATGGGCAGTGTCAGAAATGTTCAAGACGGTGTTGCTGGCACAGTGTGGGGTCGAGTACTCAGTAATGGGACAGGTGTGATGGAATCGGGCTGCCCTGAGAAACAAATCAACAATGGGAGAGCCGTGCAACATGGATCAAGAGATGATGATGACGACGGAAGTGGTATGGGCTGGGTACGGAAAAGGAGAGAGGCGAAAGAGCGGGAGGCTAGAGAAAAAGCAGAGAGGGAGGCTAAAGAGCAGGCGGAGAATGAGAGGCAGGAACGAGAAGCTCAGGACAAGGCAACAGAGATTGACCTGACAGAATCGGATGCCTCGGATTCTTGCTCGTTCTCTTCAATCACTACTACTGGTACCACTGGGACAACGACCGAGGCTATAACAGCGGGTACTTCAAGAGTAGTACCCGCGCCTCTGCCGCTTCCGGAACTCGGAAAAGCAGATGCACTGAGTACGGATACTTCAGCTGTAGGAACGCCTGTAGGGTCACCTACGCCAACATTTCTTTCGACTATGGTCACACCCACCCCCGGTGTCGGTACCCCTAAGCCTCGTGTTATCGAGAGTGTATTGTCCACTCCAATCAGTCCTGAGCGTAACGTTACGTCTCCCGACCTCCGAGCTGTTTCAATGTCCCGCCAGACCTCTAACACGCCTACAATTTCGAACCTGAATGGAACTTCCTCTCCAGGGAAGGATGAGCAACACCACGTGTTGACCGCGGTCAACGTTCCTGCACCTCCTCCATTGAGCAAACACCATTCATCTCATCATAGTCGAGGCAAGTCGTTGCAGGATGCCGTCCCGAAGGTCGAATCCAATCAAGGCAAGGTCGAACCCGAAACCAATGAGCCTTCTACCTCCGAAGCAGCCATAGGGGAAAGACCAGCAGAAGATAAATCCAATGATCAACAGGGTGTTGACGAAGAAGAAAATAGCAACAAGCGGAAGTCTCGCCATGCGTCTGTTTCTTCTACTTCCTCTTCCTCTGCTTCCTCTATATCCTCTCATTCTGAATCTGGATCCGATTCAGAGTCGGAAAAGAATCCTCATGATAGCGACGACGAAGATGATGAGGAGGATGAGGAGGATGAGAGTGAAGAGGAGGAAGCTAGAAAGACTAGCTTAGGCGCCGGCGTGGAGAAAGTCAGCCGTCACAAATAGTTTCCCGCTCTCGGACATCCGTCAGACTCCCGCCCCGATGCCCGAGTAACCTATGTCAAGTCAGTTAACGCTCGGGAATAGACACCTTATTTCCACCCTACCTCCGATCGCATCTCAAGTCAAAACACCACCCAACTCCATTCTTCTCTTTGGCATAAATCGCGCTTTCTGCATCTCATATACCATTCAACATTGTTATTTATGTCGCTCTCTCTCTCCTTCCTACGCAATCGGTTCCATGTTCACATGCTTCCTCAAACTTCCCTTCACGTCACTTTACTCAGGGTGGTGTTCCGTTAGCCCGTATCTTACCTGCTGGACTTACACATCGCCATCGTATCTCATACTCATACAACATTTTAACCTTCTAGTTTATTCAGGACTTAGTAAATATCACTCTTGGGCTTGCTTGGTTTCGTTCGCCGCAATATTTCTCTAATATTTTTTTCTGTATTATATCTCTTGGGCGTTGGGAGAGGCCTGCTTTTCTTTTACCTATAGCTGTAGCTACACACCATTTATGGAGTATGGATATCAAATATATCTAGTACGCTGCTGGCTTCGAAGGCGTAAGTCAGAATACAGGATTTCCTGTGCCTCGTAGAGTATGAACAAGCCTGTGATCGTAGTGTGGGGTATGGGATACACGTTCGGAGTTGTGGGGAAGGATGCCTCATTACCCCATGTCTCCGACGACACGATGCACATACACTAGTCCAAGTTTACTGCTCTGCTTACAACAGGCTAAGGTCCGTTGAACCGGATGTATGAATCGTATACGGCGATTAAGTCTTGTGCACCGGTGCATTCCCATGAACAAACCTTGCCCAAGAGAGAGACCTTGAACACCCTTTCATTTGAGATACAGAAAATGCAAACAGACAGATTGTACAGTGCCTGTGCCCAAATTTAGGATCGGATATTGGATCGATCGGTCCATGGAAATGAACGAAGATAGGTCTAGAGCAGAAGTAGTGTAGATTCATAGAGCAATCCATGGTACAGCAAACTTCAGCAAGGCAGGTGTAAAAGAAACAGACCGTTGGGGCGAGGATTCCGCCGAAATGCCAAGAATAACACGGAAGCACTCTTAGCTATCCTTGACTTCTGGTACAACATCTTTCCATTTTACACCAGCAGCAGAAGCAGCCTCGATCGCAATTTGTCGCACAGCTTTGACTTCCTCGAGTGTGGCACCATTTCTGCGTGCACCGTGTAGATGCCAGTTGATCTGGCGGGGAGTGTCGCTGGCAATTAAGGATGCAACGAGGACGTAGGATGTTTCGAGAGGCGAGAGGATGTCTGTGAAACCATATGTATAACCATAACCGATTGTATTCGAGAAATATCCTGTCGACGGCGCTTCCAGTGAGTAAAGTGGGTGAAACTAGTAGCAATGAATGGACGTACCCATGTCCGGATAGATCGTGTCCAAGAGTGTTTGAACGGAATCTGCGGTATCACCATACGTTTCTCGAAAGAATGCACGACCATTTCCTTCGTGATCTTGGATGGAGGTCGTTTTGTCTCTACACAACAGATTCGAAAGCATTATCGTTGGGTAGGCATCAAAAGCACCATACCTCAGCATCGTTGTGTCGCGCAATTCTGGAGGCATCACTTCGTGAAGTGCAGCTAAACTATTAATTGTCTTGAAGAAGATTCAGATACCGTCGAGGAGAAGAACGAGTTTCACGTCTTCTCACTTTTGAGTATCCGCTGGTCAATCCGGCCTTGAACAAAGCATCACGGAATTTGCGGGCCAAAAGCAATCGTTCCTCGCGTTCTTGTCCAGCTTCTGCTAATACATAATCGAAGACTTCTGGCACAGCTTGAGGTTCGTTACTGGCGTTGAACGCAACGGCGGTCACAATGTACCAAGGATTGCTTGCTAAATATGGCCGTCAGTAGGCTGAGACAATATTCTTATAATTCATAAACTCACCATTGCTAATCCCAGTAGATGGATATATAGATTTAAGATGGCTCAAGAATGTCGCGTTGGTATTGAAAGGCATAATTCAGGCTGAGCACGCGTCTAATTCCCGTCTAATTCCGCCCTTTATTGCCGTTTTCAAAATAGTTGGCGCCTGTTTTCACGACGTCAAATTTTTGCATGAATCAATCCCGACCTCAGAAACACGATTGTGGACTCAAATGTTCACCGAATTCTTTGATTTTTGGTGCAATACAAAGCGATAAGCAGCCGTTAGTGCGCCCATAGGTAGTTTTGTATAATCACAATATTTTGAATACATGAATATTGGAGGTTCCACCACCTCCGAAACACTGTAACTCAGGGAACAAGATTTGTGAGATCTATTCCTTGCAGTATTTCAAGCTAATAGGCTGCCTTGAGTGCACCCCATGCCCAAAATCTTGATCAGGGCCCAGGCATGGTAATGAGATTGTATGAATCAAGGCTCAGAAGTGTGCATGCACTTGAACTCAGTATGTCAAGTCTTTGGGCACAAATTTCTCCTGGGGCGCACTAGGTACTATCTACAAGAACTACATGCTATAAGGATTAAGCCTTATAAATCTTGTTCCTTAAGTTATAGTGTTTCGGAGGTGGTAGAACCCCCAATATTCATATATTCAAAATATTGTGATTATACAAAACTACCTATGGGGCGCACTAATGGCTGCTTATCGCTTTGTATCACACAAAAAATCAAAGAATTCGGTGAAGTTTTGAGTCCACAATCGTGTTTTTGAGGTGGGGATTGATTCATGCAAAAATCTGACGTCGTGAGAACAGGCGCCAACTATTTTGAAAACGGCAATAAGTTATATCGAAACTTCTTGCCTCGACGCGTTGGATGAAGCTATCCAACTTATGATACATAGATGCTGGTTCAGAATTGAAAGCAGCGATAATTCCGCATCCCCAATCCACTTTCGAGCCTACCCCGCGTCGACTTCAAAAAATCACCCGTTCCTTTCAGAAATAGGCTCTTGGTTTTTACCATGTCCCTCCTCTTCAAAAACCTCCGGATACATCAAATATTTGGAGCAAATACCAATGTGGGCAAAACCGTAGTGACAACTGCGCTCGTGAGAGCCAGTGCGGTGAGAAAGCAGGGAGGAGATACATATTATTTTAAACCCCTTAGTACAGGTCCTTTGGAAGAGGCTGATGATTTGTGAGTCACTTGCACGTCCAATTCTCATAATTTCTCTAATTGTCTATCGTGTTCCAGACATGTCCAGCAACACACTCGTCGCTGGTCGTCCAATGTCCACATAGATTGTTTATACCGATACAATGACCCTGTTAGTCCGCATTTAGCTGTGCAAATAGCAAAAGCGTCCCCACCGACGACCGAAACTTTCGTTTCCTCTATTGCTTCCCGCATTCGACAAGGTGCAGAAAGAGCAAACGGTTTTGGACACATGTACGTTGAGACAGCGGGAGGTGAAAAGAAAAAGTCCTGAACAGAAATATCAGCCTTATCCTGATTCCGTGGTTGTTTCCATCCTCTAGGTATCCACTCCCCCACACCGTGCACCCCGAACTTTCCAACACAAGCAGATGCGTACCGGCCGCTCTTTCTACCTACCATCCTCGTCGGCGACGCTAAACTTGGCGGGATATCTACGACGATAGCAGCTTACGAAGCACTGATTCTCAGAGGATACATCGTCGATGCCCTTGTCGTATTCAACGATCCAGATGAGACATCAAAGTACGGAAATTCGGAATATCTCGACACTTACTTTTCCGAACGCGGTATCGGTGTTGCCGTACTCCCGCATCCTCCAGAAAAGTTGGATAATCAGGAGCAAAATCGTTCAACTACAGAAGAGTACTATGATTCTCTACTCCTTAATCCATCTCTTTCAAAGCTTCTTGCCCGTCTTGATACACTCCACAACTGTCGTATCGCCGATCTCGAGTCAATGGGAGAGAGAACAAAGGAGCACATATGGTGGCCGTTCGTTCAGCATGCAAGCGACGGCGGCGTGAACGTGATAGATAGCGCGTACGGCGACTTTTTCAACGTTCTCGACTCGAAATCTTTACCTTCATCGAACTCTGCTGTACTTCACCCGCAACTCGATTCTTCCGCATCTTGGTGGACTCAGACATTTGGACACACCAACACTCGCCTTACCCTCGCTGCTGCGAGGGCAGCAGGGAGGTACGGCCATGTTATGTGAGTCAACATCTTTTTCTACTACTCCGTCTCAAACTCACCGGAAACTATCAGGTTCCCCCGCGCCACACACGCACCAGCACTTGCGCTATCCGAATACCTGCTCTCTCCAAACGGGCCCGGCCATGAATGGGCTTCCAGGGTATTTTTTTCCGACAATGGAAGTACTGGAATGGAAGTTGCGTTGAAAATGGCGTTGCGAACATTTGTGAGAAGGAGGGAGGCTTGGTTGATGTCCAGTGGTTCAACTCCTGAGGGAGGTGAAATAGATCAAAAACATAGAAGGACGTATGAACGCCGTTTGGGTGTCATAGGTCTCAAAGGTTCATATCACGGGGATACAATCGGAACGATGGATGCTTGTGAAGAATCTGGTTCGTGCCATTCAATACTTTTCTCTTCTACCTTAACTGATACATTTGATCCAGGGGTGTATACATGTGAATGGCACGACTGTAAAGGATATTGGTTTGACCCTCCGAGGGTAGTGATTAGGCAAGGTCAAGCTAGTGTTGAAGTGCCACTCGGCATGGCTGAGGAACTACTCACTACGGACTCGGCCACAACACCCAAGAAAAACACCAAAAATCTCATCACTTTTCTCTCCCCTGCACATGTATATGATGTGTCTTCCCGCTTGAATACACCGCTGTACAAGCTGTATACGACATATATCGCACGGAAGCTCTGGTCTCTTCAATCTGGTTTCTTAGCACCGGGATCAGAGGGGCAAGGATTATCAGAGAACAGAAGGGTAGAGCCACCGACGGAATTGGCGGTACTAGTTCTTGAACCTCTCCTTCTCGGTGCAGGAGGAATGATTTTCGTCGATCCACTCTTTCAAAGAGCGTTGGTTGACGTTGTGCGGAACCCGAATGGGTTTCCTGTCTCTATCCAATCTAGTCGATCTTCTTCCTCTACTTTACAGAGCTCGATTATTGGTGCTCAAGCCATCGAGTCAGACCTCCTCGCTGAGCCTCCCCTCCCACATCCCCTTCCAATCGTCTTCGACGAGGTGTTCACTGGATTTCATCGTCTCGGACCGCTCACACCGCATGCTCTACTGGGTAATGCCCATCCGGATATAGCTGTTTATGCAAAGATGCTGACAGGAGGACTATTACCAACGGCGGTGACATTAGCATCGAAAGAGGTCTTCGATGCGTTTTATTATGCACCCGAGTCTGAATCCCCTGGCTCCGAAGTTCTTAGAAAGCTGGGAGGAAAGCAGCATGCATTACTACACGGACACTCGTACACCGCTCATGCAATCGGCTGCGAAGTCGCGAATGAAACAGTGAAAATGATGCCAGCCATCGTTGGAGGTGCGGAGCATGTAGCTATGAGAGATGTTTGGAAAGGTAGCAAGTTTGAGAAGTCAGAACAGAAAGAGGCCCAGTTGGATTGGAAACGTTCTCCATCACTCCTCAACGTCCCCTTGGTTGGCCCTATGGATAATGCGGATGATGATGTACATGCCTACTCCCTCTGGCACCCTAATTTCTTATCTGACGTCTCACAACTCGATTCCGTGGAAGACGTAATGGCGTTAGGTACAGTGTTGGCAATCAGACTAAAGGAACTGGGTGGGGGTTACACATCTACGTCCGCAGAAACCGTGTTTTCACCTCTCTCTCAAATGTTATTTCCTGCTTCCCATTCCACAACCCCCTCAAAGTTTGTACCAGGTACACTCTCCGCCCCGGTGTATTCAATCCACTTTCGCACCCTCGGGAATGTAGCCTACTTTATGACTTCCCTCAATACCAGTCTAGATGTGGTCAGAGAAGTGCAGGAACAAATCTGGCAGATCTTACGCACCGGAAAGCTATGATTTAGGAAGGAGAGATAGATTTGATTCATAGTTCCTTCCAATGATGGTGAGGCCCCACCACTACTGTATCAAAAGCAAAGCACCAATACATACATTCATGACACTCGAAAAGCAGCCATCTTGAGGTAATCAGTAATTGATATCGAGATGGCAGATGTACAGTCTAGTCCAAATTTGTTGCTGGTTGCATTCCCTCTGTACTCACTACAGTCTACCATCCTCTTGCGGGATGAACCCTCTTTGCAGTAGAGGTACTTAGGTCCAGCTGTTCCTTTGTGAGACCCCATCTTTGGATAGAGCCATGTATCAATCTATTGATCCATCTATCATATGCACTGGCCATTCATACTATAAATTTTCCCTCATCACATTGCCTTCCAATGGGGCAAAGTCTCCATTATTGCAGTCACAGATACGAGACAGGCAGTACTGGTGGCATGAGTCTTGCAATATAGCCAAAGCCCTTTCAGCCACGAGATTCTTGGCAACCACCAGGCTTGTCGAAACAATCGGTCCTGCTACCACAAGGCCATGTATCTCGACTTGCATACCTTCTCGCTCCCCCTTCGAAGCCACACTAAGAGGGTATCAATACAATCTCGACGAGAATATATGATAGAAGAGCTCACATGAATTTGATTTGCGCTTGGCACACAGATGAGCTGATCCATTGCATTAGTGTTGAGATTGGATCCAAGCGAACAGATGGCGAGAGAATACTGAGTATATCCTCCATAATAAATTCCGTCACACAGGCAGTCTTTTCATAATTATATCCAGAATCCACGAGAACGGCGCCGATAACGCTTTCAAACACATCGCTGAGCGCTTTAGGAGGGTCAAATCTCCAGCCATTGTCGATAATCGTTTGTGGAGAGGCTGCCTGTAGATGCGGAACATAGCTATCAATGGCTTGGCTAAGATCAACGTTGTTCAAAAGTATCATATGATGCAGCGCTAATTTTTTCACAGCTAAGAATGCAAGAGCTTGTGCGCACACTGCCTTTGTTCGAGGAAATGCCAGTTGTGCCGAATCTGCAGTAGGATACTTATTATATAGGTGATGAATCACGACGAGGTTCAGAATAGCTACGAAGGATGTGTGAATATATCCGGAATAGCAGGAACACAACAAAAGGCTCACCGTCACCAAGGAATTCTAAACGTTGGTAGGATGGTATTACTTCAGCCGCAGATGAAAACGATGGATGTGTCAAGGCCTCCCGCAAAAGGCGTCCGTTGTTAAAATTATATCCCAACAGCTCCTGCAACTTCGTGAACATCGGAGACATTGGGGTACTTTCCACTTGGCTGTATCGCAGTGACCAGGGGCTAGGACCCCCAAACATCAGCCCAAGTGTATTTCCAGTCTGCAGTGCCATCTGCATACCACCAGTCAAGAACGCAGCTCCAAGGGTGGCTTCCATGCAATCTTGTAGACTCCTCCGAGGATAGTTCCTGGAAGCACAGCGTGAAGGACTCAATTCGTCGTTATTTTCCTCGAGGATGTGTCTCCACGCCTTGATTCTTGGATTTTCGCTAGTGATGAAACGCTCTAGACCGACATTCAACGCGCGATAGAGCAGGAAGCGGTTAGAAATTGAACGCTGGCGAAGGACGTCGAGCTGTCCTTCGTGTCGATAAGGAAATTGGTTCAGCAGGTGTACAGTGGTGCAAACTTCCAAAACTGCATCTCCAAGTGTTTCGAGTCTTTGGTTGTTATATCCTGCTAAGGCGCTGGGGATCGTGAGTGCCTGTACCATCAGATCATCTAGGATCGGAGGTAAACGCAGTTCAAGCTTGGCTGCACGGACGCGATAGATGTCAGTGATGCGATGAGCTAGTGCAGGTAGAAGACCAAAAGCACGACTCATCTCGTTGGACATGGTTAACCATGAACAACATCCTTGTGGAATGAGAACTGTACCAGCCAGTTTCGAAGATGAGTCCGTGGCGAGATTGCCAGACCCAGCCAAAGGATACTGAGTGTCTTTGGATCGCAGTATTTTCGACAATTGGAGCATTGGCCCAGTTTCAGGAACTACAGGGGTCCATTTGTTGCGATCGTTCTTGCGTTTCCATTTATCGACATAGTAATCCCTGTAGGTCTGAACTTCACCTTCTGGTGTAACGTTCATTATGGACATCGGTGTGAGGTCATTGCGAATACTACGTAGAAACCATATACGACCATATTGATTCACGTTGCGAACTAGTAAGCGGTCATAGTGTTCGCTACCGATAACCGACCAGTCAGAATTCCCGTTTGGGTTCGAAACAAATTCCTCCATTGCCTGAAAATCTATATCCATTGACGACGTGACGGGAACCAGTAGCAAGCTTGGACGACCAACAAACGGAGAGCCGCTGATGCGGAGGTGTATCCCAAGTTTGGTATATTCTTCCATCATCCGTAAGCACTCCACGTCCTTGTTGAAGTGCAGTTCGAGCAAGCGCCCAGGTTCTGTTTTCACAATACCATCACAATAATCAATTTGGGTACGGTCAATACGGGTGCCCGTAATCAACCCTGCCAGAACCTTCCCGTCTATGACAATAGGATGCATCCACATTTTTTTGGAAATCACCCACGGATCTCTGACTTTTACATCCATCATATACGCGACATGACTCATGTCTGGTACTGGTTTTCCTTCGGCATCCTGGAAATCTTTGCCTCGCCTGCTTCCAGCGGGCAAGAGATAATCATCGAAAACATCTAATTCGTGCAGCCGTTTCACAGCCAGAAATGAAACAGCGCGTTTCGCTTCTTTTTTGCTGTCTTTGATCGGACCTTGGTAAACGAGGGCCTCCGGTGGAAGTGGTAATGAGGCAGGAAGGCGTAATGTGGATTGAAAGTCGCCTGTGTACACCGGGGCAGGTTGTGTGGTATAGAGATCATGTGGGATGAAGGAGCACAGATGACTGATCAGCGAAATCGCACTATCGTAGGTCACAAATGCTGAAGTAGACGGGACCATATATCGTTCCCGGCTGGCAAGGTCCGCAGCACTTTCCTCCTCCTCCTCATCATCATCATCATCGTCAGGATTCAACACATCTTGAAATAGCTGTAGTTGGGCCTGATAAGCTTCTTTGAGTTTCGGTTCAGTATCCATGAATTTTTGATATCGTTCTTGATACGCATAGTCGTCTTCCTGGATCATAACTATGAATTTGGAACGTTTGTTGCGTGCGCGGCCTCGAGACTGCACGTAACCAACGACATGGTCTAGCGAATCGAAGCGAATGACGACGTCGCAAGCCTAAATGATGAGCGAGATTAATTTCGAGGACTGTGAACCGCAATTGAAATACATACAGGGAAGTCCAATCCTTCTTCGGCGACTGATGTAGCGACAACTACGAGTAGCAACAATTAGACAGAAAAGGGATGTCGAACGTGCCATCACACTCACGCAAATTGATTTTCTTTTCCCGAAATGCTCTCGCGACCTGTTCTTGGCCACCATCACTTGAAACTCGCTCAGATGTGGCAACACCGCCAACAAACGACCCGCATTTGACTATACCATTTAACTTTGGGATATGCGGAAGTATCTTAGCTAAGTAGGTAGCGATTTGGCGTTGCTCGACAAAGATGATTCCTTGGAAGGTAGGCGAGTGGTGATCACGAAGCACCTCTGCCAGCATTCGCACTTTTGGCGTGCACCAATCCAATGAAACCGAGGACGGTAGCGAAGAAGGATCATCCATCTTTGTAAAATATGCCTGATAATCGACCAAGACGTCCGCGATATCAAACAATTCGGAAGGAATTTCCTTGGGTGATGAGCTTCGCGGAACGACGAGCTCATTGGTTTCGGAATCGTCTGCAAGACGGTATATGGCGAAAAGACGCGTGATGAGATAGGAGGCTTCCGAGAAAAGGTAAGATGATGCGGCGTAGGGCCCTAAATTGTTTAGGGTCACGAAGTATCGACGTTCGACGTCTGCCCAAGAACCACTATCTAAATCCACATTTTTTAGAAGAGTGAACACGTTGAGAGCATCCCAGAGTAGGGGTGAGGGGTAGTCATAATCTTGAGGCGGTGGCGGATAAAATACAATCATCTGGATAATCGAATTTTCAGCTTGGAAGAGTTCCGACCGACATAGAATACGCACTTCGGTGGGTTTAGGTAAGTTCTCTGCAAGTTCGTCTATGTGTTGACGGACGCCAATAACTTTAGCGTCGAGGGTCGTCTCCAAGGTTCTGATCGATGCAGCAGGATTTTTTGGGTTCCAAACGGGGGAAGCTGTCATTCCGAAAACCTTGGGTCGTTTTCCGGGTGGACATTGCATGTACTCATGCATGATAATGGCGTATGCGTGCTTCTTACGAGCATGATGACATTCGTCAAAAACCAGCAGAGCAACCTGATTATGAAGGTGGATGAGAGTGATGCTGTGATGAAAGGATAACCTGGTACGAACATCTTGTATCTTCAGAAGCGAATGCGTCAAAAAGTTGAGAAAAATCTGGGCTGAATCGCACTGTGAATGAGTCATGGTGTATGGCTGCACGCTACCGAGTACAGCGAGCAAATAGTGAGAATATGGAAAGGAAAGTCTTTCTCTCTCCGTTTCATAGAACCACTATTTTCCGCTAAACTGAGAGGTCCAACCGTACACCAATCCACTGGCGAGGATAGCAGATACACAGCACGAACCGGTCAATACAAAAACATCATGTTGTTGAAATTTCAACTTCCACCCATTACGATCCGAGATATCGATATTCGACGATCCGTGCAATTTTAAGACGCGTAGAGATGAATGTTGGGAGATGAAATCGCCTTGCTGCTCGACTAGTGGCACTTTCGGGACAAAGAACATGATCTTACGACCATCGTTGTTCTTCGCTGCGATCCATTTGATGAGGAGAGTGCTAATGAAGGTTTTGCCACTGCCGGTATCGAGAGCAGCGATGATATTTCCTTGTTGGGCCTGCGTGAAAATTTCTTCCTGGTATTTTCGAGGTAGAAGTTCGGTTACCAATACATTGGAAGTCATGATGGCGGAAGAGGAAGAGCTACACGGCTCATTCTGATGAAAGCGGCACTATAACTTGAAGTGACTGTGGATGTAGGTGTCAAGCGTCTAATTATTATTCAAAACTTGCCTCCGTACCGCCACATACTGCCACCATACTCTCATCGCAGCAATCCGCAGTTCGTAAATCTCATTAGAAGGTCGATACGCCGTTCAACGTACTTCTTTCTGAGTTCTTCTTACAATCGATTACCACGATGGCCGTGAACATTGACGAAGATACAGAATTGTACGTCTTCGAGATTTACCCCGAACTTTTCTTGTAGCCAAACTTGATACATGCTAGCAATGATGCACTACGAAAGCACGGGATCATTCCAGCTCGAGAACCTACACCTCCGTCGCCGTCGCCTCCTCCATCGCCGACTTTCAGTGACCTCCTCAACGATTTCACTCCTTCAGAACTGCGGGAGATTAGCGAAGATGCACCAGATGACGAGACGGAGCGAATGATTGCTACGTATCGAAGGCAAAGGATAGCTGATGAAAAGACCCTAGATAAAAGGTCTCGGTTCGGACGAGTGTATCCTATTGGCCGAGATGATTATACACGGGAAGTCACCGAGGCAAGCAAAATCGATGAAGAAGGCGACGAAAAAGAGGAAGGTACCGCTGTCATATGCTTTTTATATAAAGATGGGTAAGTTGCTTTGTTCAAGGCGTATCTTTGGAAGTAATATCCATTCGTCCAGTATTCCGCGAAGCGATCGCGCTTTTCAACACGTGAAGACCCTTGCTGCTCGATATCCCCGTTCCAAATTTGTTTCTATAGTGGGCGACAAGTGTATCCCGAATTTGCCAGACAGCAGGATACCCATGTTTATCGTCTACAAAAAAGGTGATATTCGAAATCAGGTTGTGGCCTGGGGTGCTGATCGCGAAAGAAGAATTGAAGGTAAAGAGACATTGCTATAGCTACCAGATATCCTCAACTAATATCGATGCAGAGTTAGAAGCACTGTTGATTGTAACTGGTGCTCTTCATCCTCCCGAACGGCGTGCACCAGAAGATAGGCAAAAAGAAAGCAGTTCGGATGAGGAAGACTTGGACTCTTCTTCGCACGTACGCTCTACGGCAACGTCGACGAATGGGAGAAAAAAGAAGAATGTCAGAGGAAAAGACAATGATTCGGATTCGGAATTTGACTTTGATCTATGAAATGTATCGGTCTGTGCTTTGAATATATGATTGTGTGCTCTACTCAGCTCTATCGCAGGCCACCATGATTTGCTAGCGGCTGTTCGCGTAGGCCAATTTCTTCATGTTGTCGCGTGACGTCATTTCGTTGTGAGGGCCGTTGAGGCGTCGTCGTGAGACAAATCTATTGTACTACAAATACGGGAGACTTCGAATTTTTTTCAACCTCTTCAACTACAACTACAACTTCGTTTCCCTTACAACTTCTAAAACCTTTACCTCATCTCCTCTCTGAAAATGGGCAAGCGAACTTTCTGTTTAGCGGTTTTCAGAACGTTTATCCTAAACATAATCCATCCGCAGCTGGGACAAAACGTGCTGCAGACGAATCTGGCCCTACTACCCGCTCTGCGAAATCTGCAAAGACAGATGAAACATCAACAGCCTCAAAGACAAAGAAAGGTGGTAACAAGAAGAGTCCTGCTAAAGTATGCTCATCCAATCGGTCAAACTCCCCCAGCTTGCCTCTGATCGTCATACAGGCAGTCCTCCCGGCGTCCCAATTCAAGGCTAAGGCCCTACCTCTCCACGTCAACGTTACACATACTCCACCAAGCGCTGGCGACGATGATACCGTTCCATCTACTTCAGCAGACCCAGGACAATTAGGCTCTCTCACCCTTGTCCCAAGTTCGTTCAATACAGGCAGTTATGGCTGGAAAGGCAGTAAGCGCCTCACAGTGGAGCTCGAAAATGATACAGGGACAAAGGAAAAAGTGCAGGTTATGCTGACGTATGTGGTTTCAAACTCCTATAGGCTCCAAGCTTGCATGATTTTGAGCGATATTTGCATTTTCAGGATTAACGCTACTGTGTTGAACAGTAAGAACGCTCCTTCAGAAGAGTAAAAAGATGAAGCGAAAGATACAAACGGGGAAGCAGCTCAGGAGAAGGGGGAGGAGGAGGATGGAGGCGAGAAGGATGGTGAGTAGAGTGGATAAGAACCTCGTCGACACAATCTTAAAAACAAATCTATGGGCCGGTATCTTGAGTTATCTTGTACAATTAATCGTTTGTCGTGAGTTTGCTAGACATACTGCTTGCCTCTCTCCGCGAAACATGACCATCAGTATTTTGACATTTGTCAACGTCAAATTTTCTCCGCAAATCTTGCCTGAGTAGTTCTCTAAGACCTTTCCATAACTTTCTTCACGACAAAACTCTGAGAGGAGGAATGGGCCACAAGCAGGATATCTATTCACCTTCAACAAACTTTTCAAAGCCACGAAGGACCGCAATCGCCCGATTGATCGTATTCGCCGTAGTTCTAGTCACATCTTTTCTCTTCTCGGCCCCCATCTCCAGCCTCCAGGGTTTCTACTCCGAACTCAGTCCTATTCAATCTCCAAACACGGATTCCGAATGGCAGGACAACATTTATCCTTTTCGTCAGCAAAGTCCTTGGGACATCTCTACGGACTTCCCATATCCACGCTTACTCGAATATGATGTCCAAGAGGGCACCTGGCTGCGTCTAGATGTTCACCCAATATCAGGAGATATCGTTTTTGATATGCTGGGTGACATTTACTGCATTCCTGCTTCAGAGGCATACGCGTACGATAAAAATACTGTGGCCCGAGCTAGACCAGTCCTTCTAGGCATCCCGTACGACGCAGATCCAAGGTTCTCTCCAGATGGAAAGCGATTAGCATTCCGCAGCGATGCAGGCATTGGGATAGATAATATCTGGCTTATGCACTGGACAGACTGTGAGGAAATGGATATCAGGCCATCGACAGCGGTTGATCCTCTGTTTGCTGAGGCATTAGCGGAAAAGGATAAAGAGGATCACCTTCTGTTCGTTCAACGCGTATCAGAGACGAAGACACGCCAAAGAAATCGCCTGAGGAGAGAGGGTCGCGTTTCTGGTACGCTTCTATAATCAGCATTTTTAATTTCCAGCTCACTGTATATCATGCAGCTCACCGTGTCACCAACGAAACCTACCGATATGTCTCTGGTCCCCGTTTCCATCCTTCCGGCAACAAAATCATTACATCTAAATGGTACACTGGCAAAGTTACAATATCTGCTCCAGAAGGATGGGAATATAATCTACCCGACTTGTCCATTGACCAAAAGCCCGAGACCATTACATCTGGTAGCGGCCGGCGTGTCTTAGGAAGGACACTCCCTCGGGGAATGACTATAGATGACTATGCTTCGCAACAGATCGGGCCTGAGCAGTTTATCTGGGCTGGAGATGATATGATTATCTTCGCAAAAAATGTGGTGGATGAATATACGACCTCTGAAAAAGATGGTGCGTTAACTTTTTGCTTGTCGAATGACACTGATTTCTGACGATATCAACAGTTCACAAGGGTGTTTTCGCAATTTTTTCCTATAATATTACCACTGGCAAGCAGGAAACACTCGTAGACGCCTTTCCGGGTGGTGCCAGTCGTCCGGAGCTGTCTCGAGATCGAAGGTCGCTTGCTTTCGTCCGCCACGTTAGAGATCAAGAAGCGCTTGTCATCCAGTAAGTATATCTCAGTCCTGATCATGCGACTGATGGCCATTCGACTTACGCAGGGATTTGCAAACCGGTTCATTGCGTTACATTTGGTACGGGCTTACCTTCGATTGGTCCTCCGGCTCTACATTAGGTGGCTCTTATCCCTCATTCGCGTTCACCCCAAACGACGACGCAGTCATTATTTGGGCTCATGGACAAATCTACCGGGTGCCCTTGACCACGAATGAGCTTGGAGAGAAGATTGCCTTCGGGGAGCCTCACCCAATCCGTTTCACTGCCCATATCGAGACACGCATTGCGGAAACGCGGAAAGAGCCATTGGATTTGCTTGGACTGGAAACAAAAGACACTCAGAGGGTGCATGCATTCAAGGAACTGGCTCTCGATGACGTTGGTTCCAAGGCTGTATTTCAAGCCGCCGGTGTATCGATTGTGCAAACATTTGGTGAGACGGAGGCCACCAGAGTACCTGTACTTGTCCCGGACGCACCTTACTATTCACCCTCTTTCGTTCCCGGCGCAAATAATCTGGTCGTCCATGCTCGATGGTCTGACGTCAATTTTACGACTTTTGAGTTGGCAGATTTGGATTCTGGGCTTGCTTATGAGCTTTCAGGGGTTCCGTTCGGGAGATATTCTACTCCAGTGATTAGTGCAGGGCCTGGTTTTGCCCGGAGGATCGCATTCGTGAAGAGCGCAGGAGACAGCCTTACGGGAGACATTCTCGCTACCGCTAGACCAGGTCTCTATGTGGGGGAAATCAATTTATCTTCACAAAGCCCACCTGGTCCCGCTGTTCAGGATATTCCAATCCGAGGTTTACGATTCATTCCTTCAGATGTTGTTGCCTCTGATCTAGCTCTTACCATACGCTTCATCAGCTCTTCGAATTTGTTAGTCCAACAAAGCTCTCGAGTCTTCTCTGTTTCGCTCGATGAGGAATCTGAATCCGTTGGTACTATTTTCACAGGAAAAATGTCGAACGAGATAGCTCCTGGACTCTTTGCCGACACGGGCACGGTTGACCACGTAGCCTTCATTGAATATCAGCACGTCTATTTTGCGAGTGGAACTGCCTTGAAATATAAGGATGAGTTATGGGCCAAGCCTGGCAACTCGACGACAGGTCTAATGCGATTGAGCGTAGACGGTGGCCACTCATTGGCTTGGAGCAGAGATGGTACACGTCTATCCTGGCTGTTAGGTGCGTTGGCCGTCTTTCTCCCTCTGGTCTTTCCTTCATCTAACCCGTACAAACTTCAACACTTGTAGGTCCTATTATCTATTCTCTTGATATATCCAACGTTCATCTATGTATTGACGCCGCTCAAAATGATCGCGATACATTTGGTATCTCATGCACCAGGGGTTTAGTTCACCAGCAGGAAATTTTTGTTGAACATTCAACCGATATAGCTCGGCTGAGATCAGACGCTTCAGACGCTCGGCATGGACAAAATTCTACCACTTCGGTTATCGTCGCCATTCATAACGCAACCATTCTGACTATGGAAACCGGGGATGAAGCTGAGGACCTTATTGAACACGGCGTGTTGCTGGTTCAGGATGGTGTCATAAGTGCTGTGGGAAGAGCAGAACACATTCAAATACCTGCCGGCGCTGTGACCATCGATGCTTTGGGAGGTTGGTCCTTGTGACTAATGTGTTTTCTCAGCTACTGTTGACTTAACTGATGTCCAAGGTTTCGTCATGCCTGGATTCATTGACGTCCATGCTCATTGGGGTGGATATACCACCCGTTACCCGGCCAAATCATGGGAGATGCAGACGTTTCTTGCGTATGGAGTGACTACGATGCACAAGTTAAGTCTCTCATTGAAGCTGTGCTCGTAGATTTCTAACCCTTTGCTATCCTCATCAGTCCTAGTTCTAATACCGTTGATACCTTCGTCGAACGCAGTCGCCTTGAAAGTGGGCAATTCATTGGACCTCGGATATTGACCACAGGGACAGTAGTATTCGCCGGAACATGGACTGGTTTGTATGAAGAGATAGTCGATGAAGCCCAGGCTCTCTCCGCTCTAAATAGAATCAAAGCTGAAGGTGGCCCCTTCACACTATCGTACAAGAACTACCAACTTCCTGCTCGGTATGTTCTTAAGTGTTTTTTTTCCTTTCATCATCTCTCACTCGGAACAGCGCATCTCGACAGCGACTTTTGAGGGCTGCAAAGGAGTTGGGTATGCTTTGCTTCCCGGAAGGAGGCGCCAACTATGATTGGAACTTGGCATATATCATCGATGGTAATTGTCATCGCTCTAAGAGTTCCTCTTCGATTCAATCATTTGTATAGGCATGACTACATTAGAACATACGTTTCCATTTGCATCGATATACGAGGATGTGTCCAAGCTCTTTGTTCGAAGTGGGACCAGTTATACACCGGTATACCTCGTGAATTACGCCGGTCCTTGGGGAGAAGAATATGTCTGGACAAATCATGATGTTCCCAATGATCCGAAGTTCGTTGTGGCATACTTTAAATTTCGTGCCCTTCACTAACAGGTACCACGGGTAGACTGAGACGATTTGTGCGGCATGATATTTTGGAGAAACTTACCGAATCGGTAGCCCGCCCTCGGAGCTGTGAGTATTGTATCTTATATCATTTTCATACTTAGTCAACCTTTCGCAGCCTACGTTATGTTCAATGCTTCGGTTTACGCTGCCAGAATGGTAAATGACGGGCTAAAAATTCATATTGGCGCGCATGGCGAGCAACCAATGGGCCATAACTACCACGCGGAGATGTTTTTCACAAAGAGTGGCGGGCTAACCAATTTCGAGGTATTATACACACTTCAGACCTCACCATTATGAAACGAAGTATTGATGCATCTTTCACAGGTTCTTCAGGCTGCAACTTCAAATGCTGCGTCCACGCTAGGAATTCTTCAGTCAGTAGGGACATTGACTGCTGGTAAGTTAGCAGACTTTCTGGTTTACATACCTGGAGTAGATATTCTCCGCGGTCCCATTGAAGATACCACAAGACTCAGATACATTGTCCGGGGAGGAAGGATTTGGGACGCTGATTCAATGTCTGAAATTTGGCCTGTCGCTGGGCGGAAACAGACAATGCCATCCTTCAACCCTGACCTTGAAGGTAATTATTTTCTCGCGAAGACATAAATCGACAACACAAGTATATATGGTAACCTAGTGAACGCCCGTGTCATCCTTGAAACACCAGGATAGGCCAGAATGAGGTCGCAATTGAGCCCGTTGAGTCTGGTTCCACATTTGTCCGGTGCGCACAGCTGTTGGTCCGATGTAACCCTTAAGTTCGACAGCGACACTTGTAACAAGACTCATCTAACAGTCTGCGATTTATTGAAAAACCTTAAGGACCTTCGGGGTGCGATGAGATATGACAAACAGGGAATATTCAGGAGACAAATATGTGGGAGCCTTTGCACCGGGGGACCCCGCCCGTAGAATTGAAATATCGAACTATTCAGTTTGCTGAAACTCAGATGACAGCCGCAAACCTGCTACATAAGGCTACATATCACATTTGCCAAATAGAGGCGACAATGATTAGTGATGGATTGCAAGGCCCATGTCGACCCAATGTCGACCCATTCCAGGAGCTCATCACGCTCATCGTGGTCAGTGTAATCTACGCCGCTGCTTGAAGTCAATACCGAATGAAAATTGATGAAGTTTGTTTCATCAAGTAAGTGGATGTACACTACACTATTGACTCTTGTAGTCTACTAATCAAGATCATAGATACTACTGCAGGTCTGCAAATATTTAGTTTAAGGCGTATGATGAAGATGAAACTATGCGATGAGTATGCTGGGAAGAGAATATAAGGAATGAGAAATAAAATCTTTTAGCAACCAACCAGGGAAGCTTTCAAAAAGAGCAAAAGCGTGAATGCGGAACGAAACATGCACGAGAAGAGAAGAATGTGACGTAAAGAAATACAATGGATTGCATTTCGAATTTCGAAAAAAAAACGGAGTGATTACAACGATGAGCCCAGATAGAACAACAATTTCACGGACAGGTTGGGTTGAGTCGGAAGTAGAATGATGGTTCTGAGTATGGAAAGCGTTCGCTTGACAGGAAAGATCATAACAAATATGGTACAGGAGATGACTTGGAGGCTAAGAATTGAAAACATCGGGGGAACCCGAACGCGAAGCTTCGGCAATAGTTGCAGTCGGCTGAAGCTGCAGTGACCCATTCCGGTAATGCGTAGGTTGACCGGCCGAAGTCATTGTATGAACAGGTTGATTGTGAGGATAATAGCTTTGCCTTTGAGAACGGTCGTAGTCATAAATAGTGAAACTGAAAAGGAGAGCGTTAAGCAGATGCCCAAATCGAGTGCAAGAAACTCACTGCTCTTCCAGCTGTCGTAGTTCAGGTTTAAGTTTTTCAAGATCAGCGTTCGCCTTCCGTTTCGTGTGCGTCAGTGGCTTTTCGACCATAAGGAACTCATCCAATTCATATGATACATCGAAGTTTGCTTGTTTCAGCTGTGTATAGTACCAGTGAGCAGATGTTGAACAGCGGAAGGAGTAATGGAATCACATCTGGGATGAAGGGTGCAATCAACTCTTTGGCTTCTAGTTTGTCCCATTCTAAGGAGCCAAACCACAGATGGTCGCGGAAGTCGTCCAGTTGGTTGATTGTGCGGCATCCTATTCGTTTCGTGGTATCTCTTTCGATGAGCTAGTTTAAGTTAGCGACAGCATTCAAGATAAATGGTCATGAACTTACTTGTTTCAGCATATCGAGGCCGTGGTTGCTGAGAGGAATTATATCGGTAGGAAACTCGAGCGCCTGATTCAAGATGGAGTATTTCATTCGTTCAACGTCCTTGCCGTCAAATGGACGTTTATTGAACAGCAGCTCGTATATGGTAATGCCCAGACTCCACCAGTCAATCTGCCATGAGTATCCTTTGTTTTTAAGGATCTCTGGAGCCATGTACGCTATACTTCCTGCTACACTAGTATGCGGCCGGCGATCAGAGTAGTGAATGGCGACGTTGAAGTCAGTGATGTGTGCGTTTCCCTGAGAGTCGAGAAGGATATTGTCTGGTTTCAAATCACTGTACATGACGGTTAATGAATGAACCACGGATTTACTGCTTGCTGCTCACCGATGTATGATACGCTGTTTGTGCAGGTAGGTTAATGCTGAAGCCAGCTGGGCCAACCAGAATGCAACGACGCTTTCTGGTAGAGGGCCTTTGCGTTCAAGGTGAACTATGAAGGATGTCAGAGACCGTGACCGGTACAGCAACCCTCTGAATCACATACATCGTAGATCTCCACCAAGCATCAAGTCAAGGACAAAGAAGCAATTTTCGTCGTCCTGAAATGCATAACGCATGTTGACGACGAAAGCATGGTCAATCTGGTCAATTCATCAATAAAGCCCTCGTTCATGTTGAATAAACGCGTACCTCTTCCAGCAACCTCCTCTCTTGAATGATATTGGCTACAGCTTTCTGTTTGATACACCGCGTTTTTTCGACATATTTGAGAGCATATAGCTTTTTGAACCTCTTATGCTCGACGACCCTGACCTGATAAGATGATGTTATCGTCGGAAATTTGTCGACGACACGAAAAGAACCACGTTACCTTTCCGAAAGCTCCTTTGCCGACTGCGCGATGAAGGTCGAAGTGATAAAGGTTTACTTCGCCGTCAAAATCGATTGGCTCTGAAAAACAACAGCAGACGGCACCCATGTTGCATAACAGAAAGAGAAACACACAAGGACTTTGTGACTATATGAGGTGAAATACAAGGGGCCCTCCTTATAGGAGGCTTTGTACTTGTCCTTGCTTCTTTGATCCGTTGTGTATAACCGTTCCCGGCCATTTCAAATTTCATTTACAGGCAAAGGGCTCGAAAGGGCCCGGGTTTAACACGTAGCACGGCTGGACAACATTCTAAATTTTTTGGGTTTCGTGAGGTTTCGTGGAACTGAGATCTCAGGGTATGTAGTAGAATACTGCAGAGCATTCACAACTGCGTCAAACGCGGACGGACCGACGCAATAAGTCTAAAATAGTAGCTACAAATCTATGACAGTCCATCTAAGAAGCTGCGAGGGGCATTGGATACGGGAGGAACGACCATCCGTTTCCCTGCAGATATTGATGGAGGCAGGTAATCGGCTATGATTGAATCGAAATCTGGCACTATAGGAGCTGGAGAGAACGTCAATAATTGGGCAAACGTTTTTGTATAAAAATAAAGTACTTTGAACAGCCTTAGCCTTGACCGAGTTCTGCAGCATGGTAGACACAATGAGTTTTCTGATAGCAGCGCCATCCATAGGAGTAGCCTTCATGGATTTGAGAAGATGATACTGTCAATTTCAACATTGACACTTGCCTTGGAAGCCTCTTGTTTCTGCAGACCCTTGACGGCCTCTTCTATGGGAGTGAGGGATTGCTTGAATGTACCAAGCGGACCAGAGGCTTTGCCCAAGAATGCCAAAACATCTCCCTTGGTGACCATTCCTCTGACACCTGTCCCAGCTATCTGACTCGCGTCTCGAATGTTGTTTTCGGCAAGTAGCCGGTACACTGAAGGAAATATAGGCCCGGAATGTGATATATGCTCTGACGGTTGTGATTTCTGGGGTGCGGAAGACTCCGGAAAGGATTTGGGTGGTGGAGAGGACGAAATGGAAGTCGAAGATGAAGATGAAGCCTCCTGCTTCGGTGCCTCGGACACGTTTTCTTTCGGAGGCTGCAGGCTGGATATATCGTCGCCTTCTTCAGCTAGTAAAGCTATTATTTTTCCAATTTTGACATTTTTTGTGCCGTCTGGGACCTAATTGAAGATTAGACGATGTTCTGTTCCACATGCATCATGGGCACACGTACTAGAATTTTACCCAGAATACCATCGTCCTGGGCTTCAACATCAATAGTCGCCTTATCCGTTTCCTGGTAAGAAGACGAGTGAGCAGCGTCGCGTGTCACTATGCGGTTTAGCACACTATTTCAAGCAAAACATCCCCAGCGACAAAGCTTTCCCCTTCCTCCTTCTTCCAGGAAGCAATACCGCCTTCCGTCATGGTAGGAGACATGGCTGGCATTTGCATATTGGTCACTGCGTGCCGAGCTGCGCTTTGGGACAATACTATAAGGAAAGTCAGCGAAGAAAATATTTGAACCAACGCAAAGACCTACACCTGTTTCTCGAAGAGCATGCCGAACGCCTTACAGAAGAAGAAAGGTGGACTAACATCCTGGAAGAACTAGGTAAAGGAAGAGACCGAAAATCGGATCAAACCCGGATTCTTTTCCCCGAAAGGCCCGAAGAACTTCTTGCTTCATCATTCATTATACTTGCTTATATGACTGTGGCTTAGCTTTCTCCTTCCTCCATCTCCTCTCTCTATTTCTACCGCCATTCAGGCTCTGCCATCTTCCAGGCGGGAGATTTCCGCATTGCTATGCCACAGCTTTTTTCCCTCTTACTACAACTTGTACGAACATATGGCCAACGTTTCTTCCTCAAGTTCGGACTGTGAGTTTCCATCACCTCCCCATGGTTTCTTCTAAGTCTTTGCTCTCCAGACATTGCGCAACTCATCAAATTCGCATAATCCTTGTCTCTTGTGTTGTCATCACCTCTCTTTTCTATCCAGCACTCGCTCTATACTCCTCCCAAACGAAATCAATATCCATCTTTGACGCTCTTATATCACCAAATATCAGCGTTCATGCCCAGCAGGATCTTTCAGATCTTTGGTCTGGTCACGACTCTTTACGTTCGCTGGAGGACGCAGTGTCTCGCGCACGATGTGGTGTAGGCCGTACAGTCAGAGTTGAACGGTTGTTAGTTCAGAGCTCATTTTCTGGAGACAACAGCGCTCTTAATCAAGGAATCCTTCTCTCCACTCTCAATTTTGAGCACAAGCTCGAAGAGCTCTTACAATCATCGCGTCAATTGAATTGCTTGCAGAAGGCTGACGGCAAATGCTTTGCTCTGTCTCCCTTGGAGTTCTGGGCACACGACAGAGATATGTTACTGACAGACTCCAACATTTTGGACAAGCTTGGTCCCTCCAAGAGCGTTGTCATTGATGGAATAACTGTTACTCCGGACATGGTCCTCGCAGGTCGATCCGACGAACCCACATTCGATTTTGCTAATTTCCTTGCATTGACCTATTTCTTCCCCCAATCCGGATGTTTCAGTACCTCTGAACACTCAGCATGGCTGCAGGCAGTCAAAGCTGCTGCGGGTCAAGAAGCAGAATCGGTTCCTTTAGCCCAAGAGCCATCTATAATTGCACTCGAGGTGCGTTCATCATTTCATACATCTCTCTGTGCATGCTTCTCTGATACTGATTCTCACAGCTCGGTACATACAACGGCAGATCCGCCATTTCAGTGTTCCTATATCTGTCCTACGCTAGCTTCTTTGCATATGTCTTCTGGTCCATGCGACAGATGAACAGTGTACATTCGCGGGTCGGTATCGTATTCACCGCGATGGTGGAGATTGCCGTGAGTACAATCACCAGTCTCAGTGTTTGCGCTCTTGTAGGCTTTAAGGTTACAATGGTGCCATGGTATGGTGCTCAGTTTAATTTGGGCTTTGCTGATGTATTTGTTCAGGGAACTTTTACCCATCGTTATTGTCTTTGTTGGCGCAGAGAACATGTTCAATCTAGTAGATGTTGTCGGTCGAACTTCTGTCACTCTCACCGTCAAGCAACGTATCGCGGAGGGTCTGAGTCGTGCGGGCACTTCGAATACCCTTAAAGTGGTATCTTACAACGCGATCCTCGGAGTCATTGCGGTATTCTCGATAGGATCTATTCGCCAGTTCTGCGTGTTCGCTATCGTGGTACTGGTCGCACATTGGTTTCTGGCTCACACGTTCTTTCTGGCGGTTCTATCTATAGACATGCAACGTCTTGAGGTAATACTCTCATGACGTATTCTTATCGTTTTCCCGTTGAACTGTTAGTCTTTCTAGCTCGAGGAACTGCTTCGTCAAGATTCTGGATCAGTTCCTCTCGCTTCGTCTGCACCAGAGAATGTATCATCAGTCAAATCCAAGTCAACTTGGCGGTATCTAAGTATAACCGCTCGCAAGCTACTGAACGGGCGTGCTACAAAGAACCTTAGCCTCGTGCTTGTGAGTCCTCTCCGCATAGGCCCTTATTTAGCTCTCTATGAAGCTCATGCCATCCTTAGCTTCTGGCGATAACTGCTACGCTCTACTACGCCACTATGCCGCCAAGCTCCGCCTCAGATGCGTTGATAAACTCTCCAGCAGCGCCTCGTGGCGCATTGTTCAGAAATCCGGACAAGATCTCGCAGATCGAGGATATGACCTCGGATGTGCGAATCTGGAAACTGCTGAATCCCAATGATGCAGCGTTACATCTTCGAATAGAGCCGCCCACCTTCCTCACTTTCCGTCCCAACACTGGCAACCACCACCCGAATAGTGCCGGTGAGCACAAAAGTCCTCGATCTCTGGCTCGCACTCTTCGTTCCATATTCTGGCTTTTGAAGATCATGGTCCTCCCAATTGCGGCTACTACATTTCTGCTCTGGCTACTATGTTTGTACCTTCTCAAAGATGCAGAGCTATTGGACGCACAGCAAAACCGTGCAGAGGCACAACCGTCTCCATCGAATGAAGATTCTACCACATTGGAACAGCATGTGTCATTTTCAACACTTCCTCGCGCGTTTTCTAGCGACGTAGAACTTATCGCAACCAGCTCAGATGGCCGTGTCGCGGTTTCTGTTGGATTACATAACGAAGCGGTCATTTGGCGAACAGATTCGTCGCGGTACTTTTCTATCGACACTTCCGACATTATTCTGCAATCACCTACTTCGCCCTCTTTCCGGTCCACGTTGACGACCGTCGCTATGAATGATAGCGGAGACTACTGTGCTGTAGGTACAGGAGCCGGAGTTATTGCCGTGTGGGACATTCGAAATGACGCCATACGTCCGTTGTCTCATCTATCCCTTCCTGATTCGTCCGCTGGGGTAGTTGAGATGTGGTTTGTGCCCAATGCAGCGAGATTTGGAAGAAATTCACCTACTTCGAATCCCACGTCCCCAGTTCTTGCCCCATCACTGCCATTACAATCAATCCAACTTGTGGCAACTTTCGAAAACGGCGCAGTGGCGAAATATGCTGTTCAGGATCTTTCCGGCTTGACATATGTTCAACCTTCCCGCTCGGATTCTGTAGTTCGTTCAAAACTGGTCCGTGTCAAGCCTGAAAATAAACTCATAGTCGTATTTTGCTTCCATGACGGATCTCTCGAGCTATTGGACGTTGGTGATGCCGATCCTCTTGTCCAGGATGATTTCTGCATTCAAGCTGGTAATCCCCTTGATACTGTCGCGACTGTCGATATTTGTTGTGCCCCCATGGCTGGTGAAAAACGCATCATCGTAGGGGCTGCTACGGAAGCCGGTGTCATTTCTTTGTGGGACGGAAAGACGGGAGACTGCATTCGTGTGCTAGAAGAGGCGTACGGGCACATCACCCAGCTACGCGTTTCGCCCGTGCTAGGCGGAATTTGTCGGACTTGCGGACAACTACCATTAGACACTTTTCTGCTCAGCTTTTCTGTGGATCACGTCGTGAGGTTTTACAAGCAGTCTGTCACGGACAGCACGCGCAGATGTACCTGTGCTTCTGCTACATTCCGCAGAAAGACTTCATTAGATAAACAGCTTAGGCAGCGCTCCCGCAGCAGTAGCATTTCCTCTTCTGTTTCCACTTCCCCGATGGTATCTGCAATCAGGCAGACCTCAAACAGTGAGGTGTCCCCTTTCCCAGTTTCTGGACACGGTGTTCATTCAAGACGGGCTTCCGAGAAGGAATCTGCGCGACGTAATTCTGAGTTATATTCTTTTCAACTTGATAACGAAGACGGGGAATCACAGAAAACAACAGGTCCGTCTGAGGTCTCCCGCTTTCCTTCTCTCTTGTGGCAGGACGCGTATACTGTCTACGTTGGCGATACAACATGTGATAGAGGGGGTTGGGATGTTCACAATGGAAAAATAGTGGGCATTCGGCGTAAGCCAAGGGGAGCATCTCCAAGCAAAATCACACATACCTCCAATGCCATAAAAGCTTTTCCTGCCCAGGGATTATCAATCACAACCTTAGACCGTTGGGAAATATGGTTTTTTGATCCATGTGCGACTCTCCTCCAAAGTCGTTCGCTCTCGTCTATATTACTGAACAACAACATGGAGGTACTGGATATCTCACATCCGCCTTCAGAATCACCTTCTCGTTGTTCCATCCCTCGTTTACCATTTACTCGGGTTACACCCTTCGTCGTTACTGACTCTCGTACCCTCGCTGGGTTCGGAAACACCCTTGGGGTTTTCGGATTTTTGAAGCTATGATACATGTAACTCGAATTTTCTTCGCTTTCGGATTCTTGTACGAACTCTTATAATGTATGTCTAGCAACCGTAGTCCTAAATATTATAAAATGTCAAGGTGTAGGTCATATAGACGTCTTGGCAACAGTGTATCATAGCTCATAATTCCAGCCAAATTGACTACCTCTCCGAAACCAATGTCATTTACAACTTTCGTGCTTGACTTATATAAGTACAGACTTCGTTAAGAGTAAACAAACTTCCTCATCCTTCGAGGCCTCTAGTCGCGAACCACACATCTCGCGATAAAAAAAACTATTACTTCTTACACTTGAATGAAATATTTTCGAAGTAGGGACCTGGAGATCATATCAGTATAAAATTCTTGACTGAGTTCCTTCAAGAATTCGGCAACACCTACCTCGATGATTGAGAAGTATCCCATGGATTAGCGAATTTCCGGCAGAACAGTGAATGTTTTCTTGTCCGGGACATTTGAACACCTTCGTTGCTTGCCCTGCTGTATTAACATCCTCGATATGTATTTCCCCGGAAGGATGGTAATAGTGCAGCAGACGAGGTGGTAGATTGACCACTGGGTCCAAACGATCTGTGACTCGATGATATCCAGGACCAATCTATGACAAAGATGTGTGTAATGATTAAAAATCAAGGACACTGGGACTAAAGTACTGACCGTCGAGTCGACATAATTAGCCCAGTATTGGTTCCCCATGCGCGGTAATCCAAACACAACAACCGTTATTTTGACTGAAGAGTCAAGCTGCTCATGCAGCATGACAGCATCAAGAGTTGCAATGGTCGCACCTATAACCACGACAATAAAAGGAAGGGCCAAAACAAATGAAGAATCGTCATACCTAGTGAATGTCCGGTAATTAAAACTGATTTGGATTTGTATTCCACCAACGCTTTCTGGACCTCAGCAAGAACATCACTAGCTGTTTGTTTGAAGGTATTCTGGAAGCCATAATGTACTTTGATCTTTGCTGATAGAGAATGACCAGAGCTTGAAAGACTGGTCCTCGGAGACGACAATCGAAATTTACTTACCTGGTTGCTTGAATATGGACTTGTCAAGGTCGACAGGCTTGATCTGCACGTCATTGAACATTGAATCAAAACTTTTCGTGCTGGTTCCCCTATGGGCAACGACGATAGTGTTCGTTGAATTGTCGTGTGCAATGATATCTGACCGGAAAGTCATGAACAGAAATTATGTCAAAAATTTGCCCGGGAACTCACAGTTGGGAACTGCATTATTGTCTATGTAGTAAATAATTATTTCATCAGCTCTGTCCAATAGGCTTTGTGCACACTCACCTCCTCCCCACTTGATTACATGGATATTCGGCCCAACAGCTTTACAAGGTTCGCACTCCCATTTGGTCACTTGATCTTTACCACAATATATCGCACGGGTGAGCAGCGCCGGTCTCACGAGATTCTCAGAAACGAAAGCCGAATTTACTTCAATTAGGTCGGGCGACAAGGAAGGAGAATGCGCAAGCGGAAAGGCAGCTGTAAAACGTGCAAGAAAAATGGAAACGAAGACCAGCTTCAAGATCGGAGTATAGTCAAGGAAAGACATTCTTCCTGGACCAGCTAGAAAGGATGCGAGAGCGAAAACCAGGACCGGCCTGCAGAAAGTAGGAAACCAAAAGTAGTCCAGGATCCCGGCTGGTTCATATACAGAGTTCACCGCGGGGATAGAAGGATAATGATCTTGTGGTGATCAGATCAGTTCTCAAAAACTAGTACCCCTGCGGGGACCTACACCTTGCTTGGATTGTGGAAATAAAGCTTAAAAAAATGTGACCCTTTACTTCTAATCAAATCTCCTGTTGTCATAGATTAAAAGAGAACAGCAGTAGAATATGTTTATTTCTAAGGTAATGCAGAAGAAGCATTGTACCGAATGCGAAGGAGAATGAGTAGTTCCGACGGCGACGGGAAGGCACAATTTGTTGGTGGAATACCGAGGGCAAGGGAGGGCAAAGGAGAGGAAGGAGAGGGAAGGAGTACAATACCCTACAAAACCGTAGGGAGGGACTGGCACCGATGGCGGTGGTAGGGAAGTACCAGGTAAAATCTTCACGCGCGCTAAACGAACTGACAAGGAAAGGGACCTATGCAAGCAAGGTGAAATAAAAAATTCTGTTCAGTTGAGATTGGGTTGATGCCAAGATTCTGCAATCAGTGGTTAGACACGCGGTGCGTGAACACCGACGGAAATCATGTCTGTCCCTGCCAAGGTACCACGATAACAACTTCGGGTGATCATGATATTGATAACAGGAAAAGAGTACCGCATCACGTGTCCGGTCGAAGATTCATGTTCGTCGAGCAGAACTTCGCACAAGAATGCAGCCTACAGCGACTACTAAGCCGTCCAACAACTTTCAATTATTGTCAAAAATTACAATGAAAACAAGTGCATAGTATATAGCGTTCTTGACCAACGACGAAACGATTCTGCGAAAAGGAAGGAACAAAACAATCATCGGTCAAAAAGAGGAGCAGCAAACAACAAAAGAAACAACGTACCAAACTCAGAGACCGTCCTAGGAGGATTTAATCCAAGTCAAAGCCGTATAGGAATGGAGAAGAGCGGCGAGCGCGCGTAAGAGAACGACGCGTAGAGGTCCCAGGGGTGCCAGATGAACCAGAAGAACTGCCGGAGGTACTGCCCGACGCGGAACCAGGAGTAGCACCCGTAGCGTCTAGAGCAGGAGGAGGCGAGGTGGATTTGACACCAGGTGTACCGTCAGCACTAGCCTCTTGTCCACCCTCCTTTTTGTCTTCCTCCTTCTTCTTCTCACCGCCTTGACCACCAGGGTGCTGGTGCTGGTGTTGGTGCTGATGTTGGTGCTCATGCTGGTGCTCATACGGGTGATTGTGATTGTGCTCGTGATCATGGTCATGCTCGAGGTGTTCCTCATGCTGCTCTTCCTCTTTGGCCTTTTCACCCTTCTTCCTCCTGCCGCCCTCCCTGCCACCTTCCCTGCCACCTTCCCTGCCACCCTCCTTTTCACCCTTCTTCCTGCCACCCTCCCTGCCACCCTCCTTTTCACCCTTCTTCCTGCCACCCTCCCTGCCACCCTCCTTTTCACCCTCCTTACCACCCTCCTTACCACCTTCCTTACCACCTTCCTTGGAACCCTCTTTAGTAGGAGCTGGATTCCCCGCTGTAGTGTCGTCGTCTCCACGGCGTCCCATTTGAACAGTGGGACGCTCACCCGGCGGACCTTCGAGTTCGACAGTGATCTCAAATTCACCCTGTAGATATCAGTGTTAGACGTCTCCTTAGATAACTTGAATAAAGGAGACTGACCTTAGGTTTACGTGTTTTGCTCATGGGTTCAAACATCTACACCAGATATTGATTGCATTAGTATTTTTGATAATGAGTCTGAGCCACACAGCAAACCTTGTGTTCCTTATGTTCGGGGCCAGGAATGTGGATGGGAACAGCAACGATCTCGACTTTGTTCTCCTCCTTGTGGTGCTTGTGGTGCTACATCACACAGGAAACGATTAGCGAATTGCTCATGACGCGAAGATATAGTTAAGAGAACTTACACCATGGTGGTGGTGGCGGTGGGGAAGCCCTTCAATTTCGATCTGAATTTCTTCCTCACCATGACGGTGACCAGGGCGCTGCTCAACTTTCAACTCAAACTCTTCCTCCTTGCCATGGTGTTTGTGGTGGGAGTGTCTGTGCTTGCGATCGCCCTCTGTGATTTCCACCTCGAACTCCTCCTCAGCGTGGTGGTGGTGGTGACGATGGCCGCCCTCCTTAAACTCCACTTCGATCTCCTCTTCACCATGTCGGTGATGAGAGCCGTGGTGGTGGTGACGACGACCGCCTTCCTTGAGTTCCACTTCGAATTCCTCCTCGCCGTGGGGGTGGTGGTGGTGATGGTGACGGTGACCACCGTGCTCCTTCACCTCAATTTCGAGTTCCTCCTCACCGTGGTGATAATGATGATGGTGGTGGTGGTGATGTTCTTCACCGAAATGCTCACCGTGGTGGTGATGCTGTGAGGCGGATGTTGTTGTTTAGAAAAACAGGGGAAAAAGATATAGGAACGTAAATTGGACCGACCTTGTGAGGTTTTTCATCCTCTTCAAAGATGATATTGAATTCGCGCGCATTGAGGGCCCTGGCCTGAGAACTAGGTCCTCCGAGAGCTTGAGCCGGAGGGAGAGTAGACCCCGCAGCGGTTTGGGGGGTCGGGGGAATGCCAGTTACTGGAGGCACAGCATCTGAGCCAACAGCGGTAGCCTGCGTGATCCCGGTAGCAGAGGCAGCCGGAGCACCTTCGGGAGTAGCAGAAGTAGAAGGCAAAGGAATAGCAAGGGCAGAAGACGCAGCTCCGACAGCGATGACGGCTTTAAGAACGGAACGAGAGTAAACCATGGCGTATGAAGTTGGGTTAAAAAGATAAAAGTCTGCTTAGTTGCTTTCGATTGAAAAAAAATGAAGAGTGTTGGAATGAAGCGACCGGCGGCTTTGTCGTTGGTTGAGTGTGTGCGATTTGTGAAGAGACCAGCTCTGTGGGGAAACAGAGGAGAGGGTTCCGTTCATCTTTTATACCTTTTTTTTTCGCCCCAGTCCCACTGCCGAGTTCAGTCCGAGTTGAAGTCTCTGCACTGATTTGAATGCTTACCGTTACTGAAATGGTGAAACTTTGCTGGAGGTGAGAAATTTGATGATTTCGGGCACCGAGTCTTTGACAAAATGCGTTCACGGGTAGATGTCCCTGCAACACTGTGATACAAACTTGTGTATGAAGAAGCTTTCTTGATTTACAACAGGAGAAGAGGCTGTGATCTTGCCCTCTGGAAGGCTTTGTAGGTGTAAGAAGCTTGAACTCTTCCAGGCAAAAATCGCAGCCAAAAACATTGGTAAATCGACGACGATCAAGAAAAGGAAATCAAAATCAAACACATGAGTGATCAATCGTAGATGGAGTCGATTGAATCTATTTTTACCCTTTGATTGCTTAGTCGCCAAGTAGATGCCCTGCCTGCTCCGCTCTCGCCCGGGGCTCATAGACCGTCCTCGGGGACCGGAAGACTCCTTCTCCGTACCACAAGCTACAGGAGCTTGCAGGACTAAGTACCACGAAGACGCTTGTCAACAATGCTTGTCAACAATAGTTGCCGGGGAACATGTGGTTATACTGTTACAGGTCGCGCTGAGTGTCCAAAATTACTTATCACAGAATTATCCCGAGTTCAGGATTGCCGCCGGCACTGGTGTCCCGCAGTTGTTGCATTGCTTTTTACTCCACGTACACACGAACTGGAGGCTTTTCAGGGCCTTCTGAATCCCGAGGCATCAATGTATAAACTGGCAAATTCTAGCATCATCGGGGCATCCTGGGACATAAAGGAAAGTAAGGTAAGGGAGGGCAAGGGATAAGGATCCATACATTTTGCGCCTTGATTAAGCAAGCCCGAAAGATATAAATCATGCTCCCTGAATCTCCAACTTCAACGTTCAGCGCTCAGTACTCAGTCTCAGAAACGTGTGGCCGGATTTCTCCTACCAAAACCATTGTAGAAAATAAGGTGTTGGACGTGAACGTCCAATGCACCTAATCACCTTGCTGGCAAGGTCTATTCCACTCGGTATTTGACCTCTTGATGTGCAGGCACATTTTTGCTATGTTTGGTTTCAGCGTTATCAGCCAGACCACTTCAATCATCTTGCTTTAATTGGACACCTCACCTCGCGGCGCGCCCTATGCGCGCGGCATTTTTGATCACAAGCTCAAGCAAGGTGTACAGTCCACACAGTGGGGCCTAGTGATAAGAACAACTTGAAAAGAAGACACTGTTCTCACGCTCAGATTGACCTCCATCATGCGGATACTCAACATGACTAGCGATGATATCCTGTGCTCCCAACGCTACTCTGGGTCCAGTGCACATAATTCTAGTGTTTTATCACCTGGCTCTGTGTATTCACTGGACATATCCTCTCGCTGCGCCTTCCTGTCACTTCAGAGCTCCCACAAATCAGAGTCCACCAAACCCGAAAGCCTCGAAATATCATTGTCAATGTCAATTGATAATTCATGGCAAGCCATCCGAACTCCTCTGGATTGTTGTTGGAGGATTTATGCTACTAGGGTATTATAATTGAAGTGTGTCCCAGCCTTTGGTCGATGCTGAATATCGATTGAACAGTCGTCTACTAGGAACCGGTGCTCTGACTTCATTATCTTTCCAAAGAGAAATTTGGCTTCGTTCTTATCTGAAATTCCCGATGCAGTCCCACTGCACTCGCTATTGCTTCCTGGAACACACGATACGTGCGTAAACATCTCTTCACTATGCTATAACTGATATAAGCTTGTATTGATTCTACATAGGATGGCATTCTACGGCTGGATCATCTCGCAGTGCCAATCTCTCGAAACACCACTGCAAGTTCAACTACAGAATGGGATCCGAGTTCTAGACATCCGTCTCGCCAAAATCGAAGGGAAGCTCATCGCGTATCACGGTGTATATCCAGAGAAAACCCCATTCCAAACAATTCTTTCAGCAGTTCACGAGTTTCTTACATCACCCATATCGTGTAGAGAGACCATTGTGATGTCTGTAAAGCAGGAAGATTACACATCCACACCACCACCCGTGTTCTCGCGTCTCGTACGCGACGAATTTGCCTCGGGTCCAGGAGGCTTGGGAATTTTGTTTTTGGAGAACAGGATACCCACACTCGGGGAAGTACGAGGCAAAGTGATTTTGCTCAGCAGATTCGGTGGAGACGGCGCCGAGTGGGAAGACGGATTAGAGGGTATGGGGGTCCATCCTACGATTTGGCCTGATAGCGAAAAGGATGGGTTTACATGGGAATGTAAAGACGTTCATGTACGGACACATGATTGGTATGTATTTATATCCCTACCATTTCATTGCCTTCTCCTTCCTCCCGTCCCTGCTACTATGTCTATATCAATGTACTTAATCCACTTTACACAGGTATGCAATCCCCTCCTTCCTATACATACCCGAAAAAGTATCTTTGGCGACTAAGTTTCTCCTCTCACCTGCAACCAATGGGAACGACAACAACGAGGACGGCAAACCCGATAAACGCGACGCTACCTCAACCCGCCCTACTCTATCCCTCGTATACACCTCCGCCGCCTCTTTCCCATTCGCAGCGCCTAGACCCGTCGCCGAAGGCTTCGGATGGCCAAATTGGGGATTCGGCGTCGAGGGAGTGAATAGTCGTCTGGGGAAATGGGTTTTGGACGCGCTTAGTAGTAGTCTAGGTCAGACTCACACTCAGAGTGGGTCGAAGTTATTTCATGAATCAGATCCAGATATTGGAATAGGAATAGGGATCGACCATGAAAAGATCGAGGCTGAGCGTTTAGTAGGGCATAGGTGGACGACGGGACCACGGTTACGCGGCTGGGTATTGATGGATTTCTATAATCAGCCTGAACATTCGCTAGTGGATTTGCTTGTGGAATGTAATTTTAGAGGTCGACGCACAGGTGAGGAAGGTTGGTGATTGCGATTAGGATGGTTCATGTGATGAGATACATCATCACCACCACCCCTTCTTCCTCCCCCTTCTTGAGAACCCGAACGCCTGGCATGTCATTTGTGCGGGGAATGGGACTGAGCTTGGTTAGTCCGAAATATGGCAATATGGCATTCCGCCGATCTGTATCTCCACTTACCCTAGTCCTATTGTGATCCATTGCACGCAGCAGAGTACAATGCGTTAATACTTCCTTTCCAATGAGCTCCGGTCTATCCTATGTAATATGAAATCTTTAATTTACCTCTGATGAGCAGAGCATACATTAACATTCAGTAGTTCGGAATGGCAAAGTAAGTTTCGAGGAAGCTTCTAGAAGTATATGTAATGGAGCTCCGTTGCTGTGCTCAAATTTCAACGGGCTCGCACGACCAAAAACTTTGAGTCGTCAAAATTGAACTTTGAAGACGGAATGAGAGACGGAAGTTGCGTCATATCGCCACGTGATTGAATTCTCTTCGCTTACGGATAACGCGTCCCTCCGTGAAAAACTGCTTACATTCTAGCTTACATAGACAGTTTTTCCATACCGCAGATCTCCTGGCATATATCTTCGGAGGCATTCCTGTCAAATCTGGCGTTTCGTTCTTTCCTTCCACGAGCTGCAAGGCTGTCTCAGTCTACACAAATTTCTCCAAGTGCAAGATTACTTCAGGTAATGGATGGCGGTTACTTCTTTATTGAAGGATAAATTCCTCAATTCTCGTTGTAGATTGCTCGAGCTTTTACTACTTCATTTCCAGTAGCGATGCCTCCGATCTTCAATAAACCTACTACGGACAAGTATGATCTTGTCATTATTGGAGGAGGAAGCGGTGGAAGTGGTTTTTCGGTGGGTTAGCTCGTCTCAGTGAAAGTATATACTCTAGATCTCATGATATATCTCAGCGCAGGGCAGCTTCATACGGCAAAAAGGTTGCGGTAGTTGAGATGACAGCACATTTAGGAGGAACCTGTGTCAATGTCGGATGTGTGCCCAAGAAGGCGAGTATCATTCCACGCTTGAAATCCGTTTCCAAGTCTCATGCAGATTGTATATATCAGATTATGTGGCACGCAGCCGACTTGCGAGAGAAACTTATGTATCATGCCTCGGGATACAAAATGCAAGGCCTCCCGGAAATACCCAAATTCGACTGGGCGTCCTTCAAACCTCAGCGTGATGCATACATCCGTAAACTCAACGGTATCTATCACAACAATTTCGACAAAGAAGGCGTCGAATATCATCGAGGTTACGGCCGTCTGAAGACTCCTAAGTCGGTCGAAGTGACGCTTGCGGATGGTCAGAAATACACCCTCGAAGCTGACAATATATGTATTGCTACCGGTGGTTATCCGACTATCCCCAGCGAGAAAGAAATTCCCGGCGCAAGCTTGGGTATTACTTCGGATGGGTTCTTCGACCTAGAGGAGCAGCCTAAACGCGTTGCGGTAGTCGGAGCAGGATATATCGCTGTAGAGCTCGCAGGCGTGTTCAACGCCCTCGGTTCAGAAACTCACTTGATCATTCGAGGAGAAACCGTATTGCGTACCTTCGATCCTACGCTGCAACAGGTGCTTACACCTTGGATGGAGCACACCGGTGTGAAGATTCAAAAGTCGAGCAAAGTGGTCAAGGTCGAGGGCGAGAAGGGTAAAACTCTTACCGTCACCTTGGATAGCGGGAAGAATATCGAGGTCGACTGTGTGCTTTGGGCTATCGGTCGTCATGCGGCAACCCAGGATATGGGTTTGGAGAAGCACGCCGTAAAGCTGGATGAGAAGGGTAACGTGGTCGTGGACGAGTATCAAAACTCATCTGTGAAAGGGATAACAGCCATTGGCGATGTCCAAGGGAAAGCTCTGCTTACACCAGTCGCTATCGCCGCAGGCAGACGACTAGCAAACAGACTTTTCGGTCCCGAAAATTTCAAGGATGACAAACTTAGTTATGAGAACATCCCAACCGTCGTTTTCTCGTACGTTTTTATTGTATCCTCAATCTCATTTTTTGCTGATATTGTGTTCTTACAGGCATCCTACTATCGGAACTGTAGGTTTGACCGAGCCTCAAGCTCGTCAGAAATATGGCGATGACCAAATCAAAATTTGTGAGGATCTCTTTTGCCGTTTGCTGTTCTGTGTACGGTGATGGAATGACGTCTATCTACTCACAGACAAATCATCTTTCCGTGCGCTCTACTTTTCGATGATCGAGGAAGAACACAAGGAGCCTTCGACTTACAAAGTAATTTGTGTCGGACCAGAGGAAAAAGTTGTTGGTATACACATTATTGGAATGGGCAGCGATGAGGCCATGCAAGGGTTTGGTATTGCTGTCAAAATGGGAGGTGAGTACAGGCCTTGGACTCAGAAAGTCATGTTCGTATGGTCTAATCTTCCTGATCCCCAGCGCGCAAGCAAGATTTAGATGATACTGTTGCAATCCACCCTACTTCGGCTGAAGGTCTGTTCTCTATTCCCTTGCGTGTGTATGTCGACTGATGCCCTTCATTCGAAGAACTCGTCACCCTGCGATGAGCTTAGGTGTTAGTATCCCGCCGTTCTTTTGTCATGATTTATCACCTTTCGAAATCACACGTGTACAACACAATGTACTTTTTAGAGCATTCACGGAAATATTATTTCATGTAATTCATGTGTGAAAACAGTCGAAAGACACCGCTTTCCTTCACTATCGGCGCTCACTTATCAATATGCTAATGAGATCCTGAGCGAGTTGTACTGATCAGTGATCACGAGCTGTTAGGCGTCTAGAATTCTGGTCATGATCACACGCCACTGACGCGTCTCGTCTATATTTCTCGAACTCAAACTACCATCGATATTTATGTCCCAAGCCGGCGATATACCCGTGAGTGTTGGCAAGCCCTTGTTGAATGGTTCGAAATGATTCGGGAACAGGTTTTGAAAGCGTCTGTACACGACGTCAGATACCTCAGTGCTCTTTTGCGCGGTGTAAATTTCGCCAATGTTAGCGTGATTCGCTAGTTTCGACTATTTAAACCTCTTATAATTCCTTGTATATGGCTGTAAGAGGGCTACTGTAACGGTCACTGAGAAAGGTCTGGTCATCGTGGTTGAAGAATCTCGGACACTTCTTGGTGAGTGGGCATCTCCTAGTCTTGAACAAACTCTAAAGATGGTTCTACAGGCACAGCGTATATCTTCTCAGATGCGTTCGACGAATTTATTTACCATGCAGAAGCAGAAGCTCCTGAAGCTCAAGGGTCACAACGCCAACAACAAACCGTCAACGAAGAATTGTTCTCCGCTTTTGAAATCCCACTCAATATCTTCCTCGAGCTTCTGAACATTTTCGGTACAGCAGGCGGACCGGCAACTAGTAAACCTGGGAGATTTAAGGCCTGGAGAAAACCTGGAGATGAATCCGAAGAACATGAGAGTGATGGCGGAGAGGGAGGTGGAGCCCAGGACGAAGGTAGCTCAAACAAAAAAGCAAAGACAGGCCAATTTTTTGGTGGCGGCTCTGAAAGGAAAACGGGCATGCGTTTGACCTACATAGGCCCGGGGTACCCCTTGACTTTGATTGTGTGAGCCAATATCCATATTCAGTTCACTGTAGTGTCCTGAATTCCACACAGTGCAGAAGATGCCTCTGGTCTGACCACAACCTGCGAGATAGCTACTTTTGACGCAGAACCTCATCTCGAACTACCGTTTGATTCGGACCAAATGTAGGTCTTGGTCTTGTTTGACGAACTCTACTGATTCCAATGCGAAGGATGCTGAAGATCATTTTGAAGGTTGGTACTCACTTTCCTCAACGAGGAGAAAAGTATTCACTAAATTCTCCTCAAACAGTCATCTTGGCTTCGAGATGCTTTATCAGAACTTGATCCTTCATGCGACAAACTCACGTTTATCGGAAATCCTTCAGATGTTCCAGATGCTGGTGCTCACACCGCAAGACAGCGGCAAAGAGCACGCATGCAAGCTCAACCCAATTTTCGTATTGAGGCTACAGGAACATTTGGCAATACTGAAGTTGGTGTCCAATATTCATCTTGTCCGTGATATCTGGACCTATACGCGCTTTAGATGGATTATCCTAATGATCGAGACGTGCTGGAATCTTTTGAATGCGAGGCTCCTGTGAGATTCAGGTCCGTTCACGAATGAGGTTTTCATGTTCCATTCCTCCTGATTGTTTCTCTTCTAACAGCTATCGTTTCTCTCATATTGCTCGCACTATACGTGCATTGCAAACATCGGTCAAAACCTCCTTACGGATTGATAATGAAGGTTTACTAAGCCTACAGTTTCTCATGCCTTCCTCCACACCACGCATGAATCCGGTCGAAGTAACTTCAAATTTCATTGAATTTCGTGTGCGTTTGCTTTTTGACTCCTGCGGAAAAAAGGCCAAATCTTTTCAACAGTGTTTGGCATTGGAAGAAGATCCGTGAAAGTTGATGATGATAACCTAACACTACCTACTACTACGGACAGCGCTGATATATCTGAAAGTATCCCTGTATGTACCGTAACAAGTAATTGATGTCGATGAACCTCGAAACACGTGTATGCGATTTGCTTATTTTGGTGGCGTCGACGCTGGTGTTGCTTTAGCCAAGTCGAACTACCGTTTTCGAAATGGCCTTCTTCTCTCCTGTGACTGGCATTTTCAGTTATGCACTTGAACCTATAGCTCCCTTCACTTGGATTGGCCTTCGTATAAGCACACTCGATGTTGCTGCAGCCTTTCGTCTTTGTCTTGTCCTACGTCAAATCCGGGAAGATTTATACAGAAAACATGTCAAGGTTCATGGCCACACATCAATAGAGGCAAGGTCTTTTGTCAGAAGCGCGTCTACGGCTTTGACGGTTGTATTCGGGGGAGAAGGCTTGACCTGTAAGTATACATTCTATCACACTCAAGGGAATTTCGTTTGGTAAAAGAAGCACTTCTCAGGTCCGTATCTTATGGTACCACCCTCGTTCATGGTCTCTGGCATCGTGCCAATATTCTACACTGTGATACAAGGAATTGTGGACATGTTTCCTTCCGTCCCGGAAATGTTTTTCGCCATGGAGCTTCCACTATCAGTACTCGATGGATTTTCCCGTGCATTTCTACTTTGCGATCTCATACCACCCATGGTAACGCAGAATGCGTCTTTTGCCATTTCTGCTTCACCTTGGACACTTCTGGTAACCTCCTTGGTATGGCTATGATCGCTCTACTGAGTAGATTCCTGAATCACTCACTACCCAATTCAGGTTGCAGCAAACGGCGGTTTTTTCCTCACGAATTTGTTTTCATTCATGAACCCTACACCTCTTGCACTCCAGACACCACCAGAATTGCAAGCCTATGGGTGGACGACTGCCGATCTCTGGTGTGCGCCGCTCGTCACCGGGATTTACGCTCTCCTTACGCACGCGCAGCCTTTTTGGGCTGAGTCCCATACTTTGTTGACTGAATTGCTCGGTATGAGTGTCCAAGGAAAGCCTGTGGAACCTGTCGATCCCGAAACAGCCAGAGCATTTTGTGCTCTTGTACTCGCTTGTTTGTTTTCTGGACGAACGGTGAAGAATTTTACCAACTACTTCGATCGTCCTGTAGGGGTGGTAAGGAAGAAATTGCAGAAAGGTAATGGGTGTTTGTCTCGATGTCTTATCGTTGTATCGCTCAACAGTTTCTTTCATAGAACCAAAAATGAAGACGCAATGATCATGGCGGTTGATTCAGACTTTGAACAAACTAGAGATTTCATTGTAGAACCAAGCTTGAGTACAGTTTGTTATTCTGATGATGTTGCAGTATTAGAGTATATGTAGGTGAGTTTTTCCCTGTGTACTGGATCGTCGTAGAACTTGGAAAGTCGTTACCTTGTATTTACAAATACAAATGTCATCGGTAGTCCGTGTACCCAATATTACCACAATATTAATGACTGACCCCAAGTTTGAACGACCCGTATCGGTGCAAAATATGTCTTAAATTTTTACCGCGTTTCTGCTGCTTGCTTGGTAGCTGCATAGATGTGGGGTTCACTGTTGGTTATTTTAGGTTATGTATACAAGAAATGGAGCTTGAACTTCGATGTCGGGAAGACTCATGTGAAATATGAAGACTTAACAAAATACTTCGTACTTCAAGCACGAACACAGGCCCAAGATTGCAAACACCAGAGGGAAAAACCTGCCTATCTATGTTTCAACTCCGTTGAACACTGAGTGAGAGTGGCATAATCACCTCCCCACAGTATGTGTGTTCCATTACTGTAAACTAGTAGAGGTTGTACAGTATGGTAAACTGGTCGTTCGGGAATCGGACCTAGCCAGTATAATTTAACTATCCTATCCTGAACGGTTTGAAAGGGGATGTAGCGGTTGGCTTCAACGTAATGTGTTATCCAGAGAGCTGATAAAAGTGCAGACCTTGAATACGGAATGATGTTACGATAATGGTACGTATGGTATATACTATAGAAGAGAAAGTTCTGGTGCCTGGAAGAATGAGGTCAGTTGGATACGTCTCTTCGAAAGCACAAACTACACACCGGACCCCGCGTTTCGAATGCAAGCCAATCGCCGGTCCCAGTTGGCAGTAGGCCCATGGAACGACATTTCCACAACCCGACGCCTAATGTGAGCAAATTACAAGCAAAGTACGCCAGCTTTTGAAGAGCCATAGTAGAAAACGATTTAGGATTCTTAGAAGCAGATGGAGCGAAGGAAGCAAAAGCTAATAAATGTAAACGTCAATTTCAGGGAAATTCGAGTAGTGAATAAGTACCGCACCTTCATTCATGCCAGCAATATTCTTGAATGGGGAAGAAAGTAGCATGAATATGATGCCCATGCTAAATATCTGGACCCCACTTCCTGACATGTAAAGCATAAAGAACTGCATAGGTAATGATTTGGCAGGCGATATAGCTAAGTCCCAGGCGCGCTTGTCTTTGAGTTGGTCATAGGCTTCAGGAGTTGTACTTGAGATAGCAATGGCCTTGGATATTCCCTTCGACTACATTACAGAGGTCGATATTAGGCAATACGATATCGGGTGTACGGAGGCTGTCACAACGTACAGATGAAGTTGTTTTGGAGAAACCGGGAGGAGGGGGCAGATTCCTCCATCTTTGCGAGCTCGCGTCAATTTCCTTGACAAGAAGGGCAAGTTGCTCACTTCGATGTAGATTCTAAGGAAGAATATTTCAGGTTCAGGCCTGATGACATGGTGGTCGTGATTCAGAGATTGTCACGTGAAAATTATGTCGCGACTCCTTCCAAATTTTCAAAGTCCAGGGTTCTTCGGTTCTATCAACTTCTATGTATATCTTCAGGATTCCGTTGATGTCCTCCGGCCTCATTAAGATAGATAAGGGGTTCATTTACTCTTCATCATGCTCCACCACAAATACCAGATATTACGACATATGCGTACGCAGACTCCGGCCGCGGAGTGCGATAAATATCTTCTACTGAATGTAGTACCTCTCGAACTTCGTGGATCAGCCTCTACGCAGCAGATTTTTCATGTGGCACAAACGTCAGCACGTTGCTAATGGCCTCCTGGCCAGTGAACACGTTTCGCATTTCCGTTGACTGTGTCATTGAGTCTGCTGTATAATAGCCTCTTTAAAATAGCGCTACCCGAAAGAGCAGAATCCAATGGTAGGGAGGTTGAGACGCCCTCGAATTTCTTCAATTAACCTTCATTTGTTGCTCACTCATGTGGGTTCGACTGACCAGTGACCTACATCCATATGCATAGTCGAGACTGAGGTACAGTGTACCTGACCATTACGAAGCAGCGAAGCAGGATACTTGTTGAGTTTACTACATTCCAGCGTATTCCTGTGCCTGTACATATGAATCAAGAATAGTTCCCTGGGAGTGGTGGCGCGGATTTGAGAAATGATGATCGCATCTGAGAGAACTCGAATCGTGCAACGTTTCTCCAAGCGAGCCACTATAACCCACCCTAAAACCCACTGATGAACACCCAGACAACGAGGCTTCGTAGTCTTCAGTTTATCCACGGACGAGGGTCGAGTTGGTCTGGAGAGACCCTCTGCTGTAGGATGGCATTCCGTTAGCAGTGGAAGGAACAATCAACAATCTAAACTCTTCAGTGAATCCATTCTGGGAAACGGCCGTTGAACTTATGAGAGCAATCAGATGACGAGATCGACAGTGGTGGGATGTACTAAAAGCTCCAATGTGATCAAAACATATGCGATGACGCATTCTGTACATACATTGAAGGAGGTAATGACCGAGCATTTCGACGCAACTGGAATGATTGAAGATCGGCAACAGAAACGTACAAAAAAAAGCAAGTCATCCCACCAATGTCACCCGCAGAGGTTGAAGGACGGTCGTAGCAGAACGAGATATCGTAGGGAATCCAAAACTTCCCAAGTAAGAAATGAATACCTCAACGTGATACGAGGCAACCAAACGAAGGCGGTGACAGATATGACGCGATTCGATACTAAAACTGGGGTTGTGGTGGGGGAGGTACAGGTATCTGCCCAGGATATTGTTGTACGGCGAAGCCAGGCGGCGGCGGCGGCGGAGCGAACGATCCATACATAGGCATACCTTGAGGCGGACCCATAGGAGCCATGCCAGGCATCTGCATCTGCATCCCCGGCGGTGCCATGGGCATTTGCATTTGCATCGGAGGCATGATGGGTTGTGGAGTAAAGCCAGGAGGCGGAGGAGGCTGAGCTAGTGCGCCGGCAAATTGACCTTGGTAAGGACCTTGGTAACCAGCCATAGGTGGAGCACCAAACGGCATTACTGCGGGTGGTGGACGGGCGCTGACAGGTAAAGCGTTATTTTTACGCGCCTGGGCAGCAAGTAGACGTTCAGCCTGGGTTCCATGACGTTCACCTTTCCCGTCTTTTTTAAAGGCATATTGAACGGTGATTGCTTTGTTCATTAAGAATTGGCCATTCATGGATTCAACGGCTGCATCTGATGCTTCAAAATCGGTGTAGGAAACAAATCCATATCCTTTGGATGTTCCTGTACCAGGATCTCGCGCAATCTGATCTCGTATGAGCAAAGGTCGGAAGAAAGATGGAGTATTACACACCTTGGCTGTCGTCGCCAGCATACCAAAGGCACTGAATGTATCATATAGTAATCGTTCGTCGACGTTTTCGTCCAAATTGCCTATGAATAAATTTGCACCAACGTCTAACTGTTTTTTGTCGGATGAAGCCTACAAAAGTCATGGTTAAAACAAATTGGGCTTTATAGTGAATAACTAGGGTCAGAGCAGTGGCTCTTACGCTATCAAAGCAGCCCTATCAATCTACACATACCTTATTAACCCTAATGGGCTTTCCCCATAGCTTGATTTGGTTCATTATCTTACAAGCGTATTCAGCGTCCTCTTCAGTCAAAAATTCGCAGAATCCGTATCCTTGATGGGCCATGGAGATACGATCCTTGGGCAGATGCACATTGACTATGACAAAATCAGAGGGTTAAGCAAACCAAAAGGAAAGAAACACGGAAAAGACGCACCAACTGGACCTGCTTGTAACATTAGTTCCCAAACCAATGCATCCGTGCATCTCTCGTCAAGATTACCCTACAAAGAAGTCAGCAGGCCCTAGGCATCGTATTATTGGGTTGAAGACCAACCAGGTAAACAGTGGCCTCTTGATTGCGGTCATCCTGGGGACGCGACATAGAGAAGGGACTAAGTTACAGTCACGGAGTGACCTTAAGGCGTTGACGCCATGACAGGCGCCCAAACTTCCTCAACCGAATTCGCCATTAGCTTAGAAACTCAAATCTATGTAGCTCAATTCCATACAATCTCAAATCCTCATATTACCGCCCTCCAGCCCAACCCGAGATGATCGCTCAACCAACTCTTACGCCATGTTCTTATCTTACGAAAACACGCTGACAGATCCAACAAGATACAGCAATTGAAGTATCTTCAATTTGCGGAGGGATTCAGGAGGTCTACTCCAATGCAATTGACAGACCTCTCGAAATTGAACTCCGAAGGAATAGTTGATCCTCGCTCTCTCCACTCTGATTGCGATTGCATGCATGTTTCGATGAAATGTAATTCACCAGACATAGGATTCAATTGTGCCTAGCAATGGTATACCTTCCTCGAGGTGGTATCGAGATATGTTTGGCTAACGTACAAGCACCTCTTCGAAGAGGATAATATTCTATTGTTATCCGGCTGTTTACAAACTGCGATAATCTAACGATGGATTCCGAAAGCTACTGCCACTGGGGATATGAAACTTGACGGCTATGTTTGACGCGCGGGTTTGCTGATTCTTTAAATTCATCTCGAGGTTTTGCTTCTTATCCCTCATCGGCTTTCACCCGCTTCCTATCAGGTGTATTTCTGTCGACGTCCCTCATCTAGCAAATTGAACAATGTTCAAACAAGTCACTTTACTCTTGTTCACTGTGCTACTCCTCGGCCTCTTGACCTCTGCCGCTCCGACTCCCGTAGAGAGGAAGTCTCTTAAGCAGTTGAAGTTGAAGCGCGGTGACCCGGAACCTTTCATGAGGCGGGATGAAGCACCCAAGCCCTCTGGCTATGTGTGAGTACTCTCGGTCGAGTGAATGCCCCTTGTATTTACATCCACCCAGATCCAAGCGCGACGAAGCTTCCAGGTTTGCACAATTTTATATGACTGTCGATTTCCTAAATTACCTTTCGAAACTTATACAGGGTCGTCAAGAGGGATGAGCCCAGCGCACCCAAACCGTCCAAGTCAGACCGATTTTCTTCAATCTTATTTGACGAACTGAATACCTCTTGTAGATGGTACAAGAAATGAACAGCTTCAGGCAATCATCGCCGATAAGGACATATGCATAAGCCGGTAAGTATCGGTTTGTGCTGGTGGCAGTATCTACGACTCTGACCTTAGCAATTGGCAGTGTGGAGGGCTTTCTTTACTTTCTTGATTGAACAATTTCGAGCGGCTGACTTATGTACAGATTTTACTGCTCGCGAAATTTTGAACGTTGTACTTCGAGATAGATTCGCCCGAACGTTGTATTACAGTATGTAGAAGAATGGCACATCATGCCGAAACAGACCGAAACTCGATATTTAACTGAACTCCTCGGTTTCTCAATGAATGTCAGATAGGATCATCTCATCCATTACCTATTCCCCACCACATGTAACACAAAAGCAACAGAAATAAACTAAGATAAACTGCTGGGCACATGAGCCTCCTATCCTTCAAGAAATTGGGTAACTTAGTATGGTGGATGAGGATGTGTCGTTGGAGATAGGAATACTGGCTGGAAAGGGGAGAAAAATAATACGATTTGGAAGGATATATAGGAAGATCATGGCGTACTAAGAAATGTCATAAGGTGAACGTGGAAAGTGAGAAGAGCTCCAGCCATCAGGAGTAGGAAATCTATTAAACGACGACACATTTGGTTCTTCTGTGCTTAACGACTGGAGGTTCGAGGGCAGCGACGATAGCCTATGTACATGGAAACATGAGCCAACGTGTATGAGAAGTAAAGAAGCGGAACATACCTCATCGAACACGTTCTTCAAGCCCTTCTGCGTCAGCGCTGAACATTCAACATACTTCACGGCCCCAAGCTCCCGGGCGAGCCGTTCGCCTTGCTCGCTCATCACTGGTTTCTGTTTTTGCCTTGCAAGTTTGTCTATAACCTGACCGTCGTCCCGAAGATCGATTTGTGTTCCAACGATGAGACAGGGAACACCTGGACAGTGGTGGTGCACTTCAGGGAACCATTTCTCTTTGACGTTCTCAAAGGAAGCCGGCGATGTTACACTGAAACAAACGAGGAATACGTCGGTTTGTGGATATGATAGAGGGCGAAGTCGATCATAATCCTCCTGACCTGTGCTCGAGATAAGTTCAAACTTGGAGATATAGAAACAGAGAAGACGCGCCAGCTGTATCGAATAAGCCCAATGTATATGGATCATCACCTATCATGACCGTCACAGCATAATTGTCGAAAACCTGAAGAAAGAAAAAATGGTACATAGCCCGGTTCATAGACAGAATCGTATGCAAGACGTACGGTCGGCACGTATTCACTGGGAAACTTGTTGGTTGTGTATGAAATTAACAAGCAAGTCTGCAAGATAAAAGTATAAGCCACGGCGAAGAGACAAAAGGTGATTATAATAGCGCGCCTTGCCCACAGCACCATCTCCAACAACTACGCATTTGATCGTCTGCATGTCTCCAAGTGATATCTGGTTCAGGAAGAAAAAAGTCAATGATAAACGAAATAAGAGCGATTTAAGAGCGCAAAAATTAACCCGCATGGGCGTGGCAACCGACAAGCCTCGTGGTCATGGCTTCTCCAAGTCGAGGATAAAACTCTAGGCCTCACAAAAACGGCGAGAAAGCACTCACTTGTCAAAATACAGGAAATATGTACCAGAGAGTAAAGGGGAGCCTGATATCCTATGCGGCGAGAAGGCGAAATAGAATTGATCGTCTTCGAGACAAGGGCGCTAAATCTAGAGGCTTGAGCTTCAAATTGGAGAAAGCCTGAGCTCAACGCTCAGCTAAAAGTCGGAAGAAGAAGGATATTGAGCTGGTGGACGATGAACGTACAGGGTGAAACAAGAAGCTAGATCAACGCTGGTGAATTCGTTGAGGAGAAAAGCAACTGTCGCAAACTTCAATTGCAAATGTGTGACCAGATGTGACACACATGTCACGTCATCGCCCAGCGTGGCGTTTCAGGCTAATCTTATTAGTTCGAAAGTCTTCATTTACTGCTTTGTCTCTCTCAAGATGTATGTAGTCCAAGATAATTTGAAAAATAACAAGTAAGATCTGGCACCCTCTCACGATACTTTAGCTTTTTTATTGGAGTCTGCAAGAAGCAGGATGCGTGAGTGTCGGCGAACAAGAAATAACTACAACAGCAGTCTGACCTGAATTTGCATATGCAGGTTGCGACCACCAACTCAATAATCCACTATTCGTACCTGTCACTATACACCCTCCATTGGGAGCTTCCAGACTCTGAATAAATACGTCAGCGAACGGCACGCAGATTGAGCAGATATTAACAAACCACAGCAGCAGTCACCACTTCGCCTGAAATAGAATTAGAATTCATCAATCTCGAGACTGACCAACGACTCATACCTTCTCCGCGTTCTTCTGCTTTCAGTCCGTGATCCAATCCATATACTAGCGAACCTTTCTTAGTGTCCCAAATGAGAGCACACCCTTTGATATCCCCGAACAGCACGCCTTGTCCTCGCGCAATAAAGCATGCTCCAAAAGATCGTAGCTGGTGTGGATTCGATTCCGTATCCTTATTAGTGTAAGACTGCTCCAGTTTGCCTCTCTGCTCAGCCTGCAGACCTATCAGACGAGATACGCCGTGGCAAGCTATTGTTTCGTCTTTTAGAAATCTGCTCGTGTCGAACAAAGCTTTCACCCACTTATCAAAGCATTGGTTTTGGAAGGGTTGACGTCAATCGAATAACTATTCGGAGTATTGAGAATCTGTCGGCGAGAGGCTTCTCAAAAAAGGACATACATCTTCGTCTTCAGAAAAGCACACGCGCGTATTATACCATTTGGAACTTCACAGGCCCATCTACGTACATGGAGTGGATATCACGGGAAAAAAGAAATTTAGGACTCACAATACACCATCAACTGTGCCTCCAAGAAGAGTCGATCCATCCTCGATGAACGTCAAAGCCGTGACATTAGGTCGAAGGATGGGACGTTGTGCTTGCCAAGAACCTACGTAGCAACCCAATTCAATACTTCAATTTCCCGCAGGCGTGTTAGCACCCACCTGCACCCTTAGACCAAAACCACACCTTAACACCTACTGAGGGCAGGGACACGGCCACCTTGTCTTTGTAATAAGCTAAACGCATCCCGCTATCTATTTCCTGATAATTTGGCTTGACCCCAATATCTACCATCTTGGCCCAAGTCCAATGATTGAAACTCTGTTGTAATCAGCAAAAGCCTGTAATTTCAGTGGACTTAGGAGCCGTACCGTTCGGCTCCAGCGACTTATCATACCATCTTCCCCCAGTGAGATGATACCGCTATCGTCCTCTAGCCAAAGTACACTGGCTACTCTTGCGTTATGACTGAGACGAGCCATCTCCGTACGTGTGCTGTTGTTCCAAATTCGAATAGTTTTATCTGCACCTAAAAGAAAAAAAAGGATGAACAGTTGAGTTCAGTAAGCATTTGAAAAATTGCACTACTGACAGATCAATGCCAAAAGTGTACCGTCAGAAGTACCGGTGATACCTAGAATTGCGAGGTCACCTTCGCCTCTCAGGAGCATCGAGTGGTTAGACTCGAGCGTCGGCCATCGGAACATTCGTTTCTGGGACCGCATGCTGTCCACGGGCCCATTGACATTCGGTGAAGACGCACGCTCTCGTTTGACACCCCTAGGCAGAGTTGCTGCTACAGGCTTTGGGGGTAGCGGATGGAAAGTCTGAGGAACGGAGGTTGTGTCTACGGGAAATGTCCCTGACAAGGCTGGAAGTTTCACAGGATTTATGAGAGTTGCGGCATTCCAAGGGGTGGATGACGATGTGGAGCTTAGGTTGGAATTGGTAGCAAAATCATTAGTGGGGGTAGAAGTGGTACTGGGTCGTCGTTCTTGGGAAGGTACACTGGAACGAGTATCTTGAGGCGTCTTGGTAGGTAGGTTAGGCGAGGATGGCCGAGGTGTAAGAGGCACAGGACTAGTCATAAGTTTAGGGATAATAGGCGACCGTTTCGATTCTAACGAAGTATCGAATGAATGACCATTCGATTGGTTCTTCCTCGAAGCAAGGGAAGTCGGTGCTTTGTTTGGCGAATTCAATCGCGAGTATAGAGAAGGCGCACTCTCTTCAGATAGAGGCAGATTAGGTGCTCTAGTATTCGATGGAGATATTCGCTCAAGAAGAGAACCTACATTATTCAGAAAATGCAACTGACTGTAAGATGAGTTTTACCTTGGCCATTGACACTAGGAGAGGTAGTATCTATGGAAGGCAGACGCTTCCATTTAATATGTACCGGTGGGGGAGGCGGAGGTTTCGGAGAGTCGGCCGGGGGCGCAGAAGCAGGAGGGATAGGGGTTGCAGGAGGAGGAGACGGAGAAGAATAAGCCACCAGATTGGGCATTTTCGGCACAAGTTGGGGACGGAAAGCAGCGGGGGAATTTGAATAGCTTTCCGATGTCGCTTTGGACATTGGCGTTCCGATCCCGATCAATACCCGTTTCTTAGTTTGAACGCTAGCAAGTGTTTTGGGCCCGGAGGGGGCTGGTACCAGCGTAGAGGGCTTGATACTCAGAGGATTGGTGTATGGACCTGATGAAAGGATCGCCAGGGAGTTTGCAGTCGGAGTAGGTTCGTCAACTTTATTTCGCAGACTACGGGGAGCTCTTGGCGCAGTGGGTATAGATTTAGCATGTTCCAACATAATTTTGCTGCTAGATGCCACCGCGTTTCGAGGCCCAGTCGGGATGGTCTTATGTTGAGCAAAAAGTGGCACAGCTTCGGATTTTATGAACTAAATGGACAAAATTGGAAGAGAAATCCTGGAAAAAGTTGTTGAATAACACACCTTTGTTTCCTTCTCGCTGACTACTTTCGAGCTGCCGTGAGCTTCCATTCCGATTGAGTCATTTTCGTTACCTTCTTCTTTGACTTTGACGACCGACGAGGTTGTATCCGCCTTAAATACACTGAACCTTTGAAATGATACAAGCAATATTTAAAAACAGACCTGAGGTTCTATGGACAGATCCAGGGCATTTTTTGATTCTGAGATGAGACTGGGCTGTGAAAATGAGGATTTGGAACAGAAATTTCGGCGAATGCTTGGCGCACCTCAACTGAAGTTTCCGTAGTAGACTTGCCCTCAAATGTAGGCTGTCGAAAAAGAGATGTCACGATCAAGACTGTTTAGCATTGAATTGACATACCTGTTCTATGATAACATTACAAGCTTCCGCATGCTACGAGAATCATCACATAAAACAGGCCGAAGTTTTGTTCAAAAGGCTAGCAGCATACCTTCGCATAATCAGGAAGATTTGACAGAGATTCCTTGATATGCTCTGGTTGGGTCGTCGCGAGGGTTTCGCCAGTGAATTCAGTTACGAAGCCTGCTGATACGAAAGGATTATATACAGGGGATGTTCTAGATACGTCTTTCACATCTCTCGACCTAACATCGCTATAGTTTGAAAGGATTGACTTAAATGGTGAGGACGGGATGGAAGATGAGGATTGAGCTTGTAACGAGTCATCAATCGATTGGACGGCTTTGGCGGCAGTCAGAAGTTGAGACGAGATGATGTGCGGAGATATTCGTATACCATCCTCATCATTGACCGTCGAATCAGGGCTATTGTCAGGTATCAACGGGGACGGGAGAGGACAACCTGGAGACAGAGATGTGAATGCTTCGAATTCAGGAATCCCCGCTGATGATTGTTGTGAATCAGAGTCAGGAGAGTCCAAGTCCATCGGAGAAAGGCTACGTTCTTTGACCCGTACCTGCTATTATCAACATCGAGTTCACGCTGGAAAAACGGAAACGAAAACCTACATGTTGTTGCATAGAGGTATCTATTGAGAGGTGTGGAGATGTTTCAGCTTGGACAAAAACGGAGCGAGTCGAGTTCAAAGTCTGAACAGAAACAGATGTTGAAGATGGATGTGATTGAACCGAAACAGTTCTATGAGGTGGTTTTGCTTGGACTTGAACTGAACTGCTAGTCAGGGTTGCTTGAATGCCAACGGATGTCCGCGTAGTTACAAGCCCATCTACAGGGCATGAATGGGATTAGATGGGGAGAAATCTGAACATACCACTTACCGTCTGTTTTTTTTACCCAAGCGCGTCTCATTTTGGGGGGCAGGGTATTCTTTGGCAAAGGTGGTATGTCTCCCTCCTTCGCAGCTTTAACCCTTTCCTGCATTTCTAACTCGTCTGAGGTGAGCGGAGCCCCGCAAAACAATACAGAATGATCCTTCAATCTGGCATCGTCAACAGTTAGAAGAATCTCTTTGCCAGGAGTGATGGTGAATCGTTTTTGGGCAAATATTTTGAAATGAACAAGAGAAGATGACTCTCCCCCTTCATCACTAGAGTCATCAGAGGCTTCTACACGTCGTAGCACCGCGTGAGGTTTCTGAGTTAATCTACGTGGGCGAAAGCATAGTGAAGTTTTTACACCGAGGATCTGGGATATAAGGAGTCCTTCACTGGGTATCGAGAAGGAATCATCCATAAAAAGTGTGCTGAATGCTCTCCTGAGTTGTGTATATGTTGCGCTTTGGATACTCCAATTAAAGAGAAGGATAAGGCTTTCGCAGGGGATTTGGAGGGCTGTTGGAGGGTGAAGCGAAACTTCGCAACGAGATGAGAAGTTGCACGTGGCTGTAGCGCCCACATGGTGATTAAGCGCTAGTGGAAAGCTTGTTTTGCTTACGAGGTGTAGCTGACGAACGATGATGCCATGACGCATGACCGGCATAACTCTTGCTACGCTACGGCGCACTCCAATAACAAGGTCTTCCTCCAACCACCACAATCAACTTGGACCACGACACATAACACTCGCCACTAATACACCCAAGACTTGCTTCTGCGATGCAGGCTGCATCGCATGGGACTCGGCGAGTTCCTCGCCATGTCTCCAATATGATTCTTGGAACTGGACCCGGGACCACACCTAGATCTTTACACACACCGGCGTTTGCTAGATTCACCTACTTTACCCCCGTAGGAGCTTCAAAGCGAATTGCATCTCAGGCCCGTACTATCTTATCTCGTTTTGTGGGCTATCTTACTGCTCCAGGCCTCTCGGCCCATTCACGCACTTTCCAACAAGCAGTTCGCGGCTCGGCTCCGGGACGTATGAGCAGCATCCAGGAACGGCTGTCATTTTCCGCAAGATATACTCTTTCACGTCCTGCTCAGCCGCTCTTCTTCCCACGTGGTCCCACATTTGTGACCCGTTCAGTTAGTCAGGTAGGACTGGGCACCACCAGAAATTTCTCTTCCGGTCGTTCTGTGTTCCAAAATCTAGTTGAGAATGTCCCGATCACAGGCCGTGCTCTCTGGGAGGCAGATTGGGAGGTTCGTATGCAACAAGAAAGAGCCGCGATGAGAAAGATTTCGAAAGGTAAAGACGCTCAGGTACAGCACAAGGAAATGTTGAAAAGGAGAAGTGTCCTCGTACCCCTTCCCATCCCGGAGCTAGTCCCAGAGTCACTTTCAGAGATGGATCACTATTTTGCTTCTCCGATTACCCCTCAAGTCTCCACCATTCTGTTCATACCCCTTGCGCCCACATCTAATCAACGTGTGCCTCTTCCTTATGATGTTCCTGATCATGCGACATTGCTTCCTCTTCCTACCCTTGCATCCATTCATAACTCACATGAGTTGCACTCGTTACGTGTATCTGCACTCTTTTCCCGACTCGATGTCGCGAAAGTATGGGAGAAAGGTGTATTGTCCTCTACTTATTCTAAGCACGGCGGGGAAGAAGGTGTCTGTACTATTCTGAAGATTGAATTTGTCGGTTGGACAATTGCCGAAGTACGTAGCGTCATCGGCGAAAGTGGTACTGGTTGGTGTGCGCTCGAGGAGGTTGTCACAGAAATGAAGCGAGAAGAGGAGGAAGATTTGTTCTCGGATGCTTCGTCCGTTCTGTCCGCGATCTCAGGAGGAGAAAACATGGATTTGTCTCTTGCCCATGAGCCAGCTCAATCTCTCGTCTTACCAACGTTAGACTTCTCCTCGTCCTTTGTTCACCCTCCCATTCCTCGTACCTATGCCAACCACGATATGGTTCTGGAAACTGAGTCGGATCCTTGGGCAGATTCGTCTTCGGACGACAGCTGGGTAGATCACAGTCATCTGGGATTTAGCTCCGACTTCGTCAGTAGGCTTCATATGGACCATCGATGTTCGTCCCCACGCGATGATTCTTTTTAAATAATCATCTTCGCTCCACCAAAAAAGAACAAAAAAATGATCATCTTCAACCGTACTTTCATTAATTTGTACTACCTTTGTGTATTGTTCCTGCTCTTCCTTGTCTTTCCTTCATGTACATGTCTTTCTTTCGTTATAATGGAAAATACGCCTTCATTCTCTACCTGACCTTGTCCAAAGCAGAACTTAATGTCGAACTCAACGTCTACTGCAAGCAAGAGCCCGTTGCGGATATCCCTTCTGGGAATCGTTCGTCTTGTGGTTATGGTGGGTTAGAAATTTAGATCTCTCATAAAGGTGAATGTATAGACTCCGATGATTATCTGACACTAGGCTTTCCCATACTTTCTCTAATTCTACTATTTCAACATGATCTCTTCCCGCAAACCGGTTATTGCGTTGCGTCCAGTTTAGCTCCAGTATCTATAGTAGAGATGTTCCACAATCCGTACTTAATCGTCGCCTGTCGAGCTTTGAAATTTGGGAAGGAAGGTGACTGTTTTTGTGTAGACCAAATCATAGCTCCCTTTCATCTTTCATGTTCTAGCAGCGCGGCTTCGCTCGGGTTTCCACGAGGCGACCCTCCTCCGAAATTGCTGCGTAAGGAGGTTGGGTATAAACGAAGGCAGGGCCAACCCTTGTCCAAGCAACAAGCAGTGGAGGAACACCGCCTGGATTCAAAAGATCCCTCCGAGAGGGGTTGCTCACATTCGGAAATATAGGTATCGACATCTCCTTTCCAGTCAAGTTCATGCGTGCCACAATGTTCTTTATTACATTGACCTTGTCGGAGGCTCAGGCTAGAGGTGTAGGAAATCCAGAATGGCATAGATACTATACAAGCCCCTGCGGATCCTCCACACTATTTAGTAGAGATGGACGACATGAAATATTTTCATACAACGAAGACAGGTTGATAGCCTCTCTAAATATAACTATTCCTCTGCAGCTTTCCTCCGATCTCTAAACGGTTGAGGAATGGAGGAGCTGTGTTCTCCACAGCAATATTTAAACAACTTAGATTTGATACAAAGGTTCGCGACTTCTGACTCCAGACTCGACCCTTTGGGCAGTGGTAGAGACAACGGACAGATTGATACAACTCTCCGAAGTTTGGAGCACAGACCACTTTTCAAAAATATCTACAACTCCCGTTCCGGACCTTGGATCTTGATTTGCCCGTACGGCTCTCATGTGGCAAGGACGGCGAAAATGTACGAATGTTATGTGTACTTCCATCTTCTTATCGCACCCTTACCTATTGCGCTTGTGTTAGACATATTTCCTAGTCCATCCTCAACACGGACATAAGACATTCATTCCATGATGAAAGTTTGTCATACTGCATATATTTAAAGAGTAGCTAGTAGCTTAATATAACACACCTCAAGATTCTTTCATTTTGTGGCGCCGTTGGCTTTACGTCTGATTTCTGGTTCTATGGGAAATCGCTGCTCGTCTGGAGGGACAGAATACAGCCGTTGCCAAATGGGCTGCAGCGGTTTAGGCGTTGTCCACGCTAATTTATCGTTCCGGAGCCATAGACGGATGAGATGGCGACTGAACGTGTGTCAATTCGATCGAACGAGTACGGCGGATGGGCTAGAAATGACTTACACATGTTCAGGATCATCTCGGAAAGCATCTCTAGCGTGAAGGAGCCCCAAGCTGTTAATGTACTGGATATCTCCCTTTTGGAAGTTTAATCCTAGCGAATATTTTTCTGCAAGGAAATGGACAGCGTCCAAGGCCTCGGCCTGGGCTTCTGTTATGGGAGGGATATCAGGGCTTCGATGCTGGTTGCCGTATCCAGTAAAATGTCGGCGAGAATATTGGATGATGATATGCCCATCTTCATGATAGAGCAAAGGACGTGTAGTGTAGCCTGTTTGGCCGCCGAAGCTATATTCAAGGGATATAATCTGACCTTCCATCAACTTTATTTCACAACGGTGGACTTACGTGTCCAAAATCCAAGGCTCTGAGAGGATTTTGATCAAGTCGGGCCTGGTCGCTGCGAGTTCGTTGTAAACACGTCCACTGCTGCTAATTCTAGATACTCCGCCTTCCGCCGCTGTAGCGAGTGCAATCAGTGCAATGAGATCCCCGACATCGGTGTGGAACACCTGCTTATCAGTCGTATATCTATGATTGACACAGGAATGAGTGGACAGGCCATCTTTTTGTAAACTGCACATACGCAGCATTGCCGATTCCACCTTTTTCATGAGCATGACTAAGAGTCAGATCTTTGATATGAGCTAGGACTGCTCCAGTGCCATCTTGTTTTCCTCGAGCTGAACCCACATGCGAGGATATTCCTATTGCGAAGCTCCCTTATTTGATGCGGCGAAAAGGGTCAATGATAATCTTACCTGCATAAATAATGGCTAGGTCGCTCCTCGTGTACTTATCAACTGGTATGGTTCTCAGAACGAAAAAGCCTCGGCCCGAGTAGAGTTCGTTTGCCAACGAAACCAAAATCGTACTCAAGGTTGGAAGGGGAAATGTATCATTTGAGATGTACCCCATAGCCCTGTTGAGCGCTGATTACGGGTCACTGAGATTCAGTCTCATCGAAACACGGTAAAGAGGCAACTAACCTTTAAAGTGTGCAAGAGCGTCATCGATCTCTTGTAGGTGCGCAGGGTTCAGATGGAAAACCCACTGATCCTCAGATATCCAATCTTTGCCTTCCCAGACGATAGGCCCTTCAACCTTGGAGGGGAAGCCAGGGGGCAGCTGGGATTTCGGGAGGTTTGGATTTTCTGACAACCTACGCGCAGTGCGTTGTTTGTACTTGACTTCATCTGGGTGGTAGGAGATGTCAGGCTGGACCACAGAGGCAATAGTCTCCGTCAAAGTGTAAGTCATTGCGGAAGAGGAGTGATGTGAGCAATATTTACTGACCGGTTAAATATGCATCAGAAAGGACCTGTCATTGATTATAATCAATGAGGAAAGACCTAGACAAATCCCAAGAAGTCATTGGTTGTGAGTATGATACATACCCTGACATACCTAGATGGTACCCCAATTGTACTTACCATCTGAACAGCCAATGGACACAGAAGAAGGGGATACTGAAACTCCGGTACCGCACATACCTAGGAAAAGACCGAATATCGGAGTTAGAACAACCAAGCGATGTACCTCTGAAAATTAATGCAAACTTAATATTTCAACCAGTCATTGAAGTTGGATTATGATTATAGTCGAGCCTTACTTGACAGGTAGTGTTTGAAAGACCATTCAATGCAATGTGAAAAAACTCACATGGGGGAACTACTAATCGATCAATGACCTTGAATGCAAGCCGGCGAATCTATGCGAATTCTAAGTACGTAGAGACTGTCTATTCGTGATTTGAGCTTAAAATACAAGATGTGCTTCGAAGAAACAGAGAGGTTAGAATAGACTGGAAGGTATAGCAGAACCACCGACACATATTGGTTTGGTCTTGTACAAATCAATTGATCATTCAGCGGCTGAGTCCTGGTTAAGTTGAACGATGTGCCTGAAGAGTATATTAGAAGGAACGCAAACACTCCCAAGAACACCATACCTCGCAACTGTTCAAACCATTTCCGCATCCACTTGCTCGGGTTCGCCATATACTACGAGCTCAGGCCCTTTCTCACCAGCTCCTTCTCGTGCCTTTCCCTGCCGTCGTCGTTTTGAATTACGAGTGGGACCAGCAGAAAATTCACCGTCCCCAATTTTGAGAGTGACCTTGAGCGTGGACTTTCCTCTAGTTTGATATGTGATATCTTCCTCCTCGTCTTCCGGAAGGATCTCATCCTGTACCTCAACAGTCCCAGTGAGGATTTCTGTGTGAATTTCATCTGATGAGAAGGGAAGGATTGGTGGAAGGGCTAGCGAAAGTTGAAGGAGGAGTGGGATTGCGGCTCCCATCGCGCTGAAATGCAATGTTTTGTAGCTAGTGGGAGGCAGTGAGCATAGACAAGCAAGCCAATAAGTGGAACTTACCCATCCTTGATAATTATATTCTTGCATCTTCGCATGTACGTGCTCAACGAAGTCTTACGCGTGATGCATATGAGATTTTTACCCTCTGCATGAGCTGAGCGCGGACCGGAGGCAGAGACAGAGGTCGGAACTGAGGGGAATGGTCGGGCAGGAGTGAGTTTATTGATGTTTTGTTTTTGTTTGACTTTCACTGTCGATTCAGGTAAACGCGACAGTACCTCATGATGAACATTGTCTGCTAAAGTCTCAGGAGTTGACGTGACATTTACAGATACGGGACCATCTGCAGAGCTAAGCTTTAGCTTTTTGCGGATTCCAGCGGCCGGAGATGAGTTACGAGGCCGTTTCCTTGTGTTTTTGGCTGTGCTCATCGCTGTTCGTGACACTGACAATATCGGACTCATGAATCAACGCAAATCAATGCACGTGACTTTATTGCAGCGAACTTTTAAAAATTTTCCCATTCTTACACCCAGGGTTTCCAACTTCATCTTCTGCATAATCCAAGGAAGATTCGTCGTTGCCCAGAATGAGTCAGGACGCTGCGGAGCAGAACATCCAGATGTGGAAGGTCAAGAAGCTCATCAAGAGCCTTGATTCTGCCAGAGGGTACGTAGGGCAAGATTGTTTTGACATTGTATTCATTTTTTGTACACCAGAGCCGGAACGTCTATGATCAGTCTTATCATCCCTCCAAAGGTAATTCGATACATCTGATGTACCACAAAATCTGAAGGATCGTACCAGGATCAAATTTCTAGAGCATCCGCAATGTTGACGCAGGAATATGGTACAGCTTCCAACATTAAATCCCGAGTCAACCGTCTTTCGGTGCTTGCTGCTATCACCAGTACTCAACAGCGTCTCAAGCTATATAACCGAGTGCCGCCCAATGGTCTCGTGCTCTTTGTCGGGACGATTTTGACCGATGAAGGAAAAGAAAAGAAGGTATCTTTCGATTTCGAGCCTCACAAACCTATCAACACGTACGTCTCAGGAATCACAATTGAACTTGACTCTCATTCATCTCCAGCTCACTGTACTTATGCGACAACAAATTCCACACTGAAGCCCTTTCTGAACTGTTGGAATCTGATTCACGTTTCGGATTCATCGTTATGGACGGTAACGGAACGCTCTTCGGTATCTTAGCAGGAAACACCCGTGAAGTCATACACAAGTTCACTGTGGATCTGCCGAAGAAACACGGACGTGGTGGTCAGTCGGCCTTGCGTTTCTCTCGTCTTCGAGACGAAAAACGTCACAACTATGTCCGAAAAGTCGCTGAACTGGCGGTTCAACATTTCATCACCAATGACAAAGTGAACGTGACTGGTTTGGTATTGGCTGGTAGTGCCGACTTCAAAACAGAGCTCAGTCAAAGCGACATGTTCGATCCGCGGCTGGGCGCAAAAGTGATCAAGGTTGTAGATGTCAGTTATGGAGGCGAAAATGGTTTTAACCAAGTATGTCATCGTTTCATCTACATCTTTTCTGTGGCTCACCGTTTCAAACTTAGGCGATCGAACTTGCGGCAGAGTCTCTTGCCAATGTCAAATTTGTGCAAGAAAAACGACTCATTCAGAAATACTTCGATGAAATTAGTCAAGATACCGGTAAATACTGCTTTGGCATTGAAGACACCCTCAAGGCTTTAGAACTCGGTGCCGTAGAGACATTGGTAGTTTGGGAAAACCTTGACATCACACGCTACACCCTTCGGAATGCAGCTGGAGGTTCGTTTCCTCATCTGATTTTCCGGTCCCGCGACTGAAAGCTCTGATATCAAGAGGAAATCGTTGTTTACGCCAACAAGGAACAAGAGAAAGACCGAGAAAAATTCTTTGACAGGTCTACTGGCATGGAGATGGAGCAAGCCGACGAACCACAATCTCTTCTTGAGTGGTTTGCCGAAAAATACAAAGATTTTGGTGCCAATCTCGAGTTCGTTACGAACCGTTCCCAAGAAGGTGCCCAGTTCGTCAAAGGCTTTGGTGGGATTGGCGGCCTACTCCGATACAAGGTCGATTTCTCTAACCTCACTTCGATCGACGAAGAAGAAGAAGACGAATTCTATTCGGACGATGAAGACATCTGACGGTATTGCTGGCTCTTAGGAGCCCCGTCCAACCAGGTTACGCCGTGCGGGGCTGTGGGTAGGGGAGATCAGGAAGAGGTACTAGTGCACAACGATTGTGCTTATGGGTATGTGGTAAAAACATTGAGGATTAAACTTGATTATGCTCGGTATCCATGGCTTGGGCCTGTACTGGACATATTGGGACTGAGAAGGTTCTACAGTCGGGGGCGGGTTTCTCAGTATCCATTACAAATGCATATTTTTCGTCTTCAGGTATGGTATTGCAGTTGTCTTTTCCGAAATAGAAAGCTGATGATTGTCCAGATAGACCCCGCTTTTGTAGGATACTGACTGTCGTTGGATCGTGGTATCTACATGTGTCTGTTGTAACTTTTATTTACTGTAAAGTAATGTAGGACGAGTTTGTAGCTTGTTTCTATGCACTTTGGTGGGTACCAATGAGCAAATCAGTTTCTTACACACAACGGCCATATGCAAGCCGAAAGCTCTTGTCCACTATATTACTGTCTGTTGTATCTTGTATAGAACGCCATGATGACGGCGCTTCTCTTACCCAGCTCAGCTCACACACTTCGGCCAACCATCATCTTTGCATAAGATGAAGGGCGAAGTCGATATCGATACTTATCATCCCGTGTATGATACCAGAAAGAAACGCAGAGCTCTCAACATTCTCACCTCACTGGTCTTGGTCATTGTAGCTGCTACGTTCTCCTCGCTTTTGCCTTCATCCCTGCACTATTGGCATTTACCATCTGGTCATCAAATAATAATAGACGAATGGAAAGACGACATTTGGCCCATTCGCGAACAAACTCCTTGGGATATCGCAACTGACTTTCCTCATCCCCGCGTCTTGGAATACAAAGTCAACGAAGGAACATGGCTGCGTTTGGATGTACATCCCACAACTGGAGATATTGTTTTCGACATGATTGGAGACTTGTATTGTATTGAAGGCCACAATGCTTTACACGGAACGATCAACATTGCACACCCAATCACTTTAGGTGTTCCCTACGACTCCGACCCTCATTTTTCCCCATCAGGCGATAAGTTGGTCTTTAGGAGTGATGCTGGGTTGGGAGTGGATAATATTTGGATCATGAATTGGCTGGGATGCAGCCAAATGAACCTGCGTCCCTCGGACATCGTATCTCCGACACTCCAAGTAGCTCTTCTATCCAAGACGAAGGACGAAACCTTGCTACGTCGAAGGGTCCCCGAGACTGCTGACAGGAAGCAAAATCGTCTTCTCAGAGAGGGGCGCGCTGGAGGTGTGCAATTGGACTTTCTCTTTATACTGATTCTAATAATATTCAGCTTCTATGGTTACGAACGAGACCTACAGATACGTTACCGATGCACGATTTCATCCTTCTGGTGAAAAGATTATTGCCACCAAGTGGTACACCTCAGAGCGCTCACTAGGAGCCGGCGAAGGATGGGAGTATACTGTTCCTTCCACACATACTAACACTGTCAAAGCTGGTAGCGGAAAGCGTGTTGTTGGTCGCACTCTGCCTCGCGGTTGGACTGTATCCCAATACGGTGACCAGCAAGTTGGACCAGAACAGTTCATCTGGAATGGCGAGGACAGTATAATATACTCAATGAACGTTCGCGATGAATCCGAATTCTTATACAGCAAAAGTAAGAATTATCACCCGTACTACAGCGGGGTTTTTTTCATACCGTAACTTCTAGACGTGCATCAGGGCATTTATGCTCTATTTTCATTTAACTTGACCACTGGGAAAACAGAGACTCTAGTGGACGCGTCGCCGGGAGGTGCTTCGCGTCCAGAGCTATCGCACGACCGCCGTACTTTAGCTTTTGTACGACGCGTCCGTGACCATGAAGTTCTTGTCTTAAAGTAAGTTCCCTAGAGAGCGTCCACATTTTTACTTATCGCCATCCCAATCAGGGACCTCGAAACAGGATCTATCAGCTATGCGTGGGATGGCCTGACTTTCGACCTCACGACTATTTCTACTCCGATGGGTACTTATCCTTCGTTTTCCTTCACTCCACAATCTGAGGGAATAATCATTTGGGCTGCGGGTAAAATACATCACATCCCACTCACTGTCAACAAGCAAGATGAAAGAATACGCTCCGGTTCGGTCAGCAGAATCGAATTTACCGCCCACATCGAAAAACATGTTGCCGAAACGCTCCGGTTAACGAATGCGGTGGACCTTGTCGGTATCGAGACACACGATACTCAACGAGTTCATGCTTTTCGCGATCTACGAGTTGATGAGGCTGGAAATAAGGTTGTGTTCAGGGCCGGCAACATCCCAATCGTTCAAATTGTGGGGGAGAGCGATTACACCAAAGTACCGACACTTTATGACGATAATGGACAGACTCCGTATTATTCGCCTTCTTTCATCCCTAGCACCGGCGGAAATCTCATCATCATGTCGAGGTGGTCTGACCTCCATTTCACCTCGTTCGAAGTATCAGATCTCTCCAAAGGAATATCATACGAAATCGAAGGACTGCCTATGGGGAGATATCGGAGTGCTGTTATCTGCAGGTGCAACGGCTGGAAAAGGACGATTGCGTTTCTCAAAACTGGTGGCGATTATTTGACCGGGGATGTGATTGCTACCGCTGGTGCAGGCCTTTACCTAGGAGACATCAACCTTGAACCCTCCCCTTCGCAAAAGCTTGTCATCAATAGCATAAGGATGGTGCCTTCAGACATCGACCCAAAAAATGCCAAACTGGAGTTCATAGAGAAGAATAAGAAACTTTTGGTACAACAGCCCGACCGGGTATTTATCGTTGATCTTGTGGGTGGGCCGGTAGATATCGAGGGAAAACCTCCACATTTCACTATCGCGACAGGAAAAATGTCTACAGAGATCGCTCTAGCCCCTCGTCCACGTTCTGCTGTCGAGAGATTTCTTCACGGAGAAGAAAGTCAATACGACACCGATCATGTTGCATTCGTGGACTTTTTCCACGTTTACGTCGCACCTAGGAAGAGTATCAAGCAAGGGGAGGACGTCTGGTCGAAACCCGGGAGCGCTACAGCAGGAATTGCTAGGCTTAGCTTGGACGGAGGCCATGATATTGCTTGGAGCTCTGATGGGAAAAAACTATTCTGGTTCCTTGGTGAGATATCGAACCTTTGACGTCGTTTTCCAGTGAATTTCCAATCTAAGCACGAACAGGGCCATATCTACACTCCCTGGAAATCAGTGAACTTGGAAAATGTTCCTCTGCAATAAAGAATGATTCTAGGACATTTGGAATCTCTTGCGTCAAAAACCTTCTCCAATACCAAGAAATTGTAGTTGAACACTCAACCGACATAGCGCGCTTAAAGAAGGAGGCTCAGGCATTGTCTTCGAGTGTAAACTCCGACATCTTGATTGTATACAATGCCACTTTGTTGACGATGGAGAGTGGCAATATAAATGAGGATTTGCTACATGACGCAGTACTCGTTGTCCGTGCTGGGGTCATCGAAGCCGTTTTTTCAGCCACCCAGAACGACTTTGTAGCCCCGGAAGGTGCTACCTTGATCAATGCTCATAGAGGTAGATCTAGCTTTGTGCCATCTCTTGCTACTTTTCGTTGAAGTGATTTACAGGATATGTTATCCCTGGATTTATCGATGCGCATGCCCATTGGAATGGCTTCAGTAACCCCCATCCAGCAAAATCTTGGGAGATGCAAACTTTCCTTGCATATGGGATTACTACCATGCATAAGTAAGTCTTCGGACACTCGAGTTAGAATCAAAGTTCAAGCTGCTTCTATCGATCAGCCCTAGTTCAGACAATGTGGACGGTTTTGTCGAGCGCAGCCGTTTGGAAAGTGGACAATTTGTAGGCCCACGAATTTTCCACACGGGCGACGTTATCTACGGCGCTGGTGCACCTGGAATCCATGCTGATGTTGTCGACATGAACGACGCGCGTTCTACCTTGATCAGAATCAAAGCTGAAGGTGGGCCCATCAGTACCTCCTACAAGAATTATAATCTGCCCATTCGGTGAGTTACGGGACCCGCAAACTCCACTCCAGTCGAAGTTACAAAAATAAAACAGGGCCACGAGACAAAGACTCTTGCTTGCTGCACGTAACTTGAGTATGCTTTGTGTTCCGGAAGGAGGAATGAACTATGATTGGGACCTTGCGTACATTATGGATGGTTAGTCCACTATGTATACTCGCTGTACTCTTGCCACTAAACGTCGAAATTCTTCAGGTATGACCACTCTTGAACACTCTCTCCCCGTTCCTGCACAGTATGACGATGTATTGATGTTATTTGCATTGAGCGGCACCGCCAACACACCTACCCATCTTGTCAACTACGGCGGAACGTTCGGGGAGCAATATATATGGGCGGCAGAAGATGTCCCTAACAACTCGAAGCTTCGTCAATTCTCTCGACACGATATTCTGGAAGGCCTCACAGAGTCGACTGCACGACCAAAGCTATGTATGTTTCTAATCTTCAGTCTTTAAAAATATTCAAACATACATGTCATCCTCATTACTCAGCTTATCAATTATTTAATACATCTGCTTCCAATGCGAAGATGGTGCCGCTAGGCTTGAAGACGCTTATCGGCGCCCACGGAGAACCACCGTTAGGCCTCAACTATCACTACGAGATATTCTTCACACAACAGGGTGGTCTGAGCAATTACGAGGTTCGTTTAAGTGTTGTATCCTCAGTGATAAGTATTCACTCCCATCATCTTAGGCTCTGCAAGCGGCGACATCCTGGGCCGCACAAGTGTTTGGCATTTTTGACTCGCTCGGCTCTTTGATGCCAGGCAAACTGGCAGACTTCCTAATATATCCTCCCGGAGTTGACCTGCTGAATGGGTCAATAAAGGAAACCTTGAAATTGGAGTTTGTAGCAAGGGGTGGACGAGTCTGGGCCGCAAAAACTCTCAAAGAAATCTTTCCTGGAAAAGATGCTCAGCAAACACCCCCGTTCAATCCTTGAAAGGTATACCCTTTAGGCACGTACTAACAAGTACCAGTTCCATATGTACAACATTCAACTCAGAATTCATATAATGATATTATAGCGACGGTTAGGCTACACTCGACTTGAACGATACATACTTTACATATCCTCCAGCTCCAATAATTCAGTCAAGGTGGCTACCGGGAGCTCCTGTTCTTCGCTGACCATTGTAGCTCGGATTGAGGGAAAGTTTCTCTGGAATATCAAGAAGAGAACACGAGTGCAAAGTACGGAATGTACAACGCGCTGGGGTCTATACGGAGTGATGATGATTTTGGAAGTTGATCTCATAAACTTGAACTTACGCTTGGAGCCACGGCCCTAATGCCTGAATGGTAAGTGTACGCATGAATATTAGTAGAACAAGCATTGGATTGGTGTATCGCTCACCGGCGCTAACAGACATGAGACGATATTGGCGCATGATAGTACTACACAGATGTAAGTTATGAGTTCTGAGCAAGAGACTTCACTACAATTCTGTCCCTCGATGGCACGCACTGAGAAGATAGACATAAAACATGATCCCTGAGTAGAACAGTTGAAGTACAGCACACCATATGTATATGTGCCTCTCACCATCTTTGTAGAGCTTGGTGACCCAAGGGGATCGCGTTTGCCTTACTGGTCGTTATGTTCTTCCAATCAATGCTATAAATCGACATATAGAAATTTTGACACTCACAGTGTTTGCACGCTTGGATAGCGATGAGTATTGCAAGTACTATTCTCGACAGCTCATGTTGATCCGTACCCAAACATGAAATTGAAACGGAACATACTTGATTCATATATTGTCAGGAGACAGAAGGCAAGGAAGATGATGTTGCTCGCGGAAGTCATGCGACATCCCCCGTGGGATAGGACTGCAGACTGTTCAGTCAGTGATGTGCGAAAGTAAGATGCAACCTTACATCGCAGTGAGCTTACTGCTAGCTGAGTAAATACGATTGCCGGAACAAGGAAAACCTATGGCGTGTGTTTTGAAAATCGAGGGATGTAGGACAGGGTGGTGTAACTTACCACTGTCAGAATTATCAAGATGATCAGGATCGACCTCTTACGTTCCCATACAGCGTAAGTACGCAGCGTTAGAATCACTATCGTCAAAAGAGCGTGAGCCTCAAACAGTTGAAATCAATCCAAAATTTTGATAATGACTGACGTTCAGAGATAACTATTCCCTGGCAAAATTATGAGGGTTAGCGACAGGCTGAAAATCCGGAGCTGAGCGTACGATAAACATAAGCCCTTATTATACCAGTTCAGGTTAGATTGTGCAACAGATGCTCAAGGGGCGGCATACAAGAGATTGCTTGAGCTTGAAATAAGCACTGCTAGAGGTAAGTCCAGGATTAGATGAAAGTATGTATCGAACATAACTGGGTGCGGAGTACTTCGGCAGAAATGCTAGCGTTGAAATTGACTGCTTCGTATGAAGATCATCAACAATATCCGGGCGTTGTGCATGAGAAACGCACAGTTAACGCTGATGACCCTGTCGAAAAAAGGAAGGTAACGATTGACGAAAAACATCATTGAAGCCAAGCTAAAAGAACTTGTCCATACAAGCTCGATCTATTAAGGTTAATCAGTCCCTGGGTAATACAATGGGTGTCAGGGCGTTCATGCCTCTTGTTGAAGTGTACAGAAGTAATCATAGACCTGAGTATGTAAAAGATTGATGAGCGGGCCTGAATAAAGAAGACGTCGACTCTGATATCACTTACCAAAAGAGTTATGCTCCCTAGAGCCCCAGCACGAACAAGCACTCGGCCAAGATCTGAGAGGGGCACCGTACTTGTGGAGAGTAGCTTCGACATTGGTCAAAATCAAAATTCGAGCGATGACAACCATAGATATACTTCGGTGAACGGCAAATAGAGACTGCCTCAGGCACTCGAGCATTCAATGATTTATTTCTGTACTCTGAAGGTCGCACTTATACAATTAAGAATTTAACGCTTGGTTGGTGAGCAGTTCGAAGCAACGAGGGAATTTTCGAGGAACGAGCAAGAAACTAATATCAAAGGGAAAGATAGGAAAAGATCCCCTGTATCGATATCGACCTTTGGCGCTCCGATTGAGCTCTACTTTGTTGGAACCATGAGAGACGATTCAAGGGGTAGAGTGACCCGGTAAAGTCTCCTTGAGAGGGACCGGAAGCTTGGAAGGTCTTGTGAAGCGCAGGACCCTCGATAATGGAAAGACTTTAACGGATTTCAAGGCTTTTTTTCTCACCAATTGACCTCACGTGCTGTGACGAGACGCGAAATTTCCACACTAACGGGCATGGTATTTCCGATTCGCGAATTCTATTCAGAAAACTTCTTTTCTTTCACCTGCGGAGTACAAGCCGAACGTGGTGAGAATAGTTCTCAGCGCAACATGGGTCGGGACGGAATGAGGCCCACAATCACAACAACGGGAGACTGGTGTGAGTATGTAACACACAACATCATAGCAACCATGCTGAGCCTGAGTAGTGGACTATTGCTACATGTCTACCATGTCTATTATTTCGGTCAAGGTAGCTATTGGAAGCCTCCTTCCTTCAGTTGTGGTCTCTGCATCCCTTGGATGTACTTCGGGGATTGTAGTAGAGTTTCCTTGAAATATCAAGAAAAGAACACGGTTACAAAGTACAGAATGTACGACGCGTTGAGGTCTAAAAGTGAATTTAAACGCGATTTACAAGCTTTGAAGTCAAAACTCACCCTTCGAGCCACGGTCCTAATTCCTTTACGGTATAATACGGTACGATGAAAAGAAACTCTCCCGTGAGCTGATTTATCACTCACTGGTGCTATCAAAGCAGAAATGATATTCGCGCATGATAGTACTAGACGAGACGTGATTAAGGGAAAACTCGATGTAGACCCTTCTCATTTGTACGCACCAAGAAGAGAAAAATAAAAAATAAAGCCTGAGTAAGAATGGTTGAGGTAGAGCAACACAGCATATGTATGTATGTGTCCCTTACCATCTTTGTATAGTTTGGTGACCCAGGGAGATCGCGTTTGGCGTACTAAACGTCAAATTAGTGCGAAAAAAAACCGACGATACATGATCTCTTGACTCACAGTGCTTGTAAGCTTGAACAGTGACGAGCGCTGCCAGTACTATTCTCGACGTCGTATGCATTTTTCTCCGAAAATTACAATTACTAGTAGGAAATAACGAACTTGATTCATACGCCGTCAGCAGACAGAAGGCAAGATAGATGATATCGTTCGCGGCAGTTAAGTGACAGCCTTGGAAAACAGCGACTGAAGAGAATTATAACATTGGATAGTCGGCGAAAGACGAAAATGAATTGGAAGAATCTCACATTGCAGCGAGTTTACTGCTAGCGCGGTGAACACAATTGTCGGAATAATGAAGACCTGTAGCAATTAGATTCAATGTAGGTGCTCATGAAGACAAGATCAGGAACAAATTTACTGCCACCGTCAGAACAATCAGGAAAAGGAGCATCGATCTCTTCCGTCCCCATACAGCATAAGTTCGTAGCATGAGAATTACTATTGTCAAAACAAATTCTGAACAATTGAGCTGAGTGAATGCATCTAACTTGCTTTCAGAAAGTGCAATTCCCTGACCAAAGATGCGTTAGAAAATCTTGGCGATAAGCCAGAGACTTACAATAAACATGAGCCCTAACATAATTGTGAAAATTGGAATTAGAATCCTTGAAACAATCTTCGACGTTGTGATAAAGCCTACAAGCAGCCGCTCGAGCTTGGACTAAGCACTCCTAGAACGACAGTGGGATTAGATGAAGGTATATCGAATAGAAGGGAGGAATACTTCAGCCGAGAGGGTAGCATTGAAGTTGACTGATAATATGCACAACGTCAACAGTCTAATAGCGGTCTGCGTGAGCAACTTACTATTGACACTCAGGGCTGAGTCGACAAAAGGAAGGTAACGATTCGCGAAGAAAATCATCGAAGCCAGGCCAAAAGGGCTTGACCATATGAGCTCAACCTGAATTGAGCTGAAAGTCAGTCTTTGGGTGGTAATATAACAGGGTATAAGAGGGTTCATGCCTCTTGGTCGAGGGTACAGAGATAATCATACACCTATGTCAGAAGCCCAATGAGAGCTGAGCAAGAAGCAATGTATCACACACCAAGAGACTTGCGGCCCCCATAGCGCCAGCGCGAACAAGTACTAGGCCAACATCTGACAGGATCCCGGTACGTGTATAGAGAGCGACGTCCACATTGCTTAGGTCTTGAGTAATGACATCCAAAGATAAATTCGAGAAAGAGGATGGACGGAAAATACAACATGTATTTAAGGCCTTGATTTCTATAGGGTGCGCGTTATATCGCACTTATCAAGATCTTAAATTGATTGTGGGTCACATCAGAAGGACAGCACCTATGTAGAACAATTCGTATTGAGGACATACACAATTCACAAATATACAGCAACCGGATTTCCATAGAGCAGTAGGTGGACCTATGCCAAAACTGGCCGGTCACAGACAATGAAAGTTAGAGCGTGTTAGAACTCAAACGACGTATAATCTTGTACAATACGCACCTGATTTCCTTTGTGGACACTACCAATCACCCCCAGGGACCTTCAAAGGCACACATAGAGTCAGAGACTATAGAGACGAGCAGACAAGTCCTTCGGAGTGCCGGAGAGTGTCGGTAAACACGCGCGATAAGCTTCCGTTTCCGTCGCTTCGTTTCCCCACACTCTCATCACGGCATCATTTTTTTCGTTCCTTTTCTCCTTGAACGGTCATGATATTCGCTATGAAACGCCCCTGGTATGGACAGAACCAGGACAGAACAGCGATACTTGCTTGAACCTCTGGCTGCTCTGGCTGCTGTCTTACATAGTGGGAATTTATTGGTATCAATGAACACAGCCGAACACGGATCCAACGCCAAGATTGATATTTGTATCAATTCGATATCAGCTTGGCTAAATATCAAGCGAGCAGAGTATATAAGGAGTCAAGTTTGAGCAGTCGCCGATCACATATCATCCTTGCTGGTCAAGTATGAGCGCTACACCCACTGTTCTTGTTCAACGAGTGAACTCTTTGTCGCGGGCCGCAAGGGGTAGCTCGGTAGGTTCTAGTCGAGTCAGACAGCAATGTTGGTGTGCTTCACTGGTAATCATAAGAGCTTTGAGCTGACCTCTTGATCATAGCATTCCATGATTCTCGAGCAACTCAAGCAATTATGATGCCAGCTTTGTCACCGTTCATGACGGAAGGGACGATAACGAGATGGCTGAAGAAGGAAGGGGAAGCCTTCTCTGCTGGCGACGTCCTATTGCAAATAGTAAGCCAGACAGAATCTCTTGTAATTTTTTCTGAATGTCCGACAACAATGAATTAGGAGTCGGACAATTATGCGACTTTGGACGTGCAAGCAGAAATGGCAGGTGTACTGGGAAAGATACTGGTATGTGATCGTGATGGTTTCAACCAAGATACTCGTCCGACTAGCTATCCTCAGATCCCAGATGGCACCTCAAACGTGCCAGTGGAAAAAGTTCTTGCGGTTGTAACCCGCGATGCCCAAGAGCTTACGCGGTTGAGACCGCCTCCTCCCCGCTTGCGGCCAATTCCGCCTCCTCTTTCACGTCTCGATGTCCCACCGACACCTGTTCGGATGTCTTGTAGCCCGTATCCAGAGATCCCAACGCCGATCTCTGCTACGTCCTTCTATCAACTTCCTTCTCCAGCCCTGCCCGAGAGTCCAACCAGTACTCCGGCCTTGCGTCGGCCTTCGCTTCACCATCATCACCCTCTTTCCAACGCATCTCGACTGGAATTATCCCAAAGCAATGCTACGCTTTTGCATTCTGCTACTCACAGGTCACCGTCAGGATATGATTCTACTGCTGTATCAGTGGACCTCTTGATGCATCCCAACACGCTTCAAGGCGGCGCTGCGTCTGTGCGGGGGATGATTATGGACCATCACCACACTTCTTGTCCAAGTGCAGGATTGTGTGAATCCGAGTCTACTGTTGGATGTGAAGCATCTTACTCGCGGGTAGTCGATACGCAGGTAGAAGTTGCTGGGCTAGATTTGAGAAGGAAGATATTAGCGAGCTTTTCGAAAGGACCAGGTGAAAGTAACGGTGCTCTAGAGTACTTGAATGGCATTCTCTAGATCAATGAAAATAGCTAGACTGTACTGTAGAGTAGAACTTGATTCAAGCATAAGCTGTACTTTTACCGACATCAGAGCCGCAGTAGGCCGCAGTTCGGCCACCAGTACTATTTTTAGGAATCCTTCAGCAAGCTAATTTTAAATAGTGTGAAGTCCTGGACTGCGCAAATCTCAACATATAAAACAACGGAAAACCTAGTTTGTTCAATTTTTCGCCCCCTGCCTAGCTCCCAGCTAGCTCCTCCTTCCTTCAATTTCATTCTCCAGTCCCTCAACTTCACACAATAACTTGAATACCTCTGAATACTCGCATGCAATGAAGCGTTGTGTCCCGGAATAATTTATGATGCAAAGCTCCAATTTCTGATGAAGTTTTCAACCGTCTCCAACCCCGTATCCAACAGCAGTCAAAACCTCCAGAAGACAACCTTCGAGAGTGCTTGAAATCTTGAGCCTGTCTGTCCAGGAAGATGGGAGTATCACTATCAACCGCTTTCTTGCCGAACAGGTCATGAAGACTCGGAAATAATAACGTTGAATTCAAGACGGCGAGTTCCACTGGGTACCAGTATGCTTGGCGAAGTGTGACAATTGAATGACAGGGGTCTTGGCAGTCATAGAAATTCAGTTTTCGCGAAACTTGAGCTTTCTCTCATACCACCACGACCTCCTTTGCTCTCCAGCAATACCGACACTCTTTTACTTCGTTGACTTTGAACAATGTTGAACCTCGCTTATTCCTCCTTCGTGGCTGCTGCTGCAGTCTCATACGTTTCTGCTCAATCTTTCGTTTCTGACCCTCTCGTTGACAAGACTGTGCCCTATACTGCTATTGTTCGTTTTTATTTCTTGGTTTTTCGAACTTTTCGTCGAACGCCCTTTTCTCCAGCCTTATAAGGTCGACTTACACACCGATGGTCGCGGTCCTCAGTCGGGTTACAACATCTGCAATTCGACCACGGAAACTCAGGATTCTATGTGTCAAACTGGTTTCATCAACCACATCGACGGTTAGTCAAAATCATGGTATTTTCGTCCACACCAATCGTCATACCTGCTACTTTTCAGACTTTTGTCTTTTCGCCCCGCCTGAAGCCAACACTACCATTGGCGACAGTGAGGGTGTCGAAGTAGCCTGGTGCACCAAGAAGGGCCATGGTGCTCGCCTTATTCCCGAGGGCACACTCCAGGGTGTCCAGCTCGTCCAGAGCCCTGGATACGTTCAGATTGTCGGTTTCATTGACCAAACAAAGCTGAACATTGCGACCGGCGACTACGGAGGTGAACTCGACTCTGGAGGGCAGGACGGCGTGAGTGTTATTATCCTGATTTTCTGACATTGTTTTGACATCTATTAGCGTGGTAACCCTATTGGCGGTCTGTTGTACACAAACGCTTTCCCTTCCAACAACGGTGACAACTCCACTTACCAGCAGGGCAAGCACTGGACCTAGTTCGTTTATCCTCTTTGCCGTCCTTATATCTTGACTCATCTTCTTTAGTTTCATGGGTGGCAACATGTTCTGTGCTAAGATCTGTGACGACACTCAACCGAATGCCGAAGCACTTTGCCAGCACATCTACGATCGTATTGGGTGCGCTTACAATGCTCCCAGTAACGCTCAGAACGGTACTTTCGTGTCTTGCCAGGGTGATGATATGACTCCCGTCGGTCAGTACGTCAGCAACGGTGTTACCACCACCTGGACTCAACCTGCCGAGACCGTGAGTATCACCGGGGTTCCTTACACTCCTACTCCTGCCGCCTCTAGTAACTGTGTGACCTACACGTCTGCATCATTGTACACAGACCTCGCTAGTGTTGGAGTTACTGGTTCGCCTGCTGGTGCTTCTGCTACTGCTTCCGCTAGTGGAAGCGCAAGTGGTAGTTCCAAGGCTGCTGCTACTAAGTCGAGCGCTGATTCCTCTACCACCGGAACCTCCAACTCTGCCGGCGCTGCTATGGGTATCTCCTTCGTTTCTGCCTTCGCTGGAGTTATCCTGTCTACCTTCATGTTCGCTTAAATGCATCTTTACTGATTGACGCAAGGTCATGGCATTACGTGAGGAGGAGGAGGGGTTAGAAACTACATACATAATGATTCAGGCAGATTTGTGCTGTCATATTTACGAATAATCAAAGGACTGTTTTAATACTCGCATCAGTGGTATAGATGCATTTCGCCGCCATCACTCGAACTATCTGGAAATCTACGGATTCATTCATACTTGCAGACCTGAGGTTCTTTCACATGATATTATGTGAACCCAATTGTGCTCGGATGGTAAGGGAGGAAGGAAGTACTTTAGTGAGTTTAAGCTAATGATTGCGGTGATCCATTTTGGCATTTACAGCTTTGATCAGTGTGTGAGTAGATTCTGTTTCAGTAAATTCTCTCTTCAGCGGTTGGCACTTACTGCAACGATTCCGGGCTCAGAGTCAACACTCAGCGGTTCTTCTGAACCCTTTGTACTTACAACTTTAAACAGTCCCCATTTCCCACGAAGACGTCAAGAAGCCGACAGGCTGTGAAAATCCAACTCATTCGAGTCTTTGCTTTCAACCACCACATTCCCCTCTGTTTGAAGGAATTTTGGTCGCTCCTTGCTATGTCAACTATGCCGAATTTCGCTCGCTGTTCTCTTCTGCTTGCGGCTGCAGTGGCACATGTTTCTGCTCAATCTTTCGTCTCTGATCCTCTTGTGGACAAGAGCTTCCCTTATACTGCTATAGTCAGACGTGTTCTGTTATTGGCAAATGCTTTGGCTAATATTTGACCTCTTTAGCCCTACCAAGCTGATACCCACACCGATGGACGTGGTCCCCAGTCGGGCTATAACATCTGCAACTCGACGACGGAGAACCAAGACTCCATGTGTCAGACAGGTTTTATCAACCACCTCGATGGTTAGTTTAATTTTGGCGTGGGGAAAATTTAATTTCAGACTATGTAACACTTTACCTTCCAGATTTCTGTCTCTTTGCTCCACCTACCCCAAACACTACCATTGGTGACAGTGAGGGTATAGAAGTTGCCTGGTGTACGAAAAAAGGGCATGGTACTCGTCTTATTCCAGAAGGCACCTTGCAAGGTGTCCAGCTCGTCCAGAGTCCTGGATACATCGAAATTGTTGGCTTCATTGACCAAACGAAATTAAACTTACAGAGCGATGACTTCGGAGGGGAACTTGACTCCGGAGGGCAAGACGGCGTGAGTACACCGTCATCATGCGGGATAATATTCCGTCATCATGCAGATTAGTGACCTCGTCTCCACAGCGCGGTAATCCCATTGGTGGTCTGATGTACACGAATGCTTTCCCCGCCAGCAACGGGGATAATTCTTCTTACCAACAAGGCAGGCACTGGACCTTGTGAGTTTGTTTTCCTTCTTATGGAATGTTTTTGCTCACATAAACATACCAGCTTCCTCGGCGGCGGTGCGTTCTGTGCAAAGATCTGTGATGACACTCAGCCCAACGCCGAGGGTCTTTGTCAACATATCTATGATCGTATTGGATGTGCCTATAACGCACCTAACAACGCTCCGAACAATACTTTCCAGGCCTGCCAGGGGGCTGATATGGTTCCGGTTGGTCAATATGTCAGTGACGGGATCACCACAACCTGGACGCAACCTGCTGAGGAAACTGTCCCAATCGGCACTATCCCATATACCCCCACTCCGGCCGCGTCCAGTAATTGTGTGACGTTCACTTCCGCAGCATTGTACACCGACCTTGCAAGTATCGGTGTTTCTGGTACCATCACTGCTTCCCCGTCTGCCACTTCGGGTTCAGGTTCGGGTTCTTCAGCTGCTTCCGGTACTCAATCAGGATCTGGTGCTGCGTCTACTGGATCAAATGGATCTTCCAATGCTGCTGGGATTGCTATGGGCATCTCTGTTGTCGCCGGATTTGTTGGAGTATTTGTGTCTATCTTCGCGTTTGCGTAAACGAACTAAGATCCGGTTTTGAACTTGTATGTTTTGGTTTGTTGGGATCGAGACTGCTCTATAACTTACCTTGATATTTTCGAACTTGCTCTGTGCTGTGTAATGCATCGGACTGTTATCTATGTTGTGTGTACTTGACATTCTTTCCTGTTGATATCACGATTGACATGACATGAGCTCTGCTTTATCTGTTACTCAAAATAATCCCTCTTCTGTCTTTGGTGCGAAAAAGTCATCGGTTGGTGGAAGGAAAGACGAATTATTTTCGAAATTTCGAGTACTTAGTACATATATACCTACCAAGATTTGTTCGGAAAAAAACGAAATTAAGAGGGTAACAACTTCGTGCACGTATTGTGAAGCCTAGTTTCCTTACACGACTTATGTACCTGTACATGAGTTGGATTGCGAATGGAAAATTTGGAAGAAGGCCTTGGCATTGTTCTCCGCGTTTAAGGGTTTCTATGTCCAGTTCATGTGTCAAGCTTAGGCTTTTGAATTTTTGACCAGTCAGAGGACTCACCGACGTCGACATCGTCGCCACACAGTCAGAACGCACACTGGAAAGGGCAATCCATCTGCCTGATCCCATGGTCATACTTCCCAACAGAGCAGGATTTGCTGTTCCACTTCATTTTACCAAGACCAAATGACAGTGGGGAATTGTCTTTGCGACCAGTGGTGATTTTGAGCGGATCATGCAGCTGGCTAGCAACTAGGACTGGTCGAGACCCATCGCCATCGCCTTGAAAGCCAACCACGGTGCCCTTTGCGTCCTTTATGATGGCAACAATCGTGTAGTGATTGACTGGGTTTTTCTTCTTGTTTTTCTTAAACTGGTATATGTGAACCCCACATTTTCCTGAAGCAGGATGATTCTTGGGAGCGCCGCCAGAGCTGTCAATGCGGTAAGTTAAGGATTGACCAAGTATGATATTTCTCTTACAAAACCAGTCGATGATTCTGATATCCTATAGCCTTAATCTTGTCATGGGGAGCCGCCCACGCCCACTTTTTACAAGGTATAAGTGATGATCTCATTATCTCAAACACAAACTTGATGCGTTCAACGTACGTTCAAATATCCACCGTCACCGTCATTCATGAATATTCCAGCCCGCGCTAGCATTCAACGTATGTAGGTTCAATTGATGTAAGTCGCTGCGTTGAAGGTACTACACACCGGCATAAACATCGAACTTGTATGTTGCAATATTCTAAAAGAAAGGATTAGATGTTTATCATTGCAACACAACGAACGAGGTAACGAACGGTTTTGACAGACGTGGTAGAGTGAGACCAGTCGGTATGCTCATCACCTTGAAACCAGGTGGTATGCTTGGGGTGAACAGTGACCACCAACCACCCCGGATGCGCTGAAAAATAAAAGGTTTCAACAGTTGGAACTCGCAATTGTGAACTTACCTTTCAATGTCTGATCTGTAACTTTCTTAGTAAATTCACCACTAGTAAAATTTCAGACCTGTACTAGCGAGGAATGTATCAAACGCGATGACTGACCGTTCCTATTGGACAATGAATGAGTCATTTGGATATGCAAAGCTTGGGGAAAACAAACTTACATGGGCAGACTCTCGCTCCGCTTCCGCAATAGCATCGAATATATGCCCGAGAAACTTCAAAAAGCTAGCTACAACTTGGATGGCTGTCCCAATGATCTCTCCGACCTCAGGGATGGCATCGGCCCCTTTCGCGACTTTGCCTAACACACTCCCCGCCTTGTTCATTGTATCCCCTGCCTTCTGAAGCTTTGCGGCGTCTCTGCTATGGATGATCAAATCAGAACTGAGAGGTATGGCAAGGTCGGTATTGGGAGCTATATTGTCATTCCCAAACTCTGAATTTGATCTGACTGGAGCAGTGGCGGAAGGAACTTCATCTTCATCCAATGAAAAAATGTCCAAATCACCCTCCAAGTGGGCAGAAGTCAACTGACACGGTTTGGAAGGAGGACAACCAGGGCCTGTGTAGAAAATACCATAATCCTGATCCAGAGATATGTCGGCTGCCGCTTCCTGCACGACAGGAACGACCTCCCGCGTCTTCAGAAGTGGAGCTCCAATGACAATGACAGCCGCCAACGGTAAACACAGAAAACCATACACGAATTTCATAGCGAGCTTGACAAACGGGAATTCGGGGGCAGTAGACTAGACCTGCTAGCAAGAGAGGGAAACGAACCGGCCGTGCTGTAGACAGCGCAAGAAGGTGTGCTGATCCATTTCTTATACAAACGCATTGAGGCCCAGTTGATAGAACCCCGGGTCCGGGGTAGGTATTATTGTGTATGTATGTACATCTGTCATCAAGTATGATCAAGGTTGCGATGAAACCCTTTGCGGGAGTCGGCAAGGCGTGGTAAATAGAATCTCAAAATCCTGATGTCGAATTTGACTAGAAAATGAAGAGGCTTAAGTAACTTAGAGCTGCTCAGAGTTGACCTAGATTGACAATGAGTTGACAGTAGTTGACTCGGTGCTCAAATAGATAAATAATGTTTCAGCAAGCATTTATTTGAGTAGCATACATTTTGTCCAATGGCATGTGCAGAAACTTTGCCTCTCAATTCTGCGCAGAAGACTTGGTTCAGGTAGTATAAGAGATAAGATTTGATCATGATAACAAGGGCACTGTCTGACAAAAATCTAAACTACAAATGGCAATCCATCGCTTTGAACTTGTCTTTATGTACTCAAATAATACCAGACTGAGAAGAATAGCGGTGGCGCGGCCAGTAATGATCGTGAGCGCGCGTCGTGCAGCTGATTGGCGACCAGAACTGGTTTACCCGTCACCATCTCCTTGAAGAAGTCTATGATTCAAGTTGTTCTCTTTGCGTCCTTCAAGTTGGCGACAATCATTCAATGCTGATTGACTTCAGTCACCTTATGATTATTTGGTGAACTTGAGATATACAGTTTTCTAACGTGGTGTGATTCTTTGCGACGCCCCCGGTTCTGATGGATTTATTTATGGTACCAAGTGAAACAAATTATCATGAATCGAGTTTTACTCACTCAGCCGAGCGAGCAGTCTCAAATCCTGCAATCCTCTTTTTGGGAGTCGCGACCACGCCCACCATACTCGTGACGAAGTAAAAATCTCGTTTCAAAAATTTGAAAAAGCTTCATATTTTGATACCCACCGTCACCGTCATTTGAAGATAAGTATCAGGGGACTGGCTCTGACTGGCTATTATCCAACTCGAGCCGGGCAATGTAATGCAGTGCTGCAAACCAGCATAAACATCCGGGTCCTGCATTAGATACTCCATTCATGGCAACAGCCTGTGATAGTCCTACATGTGCAGAGGTCCCGGTGATCAGAGGGCAGCTGATATGATGTCAGAAGGTTAACCAGGCTCCGTAGAAAGCTATGTATCTGTCGCATCCTGAATGACTCGGAGAATGTCCTTCGTCAAGAGGGGAGATGCTCCAGTACTAGTCGCAATACTACAAAAAATGGTAGGAGATGAGTTTCATGACGATCGACCAAATTGTGAACTTGACGGTATAGCGGGAGAACTGAACCAATCAGTGTTCGTATTTTCAGAACGGCGTAAGATGTATAGACGATTTATACTTGCGACAAGACAAGGATTACCGAAACGGAATCGGAGGTTTTTGACGAATGGACGGGGAAAGATGAGCGCTATGAGGCGCCATGGTGTTATTGTCGAATTAATTTTGAGGGGAACAGGAGAGAACCTTAATTTTCTCATCATTTCAACGCCCAGGATAATTTCGGCGAATGTTGAGCCTATAGCGTGGAGATCATTTGCTGAACCTGCCCATTCCATCCAAAATACGGAAGGTGACGCTGTACTACCTCGACCGCTCTCGACCGTGATTGAAGTTGAAGCACTTCAGATTACAGAATAAAGCGCCCAATGTCAATGAAACACCGTCTTGTACTAGTTGGATGTCGCCCCAAAGGAATACCTTCCCTTTGATTCCTCGTTACTCCTATTGATGGAGCGGGCATATGGAAGTGCAATTGAGACCAACAGAAAAGACCATGCGGGTCACATCAAATAACGTATCGTTACGGGATGTGACCTGATGCGTAATAGCGTAATGAAAATTCCCCTTTAGGGACTGACCCGTCGGATCCTCTGTGAGCCGGACATGCACCGGACTACGAGTGGGCAATCGACGGTGGCGGGAGCAAAACGACGCCATCCGTTTCCTTCCGAAACTGGTGCGGTCGAAGCTGAACAGTAAACGAAGACAACTGGATAGAAAATTCCAGTGTGTGGTGTGGTAAATATTGGAAGGGTGGCGAAAAGTGCAGTCCTCTGCTTATGAGGAAGAAGAGCGTATGTTGTATATATACGAAAGACTCACTGTGCAAATTCCATCATTGATAATGCTGATGATTCTCTATTGAAGTTGGCCTAGAAAAGAGCTGAAAGAAATGGTGGACTCGGATGAAGGACGGAAATGAGACCTAAGGCAACAGGTATTAGGTGTGATTTAGTAACTTACTTACACATAAGTAGCCGTTCAGCCACACAACAAAACATCGGGAGTGACCAAATATTTAAATGGAGATCGCGCCAGACCATATAGTCTGATGTACTTATTTCTTTCCATAGTTGCTCATGTTCAGTATATAGTCCATCTTTATTTCTACTTGTTTCATACAGATACTGTGAGCAGATAAGTACAAACTACAGTGGTAGGTTTGCTACTATATACCTGCAGAGGACGTATGTTGTATATACAATGTGCAAGCCATACAAGTGACCTATGCAGATCTATGATCTGCAAGCCCTGCACAAGGGTGCACAAGGGTACAAGAACAGACTGTATGTGTGACATTTGAATGAGGATATTTCAATGGCATACATTGAGCGTCGTTACAGCATGCACCGTCTTCCTGCTTATTTTTAAAATCGTCTTTATTGTTATGGACCTCGTCTTTTGAGCTTTTCTTCCCCTGATTGAGAAAATACGAAGCCTAGTGGGCAGGAAAAAAAGACGGTACTACAGAGATAATAAGTTACTCCGGAGATAATAAGTATTACTAGAGACTTGCCTCTTGCTTATTTCTGGTGCACTTTTCTGTCTATTCTTTCTCATCTCTCGAGTTTATACAGAGAGAAGAAGAATCGATTGAAATATATATGATACATCGAGAATCTGAGGTACAACAAATGATCCAGTCTCATATGAGAACATCCTCCTTCTCGCTATTGGTCTCACTATCGGTGAGCTCAATGATGCCAAGGGATTTAACACTAGCCTTGGTGCGTTTGATCCTGCTCCCACCAACGGATGTCTGCTTTCGCTTTGATGGAATATTGACAAAAGAGGCTTGTGAACTACCTACGATGAAGACAGCATCATTCTGGAACACGAACAATGAAGTGAAGAAAACTAACCTGAAGCTTCAGCATTATGATCTTGGTTTACGACGGGAGGAGGACGGGGACCTAGAAATTCAGGGTGAGAACTGGCAAACGGAACAGCGTTTATTTACGTTGAAACTTACCAATTAACCTGCTTAAATCATTGACCTTGTCGAATCGGTTCAAAGCGACAGCAATCATAGCAACAGGAACTTCTATCCTCCGGCTTCGCATAGACTTAGCTGCAGGATTGAGGCGCATAAGGTCAACAAAAAACGTAGTATTGAAAGTGACAGAGATACTGTCGCCTGCGTTCTTTGTTGGAAAATTCAAGAGATTCTTGGTAATGATTGTAGTTGAATAAGTGGGAACATAACGGCCTCCTTTGTTGTCTATTTCAAAATGGCTCTGTAGGCGGGGAACGATTATTTCTGAATTGACAGGGTTGTAAGCAAGATATTTCTGTATATATTGTTACGCATCAGCAGAAGATAAAGGTGTTTCGATGGACGTACAGATGAAAGCATTCGGATCAAGACTCCAGGCCAGAGGCAAATATGGAAATGTTCTAAGGTAAGTTTCGAAGACCAAGAAAAATGGTCATTACAGAACGCTAAGATTTTTCCGATATCGGGGAGAGTTGGCAGCCGTAAGGACATCGGTACAGGCTGGAGCCCTAGTGAAGAGCTTGTTACGGGCCTTAAAAACGCATGCAAGGTCTGTAAATCTTCCTCGGTAGGGAAGTTAGACTCCCGGAGGATTTTAGACTGCGTGGGACTACGGCAGCCCATTTGACCTCGCTTGTTATGCTCGATTTCATATGCCATGTCCTCATTGAGTTGCGAGAGGGCCCAGGAAAGTTGACCCGGTGTTGTAGAAAATTGATCATAGTAAGCGAGGAGATTTTTGCCAAACCCACTACGAGCAAGGGCATGAGCAGTCTGACGGCCTATACCGTTGACACCACCACTGATGTCGTTTTGTAGAAGCAAAGCAACCAGGACCAAACCTCCCTGAGAATATCCTAAGCACTTCTGTACAGGCTCCGCGTCGTACACACGGATGGTGAGGTCTTCCCAAGAGTTTCCAGACGCAGCTGTGTTCCTGTACATAGACATACATCAAATTCCACCAGACAGTATCAATGATACCTGAACGGTTACATACGGTTTCAGAACTTTCAGAACAGATCTAACACCAAGGGGGAAAACGTCGCTGTCTTTGGAAAGTACGGTGTCAATTACACCCCGCTTGAGCAGTTCTGCAAGTTCCGCTTCCGCTTCGCCCGGGGCCTGTTGTAAGTTCAGTATGATTTGTACTCAATTTTCTGTATTTTTCATACCATGTGGTTGTGGTACCCAAAGTAAGTAACCATCAGTTTCGCTTTCTTTTGGTAATCTGATTCATGTGTAACTACTTGACGTCCTCGTTTAATCAGTGGTCGGTGATCCCCATCCCAAACAATAAGACAGTGAGCGTTGGCTTTCGATAGGCCGCAAAAGAATTTGAAGAGCTGGGTGAGGGTTGAGCTTGATGTGTGGAGACCCCTTTTGACGTTATCAGCGGCGTGGAAACCATCCAGGAAGGAGCTATGTACACATGAGATTCATGTTCTGATTAGTGTTCAGATACATACCTTATGTCTATCCCAATGACAACTGTGCGAGCCCCGTAGTGTTCTCGAATGAAGCCATGCTCTAAAATAAAGTCACTGAGCTTGCAGGTGAATGCAGCATCGTCGACCAACTGAGTGGAATATTGCCTGAGGACATAAATCAGAACATATGTCAAAAAGGCTCACATGCCAAAGATCTTTGATTCCCATTCTACAATTCAGTACAAATATGTACTGGAGGTTGAGCGAGATGAGAGGACAGCCTCCTATTTTTATTCGGAGCATAACATAGCATAACATTCGGACCGCCAAACTAACGCCCGTCACCGTTACAAACGTTCTACCTAAGGTATCGTAACAACACGGCCCATGCTTGCAAACTGGAAACGGACGCGTTGCTAGATCAGCTTCGCGTATTCCAGGTTACACGTAACCGTAAGACCCCTGTAGGCTGGTCTGGAAACTTCGCACAAAGGTTATTGAGAGTCAATTTTATCTGGAGTGAACCTTGACGCAGCGCAAGACCAGCAGGAGGATAGCAGTGGTGAAGGAGGACGGAGCAGCGGCAGAGGCCTTTCGTGGAAGAAGCGAGGCGTTTGCGCTGTCCTGTTACCTGGTGGAGAGGTGTCGGAGGGCTGCTTTGAGGGGAAAACAGAGATCGGCATAGTGAGGATGCGCAACCTGCCCGCGTCTCAAGGGAATACTGAGACATATAGCGAGCGGTTGTTGAGATAAAGAGATCGACGCTTGGAAAAGCGGCGTGCAGAGCTTTGAGAAGGCGAAGAGGGAATTGGAGAGGGTTTTTTCGCAATTGACCGGGTGAGGAGTAAAGCTGTTGTGGGAGTGGCGGCATGGGAAAGGGAGAAGCTGGAGGGATGCCCTAAGGGCGCCGTGTTTCCACTGCTTCACCTGTTGGCCAATCAGGTTGGGATGGTGTAACGAAAAAGGGTCTGCGCACCGGTAGACAAACTTATCCTTGTTGTGTTATATAGCACCTCTGCGTTGCGTGAGAGGGGTGAGATGAAGGGCGAGAAAGACGGAGTCGGAAAATTCGAAGGCGAGTAAAGGTAGAAGATTCAGATAAGGCTAGAGATGTCAGAAAGACCTGACGATGGATGCGATACGGGACATGACGCACTGGGTCAAAACTTTGTTGGAGGAATAGAAGACAACCCTTTTTGACCTTCACAAGAGAAAGGTCGTTGTCTTCAGCCGTTGGGGTAGGATTCCCGGACAACCGTATGCGCTAAGAGAGTAGGTAGCCACGTCACAGTTCCGGTTCGAGTTTTTTGTGTGAGAGTGAGACGGAAAGAGCGTAGCTGTGGCGTTGGTGGTGGATGGTGTGTTGGAGGTAACGGTTGAAGACGAAAAGGGATTGCGCGCTTAAACGGCGTTGTTCCTTAACGCCGTCACGCGTCTTTGTTGACTGCGTTCTCCTCTTACCCCTCCCACCACCGCCAACTCTCTTCCACGCATGGGCTCAACTTTTGGTGAGTGTCTTTTCTTAAGGTTATTTCTTTCTACTTTTCTTCTCCCGGCTCGAATTTTGCAGCCAACAGACGCCCAGCCCCTCATCTAGGCAAGGCTCTGTTGGCTGCGAATCCGTTTGGGTTTTTCTTCAAAGGCCTCGTAGGCCTCGTTTCAACTGGTCACCAAACCTTCTTGAGCCCACGAAAGAGCCCGATTGAAAGTTTTTGTTCTCAGGCAACGGCGTTCCTACCAGCCGCCTCAAATTCCCTTCCTTCGACCTTTCTTCCGCTCTGGAAGATGATAACGCCGCACGCATGGCTGCTGAAGATGCCGGAGAGTCCTTAGATGACGGAGAGATGGAGTTTGAAGATGGAGGAGATGAAGCCGAGGAAGAAGCCAGCGCAAAGCCAGTATCCCGAAACGACCACTCTCCTCATCCTCCCTCCTACTCCCGGAATCGCAAGAAGTACGCGAAGCTTACGGAAAGATCGCGTGCAAAACGGGCTGCTGAAGGTGCTGGACGCGTCGCTAGCAGGGGCATCAAGCCCTTTGTCGTTGAGCTAGCTAAAGGAGCTACGCCCCTTGAGCTTGAGAACTTCGATGCCTCTACTCTCCCTGTTTCCTTGACTGGCTGGACTGCTAATCCTCGCAAGAAGCTATCTCCTGGGCTTCAAAGGGTCTGGAAAAATCTTGAAACTCTGTCCTCACTGTCTGGTTTGCAACTTCTTCGGTGGGATGGCCAGTACGCCGCTTGCCTTTCCTCTCACAACGCGTTTAGCTAACGCCTCTCTTCACAGGAGCTGCGTAGTACTGGTTGATGCTCACGACCGCATCATCGCGGTTCTTGGTGGTGTTCCTCCTGGGTCCAAGGGGAAGGAATGGGAGGCGGTGGAAGCTGAAGCTGCTGCTGCTGCTATGTGCTGCCGTGAGTCCAGCACCTTCACCGAAGCACAGAAGCATGGCCGGCGTGGAGAATTTGCCTCCCGCACAGTGGGATACGGTTATGGCAACGGGCGGCGCAAACCTCAGAACTACAAAGTCTCTGGCAGGGCCAACCAGCGCGCCGTGCAAGAGCTTCTTCAAAACACAGCGATTCGGCGCATTTCAGGCTTTCAAAACGGTATGTTTTCTTTCTCCTTTTCTCAGGCCTTGGAACGTTAACAGAATGCTTTGTAGCTCTGTTCAACACCTTCTGCCACAAGAACTACGTGGAACACAGAGATACGAACGAGGAAGTACAACGGAAGCAGCCCGAGCTGCGAGCTAACTTCCTCCACTCTGCCTTTGCTGCGACCACCTTTAACCTGGGACCCCTCTCGTTTTCACCTCCTCACATGGATCCTGAGAACCGCGCCTCCAGCTGGTGTGCCGATACCAACATGGGACCCTTTGACCCTGATAAAGGCGGACACCTTGTGCTCTGGGACCTTGGGCTCATCATCCGCTTTCCTCCTGGTTCCACCATCCTGTTTCCCTCTGCACTTATCACCCACTCTACTATCCCTATCCAAGCACACGAGAGGCGCTATGCGATCATCCAGTACTCTTCTGGTGGCCTTTTCCGGTGGCGCGACAACGGGTTTCAATCCGACAAATCCTTTTTAGAAAAAGCTACTGCTGAAGAACGTGCTGAGCGGGAAGCATCACGGTCATCGCGATGGAAACTAGGCCTGCAGAAGTTTACGCGATGGGCAGACGTTTGCAGGGGTGATTGGCGGGGTATGATTCGTACTGCTGCTGGCTTGGATGAAGTAAGTGATCTTTCAGACCTTGAGGAATTTCCGGTATTACACCCCTCTAAACGTGCCCGTTGCCGGTGAAGCATAACGGTAGATAACTGTATCTTGATGACTGTTCTTGCAAATATACGTGCATCCTTCTTCATGTTTTGTGAGATCAATATCCCCTTGAGTGAGCCTTGAGGTTTACTCGAGGCTTGTTAGCCAAGCCTTGAGGTTTACTCAAGGCTTGTCAGACATCGTATTAAACCCCTGCAGTTCAGCAACTGTACTAAACAAACAGAACCACGGTTTGTGCGAAATAGGGGTCTGATTTGTTCCTTCCTTCCTCAACAATGACTGTCGACATCACCACCAACAGCTCATACTCTGGGTTGCTCAAAGTCATCACCGAAGAACAGCACTTGAGTCCCGCAGATATCTTGGACGACCTGGAAGAAAGCCATGACCAAGTTGAGGTTGACTTGTCTGGGCTCAGCGACGCAATTCGAGAGGTTTCAAAAGGTGTATCTGAGAAGACATCACAAGAATATCACCGGTATGTATCTGTTAAATGCTAGATCTATTTTACTGGGGATTGAATTCACTCTAGGTTGATGAAGCAATGCAATAAATTCCTTGTTGATCGACAAATGATAACTGAGGGAACCCAATTTTTCTGCAACAAACCTCATCCTCAAGCTGCAGTTTACCTGGTGGCTTGGATAATGGATTCGTATGTGACTCAATAACACTCATAAATAAATTTCTGAACCATTTTGTAGTTGTGATATAATTGACCTCGACGGTAAAGCAATTGCGACGACAAAGGAACGGGCAACATATACACATGCCCAGAAAATGCGCGCTGCAGCTACCTTTGGGTTTGGAAGAGTCCATGGCTTAGGTATGCAAGCCTGGCACCGTAGCGAGATTTCTGGAAAGATGCTAGGCAATCCTTCGGTCTCGGAGACTGTCTCTACTTATATGCTTAGTCTCCGCCGTCGCAAGGCAAGTTCATATAAGGAAAACACCTTAATTGGTTGACTAACGTATAACATATCTATAGACACAGAGTGGTGACACACCCACCAGTGCTCGAGCAGTCACATCGGTATGCATGTTTCGCAGTTCCTTGTCAGTAAGCCTGATATACGTGTTAGGCCTTACTTGAAAATCTTTATTACTTCAATCGCAAGCCTGAGTTTCAAGAGCCACAGCTGTCTTCACCGCCTACTCGCAAAGGACAATTAGGCCCGCGTGCACGTTCAATGATGAATTGTGGTTACAACTTTTCCTTCTGTGGGCTACTCCGTGTCGACGAGATGCTTAAGATTCAGCTACAAGACATCAACCTTTCAGATGACCCCCAAACTGGCCAGCTTAAGCTTAGCCTTCATCTCCCTTTCCGAAAGACAAGTCAATTCGGAGGTAAGTTTCATCAGGATTGTGTAGTACTCTGGTGTTAATCTTCTTCAGATATCAAGCCTTTTGTCTGGTATGAAATGCCAGAGGAATACCAGCACATTTGTGTTGTACGGGCTTTCGTCAAATGGGTTCTTATATCAGGCTTAACAGAAGGTTACTTGTTCCGCAAAATTCGAGCTAATGACCGCCTCGCTGAGGAGAATGAACCTATGGTAAGACCTGAAATAATCCTTTGCTTTGCTTGTACTCAGGTTTGCGTTTTAGACGTCGGAACAATTTCTTGAGATGTTTCGAAACAACCTTCTTGATATAGGTGTTGATTTTGTTCCTTATGGAACCCACTCATTCCGACGTGGTGGGTGCCAGTGGCTTTCTGTGGAGCGCCGTTGGCCTTTGCGTCAGATTTGTGAGTGGGGGGGGTGGAGTCAGGAATTCACACATTTAACTATTGTGAAATACCTCATCTCCTGGAACGATAACCCTCATGTTGACCGTGATGATTTCTTTAACATGAATCGCACACCTACTACGGTTTGTCCTACTTGTAACCGGTCATGCCATTGTGCTTAGAGAAATGAATTATTTCCTTTATTTATTGTAACTAAACCACGAAGCATGTTGTAATACTAAAAGACGGCAAGGGTAAGAAAGATTACAAAGAGCGTTTTGCTAACTCGTTAAGGTAGTGTCGGGCAATTGTAGGTTTATCAGTAAGTACTTTGCCTCGGTTATTAACAAAGATCTTCACGAAATTATCACCATATTCAGCCTTGGCCTGGTCAACTAACTGTTGGTCGCGTTCACTCCGGAGGTCACGAAGTCGATCAGTGATAGCTTTCCAGTGGTAGTGATCACCGTTGCTGTAGGAAAACTCCTGCCAGAACTGGTCACTACCACTAGAACGGTAACACTCTGCAACATACTGCAGAACTCTTGTCAATGAAAGCCTGGTCGTACAAATAATTCTTACCTTCCACTCAACCCAGAGCCTCTTCAACCATGACCAAGCACCGTCGTTCTTGCGACTGAAGACTTGTTTCCAGTACTTGAGAGCAATAGGGATGCCATTGATTGCTAGCAGGTTTCTTCCACAGTCGAGGGGGTCCCAATTGGGTTGTTCATCATCCCAGACGCGGTCTAGTCGAGCAATGTCGGTGACAAAAGATATCTGGCGGGGCTCATGAACTTGGCTGTATTGGTAGTAGATGGCTTTTCCGTGTCCAATGGTGAGCTTGTTAGTTGTCTCTTCCTGTACAGACGACAGAGTGGTGCCTTTATTTGTGGTTGGCGTAAACATCGTTGGGCCATTGTTTGAAGGCGCTTGGTCGTTCCGTTTAGCGTTCGCAGGTTCGTTGAGTGGTGCAGTGCTCAGTGAAGTGAGAGGGAAGACGCGCGGAGCTACAGGCGGAATTGACAGCTGGTTTGCAGCAAAACTGTCCACTTGGCCCGAGGAGCCTAGAACGAGAATTAAAGAATGAACTGTGATGATGGATTGAGTTTACTTACCAGTTGAGGAGAAAGAAGAGCCGTGATAGGCCGTATGGCTCAAGGCCAACCCGTGATGAACAGGATTCGGAGGCAAATCTGGGGAAAGTAAGTTAGCAGAATATTCGGTGGAAATTTGACGAATTACTTGATTGAGGATGCGGGTACTGGGCTAACGACGAAAAAGGGAAAGACGGGGCTTGGAGCGGGGGCGAAAACCCGGTGAGTATCTGAATCGTAGCTGTGAGGCTGGCGATTTGGGCAGACATCGAACGCAGGTTCTCTGCTATCGCTACCTAAGGGTATGATCTGAGCAGCGAACGAGAAAAGAGCCTATGCTGCACACCTTGTTGTCCGCCTTCTCCTTAGCCAGTTGCTCTTCTCGAAGTTTCTTTCTGCGATAAAGCTCCTCACGGGGAATGTGAGGGTGTGCGTCGTCAAACTCCTTTGCCTGGCAACTATGTTGGTTGAAAGCCACAAAGAGCAGAGACAACGTACCCGACGCAAAAGTGAGCTCTTCTCCTCTAGTGTTCGCATATCTTTTGAGCGTTCCGAGGCAAAGAGCTGGGCACCGAGCGGTGCGTGCAATGGTAAACCCATCAACTCATTGCGTCGTAGCACCGAGGGCTTGAGCTTTTTAACCTTCACAGAGCCTACATCTGTCTTGGGTTTGTTTTTTGTAACGCCACCATCACGAACACCACGATGAGAGCGTCGAGCATTAGGAAGGAGGCTAGGATAATGATATGTTCAGCTGCAGGAAGAAGAGAAGCGATTTGGAAAACGTACTGCTGCCAACGGATTTTATCCTGGCTGAACCCTGTTATCCTCTCCTTCAAAACTGTCTTGTTGCCTGTTGTTGCAAGGGAATACTGCTTGCAAAGTTCTTTCAGTCCTGGACCTGTCAATTTCGTGCTTGGAGGGATCAGATGTAACATGACAGATATAGGAAAGAGGGTATACATACATATTCTTGTAGACGATATAGTATACACCGCCTTCATGCCTTCCGGGAAGTGCAAGCGTATCGGCAGGCTGAGGGTCAGCAGGATAAATCACTTCGAGGTCTCCAACCTCATGTCCAAGAGTTGGAGCCTCATCCGAGTTGCCAGGTTTGTCAACATCCATTGTATCGACAAGCTGCTGTGTTCGAATTGTGAGGAGCGATAGTGCAACGGCCTGAGCGTTCACGACGCTGTAAAAAAGCGCGAGTGATTCGGGGTCGAGGTCGTCGAGAGCGGAGACGAGGAGCGGGACAGAGAGATAGCCGGCGGCTGCAGCGCCATTGTCGATCGAGCTGCCAGGGACGACGCCGAGTGTTAGTGTGAACGGAGGTAAATAGATTGAGAGGGACAGGTGAAACGACGGCCAAGCAAACGGCCAACCCATGGTGAGAACGGAATAAACAGTAACGTGATGGTAATTGAAAGGGACGATGCTAATTCGGCCGAAAACAGCATCGTCCAAGTCCGATCAAATTTTACCGGGCCTGTCATCCGGGCGTGACTTTATGGTCTATACTCAGAGAGAAGTTAATGGAACAGTGTGGTAGACCTCCCCTTCTTTTCCAATTGATAACCAGATTACCAATCTCATCAGACATCAATACTATGCATTGAGCCGCCTCGCAATGCCTATTTTAACAAGACACCGCTATGGTTCAAGAAGCGGCCGATGCTATCTCCCTTGAAATGGGAGATGAACTTGCCCGCAGCATCGAACTGTATCGCAAGATACTTTTGAGGGATAGTCACCAGGGAGTCCATGCGCATAACGTGATCCCTCCTGATCAAAAAAAAAAAAACTCGGTGATAGAACCAGAACTTCCACACCACGCTGAACCAATCCTTAGCCCCACATTTCGCCTAGAACTCAATACCTGCATCTCGTAGCATTCGTGGCAGTAGATGTGATTAGGGAGCATTCTAGAAACTTCAACGATTATTCTGAGCGTCGTTGGAAATACTACCAGCAAGATGGTGGCTGGGTATGTAGGTGGAACCAGAGGAGTGCGAACAAATTCCGAAGCATCTACTGGCAAATCTTCAACCTTCAACTTTGACTTGGATGAAACTACATATGAACGTAATGCTCAGCTTCGTCAATGCATCTCACAAAAACCATATTATCAGCTTACACGGGAAAGCAAAATATGCATGAGGAGAGACTTGTCTGTTTGTGCACTCATACGTGGGTTAACTTGAAGTACATACATCGCTCTGAATGCAATCGATAGTGGTAGACTTATTGACGGCGTGAGTGACTTTTCACTGCGATTTTCCTTCGAAGCGGAACACTTCTTCTACTTCCTGAAAAGCGCCATGAGTGTTATGCGCGAGTTTCAATAACGTAGAATAACCGACTTACTGTCCACCAAGGCATGTCTGTGCCGCTTCCTTGAGCGCCTTCCACAAAGCTTTCCTGCATTCCATCGGTGACCGCCCACCACTTCTGCGTTTCCGGATCCTCGGCGACTAATTTCATATCAGCCTCGTAGTCCACGCCGGTGTACTTCATCGTAGCTATCAGCAGCTGCAGCGGAGGATAATGATTAATGGAGTAATCCACGATATGAGCTCTCTCTAGCGCAGCGAGAACCCCGGGCCAGACCGCAGCGTGGATAGCTTTATATGCATCCACCGCCTCAGGTTTGAGCTGAGGTCAAACTCTGGTGTAAGTGTCAAGCATGTGCGGCAGGGAATTGAAGCAAACCTTGATTATCTGGCAAATTCTCTTGGTGTGAGGGATCGACATAAGGAAAGATACCTAATCAGATATCGGTAGAGCGAGAACAGTGTTCTCATGATATTGCCCCGCGGTCCGATTGTTACATCTCTCATGACTGTCGAAACATAGTAAGTTATCCCATGAAAGTTTTGAGAGAGCTGAACCAGTAAACGCCCACGGCGCTTACAACAATTCGAGTTCCGACAAGCGACACTGCATTGAATAAACGTTTCACTTGAACTCTCACTGACCATCTTTATCTCTCGACACTCTCATAACATCAATCACAATGGCTGAAGGCAGCAACTACGATTACCTTTTCAAGGTCACCCCATTTTTGTCCTTCATAGTGTTCCTTAGACTCAGGTTTTCAATATCAGGTCGTTCTCATTGGAGACTCTGGCGTCGGAAAATCGTACGTCTTTGTGTCTTTGTGCCCTTTCACAATGCTGAAATCTTCGGCCTTCTAGAAATTGTGTGTGCGGAGATATTCTTCTCCTTACATATCCACATTACATCTTCTTACTTCAAATTCCTCGTGTCGTCTCCAGTGCTTTCGCGATTCACTCGCAATGAATTCAACCTCGAGTCAAAATCCACAATCGGCGTAGAATTTGCTACGAGGTCAATCAATGTCGATGGCAAGACTGTGAAGGCCCAGATTTGGGATACTGGTGAGCTTACAATTGTTGATTGGGTCCTGTGTCGTCGTCGCCGGAAGGATGATACAGGTTATCTTCGTTGTTCTGACCTTTTGGGAATTTCAGCCGGTCAAGAGCGTTATCGTGCCATTACATCTGCGTTAGTCTGAAGTCATTCTTGCTCCTTGGTCGCTGCTCACACAATTGGGTCGATTTAGTTATTATCGAGGCGCAGTCGGCGCCCTTTTGGTGTACGATATTGCCAAACACGCAACATACGTGAATGTTACTCGGTGGTTAAAGGAACTACGGGATCATGCCGACTCCAACATTGTCATTATGTTAGTGGGAAACAAGAGCGATTTGAAGCACCTGAGAGCTGTACCAACGGAGGAGGCAAAAGCGTTCTCCTGTGCGTCTATCTTACTGTAACGAAGTTTCTATGTTCTAATCCTTCGTGGATATTGCAGCTGAGAATGGTCTGTCGTTCATTGAGACATCAGCGCTGGACGCTTCGAATGTCGAATCTGCTTTCCAAACCATCCTTACTGGTGCGTGGTTGACATGAGACGAGATGAAAACCGCCTTATTGATATCGTACTGTCAGATATCTACAGGATTGTATCGAGCAAGTCGCTCGAATCCTCCACGAAAGATGTTGTCGATCCTGGACCCAGTATCAGCGTCGGTCCAAGCGTGGACCCCAATGCAAACCAGGGAAGCAAGTGCTGTTAGATCATCGGCTTGTATTGTAGGTCCGTCGTGCAGAGAATGGGCTGGCCGGAAGACCTTTTTGTATCTGTATATATTTGACCAGCACTGCTGGGGTTTTTCTTTTCGTCGTTACATAGTGTACATTCATTTTCTGCCTTACTTATATATTGACAGCCTTCATTCGCTCTTGTCGGCTTACCGGGCTCTGCAAAGTGAAGCACGCGCGGGATGCTGCATAAATGCACCTGTAGTAGCACGTTAGATGCTGTAACTTTCTGGTAATCCCAGGATGTGGTGAAGGGAAATGAAAGGGTCATGATCAAGGATTTGTGTTATTTTCGTTGTCGTCTTCGTGAGGAAGACCCGGCACGCAGAAAAGATCACGTTCTCCGAGGACGTCTTGCTCATTTTAGTTCCTGCCGCTTTGAATCCAAGTGCCACACGTCGATGCGTCCGCGTCATACTTCAAGTTGCTGTTCTAATCCATATCGATACAATAACATCCAGATTAATGTTTGAGATGATCGATGATTGCCTTACCAGTCCCAGTGGGAGCCTATTTGGGAGCCTATTTTGAGCTCGAAGCATTTATCGATTTTTATAATAGGAATTTCGTCGTCAACTCACCTCAGTTCACATCCAAGATGGACCCTTTGGGAGTCTAGGACTCCTCTGGCCATTATCTTTCTCTTCTGAACATCGCTGGATACATTCCATGATTACAGTGGGTAATTCGGATGAATCCTGCCAGGATCATCCGGAACACAGAACAAGCATTTATCTACAGAGACTAAATACAAGTCCAACTTCGAGTCAGTCATAGGTGCTCAGTAAGTCCGCTCTAGGAATTTGATAATCGGATAGGTAACTAATTTTATCATGTTTTGAAGGAGATTTCTTGCACCACCGCCGCCGCTGCATTGACGAATGTTGTCGATGGCCCGGCTCCATTCGGATTCGGGCGACGGGATCCTCCTCTCAGCGCTTGGGCAGTAGAAAAAATCGGTGGTTGCGTCGAACCGGAGAAGGTACGCTATTAGTCTCATATATACCTACTTCGTTCTGTTTAACGCAAAGAGAGTCGAAATTCACCGGTGTTCTAGACCTAAAACGGCAAATGCTGAGAGGGGAGAAAGGTAATCAATGGTTAGTATGTTCTGCCAAAACTGCCAGCAACAGATCTGCATGACTGCATCCACATATACATTCATTCGTTGCAAAACGCCACGCGCACATGTCAGAGCACTGTAACCCGCTTGCAACACCCCAGGTTCCCAGCCCCAGCTCCTGCGGCTCAAACCTCCTTTAGATTCGAGTTGCCATTCTATAGCTTCAGGCACTATACAAAGGATAATATTTAACCGGTACCTTGTTATATGAAGTGCATCCATCGCACAATCTCTCTACAATCTCTTTCGCACCTTACTATCACTTGGCACTAGCATCTATCGCGATCCAGCTGCTGTGTACATAGAAGATAACAACCTTCATTCTGAACTTGAATTGAGCCTCGATGTTCGATTTGTTTCGCCAAGTGTTGATCCTCGCGACGCTCGTCCTTCTTGTCGTCGTATACTTTCACAAGAGCAATACACGACGACGTTCCCTTCCTCCTGGTCCCAAGCCGCTTCCTATCATAGGCAACGTTCTTGAGATACCCACAGAACGATCTTGGATAAAGTACGCAGAGTGGGGAAGGCTATATGGTACATAGTCATTTCTCGTTTTTCTCTGAAGACCTTAATTCTGTTCACCAGGTGACGTGATACATGTAAAGGCCCTCGGACAATCCCTGATTGTGTTAAATTCGGCCAAAGCTATCTTTGACTTGCTAGAGAGAAAAGGTGGGATATACGCTGATCGTCCACGGGTGGTGATGGCAGGAGATCTGTGAGTGTTGTTTCCTTCAGCCTACCGATCTTCCTCTTATCCGCTGTCCTTTCTACAGGGTTGGATGGAACAATAGTCCTTTCCTAGGCCATAGTGGACCTGTAAGTCTGCTGATCTATGATGAAGAATAATCTAAACTTCCGATTGATTTCCAGAGGCATAAAGAATACCGACGCTTGTTTACCGAGGTTTTAAGTGCCCGCAAAGTCGAAGAATGGCGTCCCTTGCAACAAGCGAAAGTGATTCAGCTCGCAGCTCAGTTGATGAAGTCCCCAGATGCTTTCAGAGCTCACATTAAAAGGTCAGTACGTACTGGACATTGTTCTCTCATCCTAAGTTAAACCGCCGTTCTTTAGCCATGTTGGTAATCTCATATTCGAGATATCGCATGGTCATGTGGTTAAAGATGACAGTGATGCCCTCCTTACCGTCGCACAACAAGTAGACCATGATTTTGCGGAGATGGTAGTCCCAGGTGCATTTCTGGTCGATGTGTTTCCCGTTTGTAAGTCATAGTTTTTTTTCGGACACCCTTTTGGTACCATGTCATATTCGACCTTCAGTACGCCATCTACCTTCCTGGACCGGGGCTTCCTTCATACAAAAAGCAAAACGATATAGGGAAACATTGACAGCCGCTCTTGAATGGCCTTACCAACAAGTGAAGGATCAACTCGTATGTCCAAACTTCGATGATTGTTCATTTTCTGTCCTAATCATCGAGAAATATCCAGGCCGCGGGAACTGCATTGCCTTCTTTCACTACCAGTCTAATTGAACGCAAGGAAAACGCGACAGAAGAGGACGAGTTCAATTTCAAGTGGGCTTCGTTGGGCTTTGTTCTAGCAGGTTCAGATACCGTGAGTTTCGCAGTTTCCAAAGATCGGCTTGGCGACTTATGGTGTTATTTTAGTCGTATGGCAGTCTGACGTCCTTTGTATTGGCTATGTCTCTTCACCCAGAGGTTCAACGGAAAGCACAAGCCGAGATAGATTCTGTTGTTGGGGCTTCTCGGTTACCCACTTTCCTGGACCGACCAGACATGCCATACGTTGAAGGGCTGGTGCGGGAGGTGTACAGATGGAACCCTGTTGGTCCAATTGCTTCCCCTCATCGACTTACCACGGAAGCAGACGATGTATACCGTGATTGGACAATTCCTAAGGGCTCTGTTGTCATAGCTAATAGCTGGTTAGTTGTGGTGTTGCAAAAAATCCCTCAGGAACTTTCAACGAATCACTGACAATGTGTAAATAGGGGAGTTATGCACAACCCAGAAGTATATCCTGATCCTTTCGAGTTTAATCCCGACCGATACATACTTGGGAAAACGAGTGATGGAATTCGTGTATGGAGCGATCCTTTAGGCCCAGATCAGATGGTTAATCCTGATCCAAGGAAGTTTGCATTTGGGTATGGACGAAGGTGATGGAGTACGGAATCATTTATGCCTCTCTGGATGCTCATTTTACGCATGTCAGGATCTGTCCAGGTCAGTTACTCGCGGACGACACGGTGTATATGGGAATCGTTACCATGCTTGCACTGTTCGATATAGGCCCTCTTACTTCTGGAAAGCCTCCTCAGTACACCCCCAATGTGATTAGGTCTGTGTGAGCTTGATTGAAACAACTCCGAGCTAACATGGAAAACTTATTTCAGCCACCCTGAACATTTTGCGTGTTCCATGAAACCACGATCTCACCAGGCTCAGGACTTGGTAATGGGCCATTAAACCTGATTGACTGTGCTCCATGTATATACTTATGTTGTAGCTGTTCCAAAAATTGTATCTTTTGTTCATCTTGCGGTCGAGCGCTTGAGAAGAGCGCTTGTCACTACGGGTCGGATGTCTAATCGGCACCATTACTCTTGCTCTCTTACCTCCACGTTGTAGATTCCTGTTTTCATTAGTGTGAAAGCTTTGCACCCTCGCCGAATGTCGTTGACGGCTTCTCAAAAATCTGCAATCTCTTCTGTCCTCGATGTTCTGCTTACTGCAGTCGCGACGCCTCCAAGTAAAGCCAAACCTGGTGACATAGGAGTCGGAGGAACGGGAATAGGAACAGGTAGAGGGCGTAAGAGGCTGCTGAGTGGGATGTTCTTGGTCCTTCTGGATCGGAATGATTGGGCGGAGTACTACGATGTATGTGCCAAAAACTTAAAAAGTAAATAAATGAATAAAATTGATGCGTACATAGTTAATCCCCAATCCACGCGCTTTACACCCGATTCGCGATTCACTTGCCGAGAACAAGTACACGAACGCGTTAGAAGTGTATACAGACTTGAGTTTAGTGTTTTGGAACGCCATATTTTACAATGAGCGGGACAGCCAGATTTCTAAAGACGCCGCAGTTTTGAAGAACCTTCTAGACATTGAGTGGGCAAAGCGCGCTGACTTGCCTCAGCCCAAATCACGCTCTCCTCCGCCTGGCTCGGCCCAAAAAACTTATCCAGAAATCGAGGAGAAGGAACGGGAGAGGGAAAGAGAAATAGAGCGGCAAATAGAGACGGAGAAAGAGAAAGAGAAAGAAAAGGAAAGAAACGCGAAGAGCTCTGAAATACAAACTCCACAGCCGTCTCAGCTTCCATACCAACCTCAACCAACATTTCAACCTCAACCCACGTTCAACTCTGTCCCGGACATCGTCGACATGGACGTAGACATGCCAGATACTGAGAGCGAAGTCGACCAAACTGATACCGAAGCCGAAGCAGATGACGAAGGCGAAGACGAATATGATGGCATTGACGACGATATTGTTATTCATCAGCTGGAAAACAGTCTCCCCAGATGGCCTGGATTCTATGACAACGAGGAAGAAGGGTGGTTAGCCGAGGGGAACACCGTAAATTGTTGTCACCAGCCTTGTTTTCCGCACTGATTCGCGTACTGCGTATCTAGGGATTATACTTGGAACTCATTCATGCACTTAAAGGACACAAGGACGTTATTGGAAACCGCCTCGCTACCGTACTCGAAGCTATCCCAGATGTAATTGATGGTCCAACGAGTACGACCCACGGGAAGCTCATTTCAATTAAAGCGATTGAGGTTGGTTGCCTGAGCCCGTTTCATGTTCATGGAACTGATCAGTGTTCTTGATAGGCACGAATAAAGTCCAACGCCTACCCAACTGCCGCGTCTTTCGATAGGGACATGATGTTGCTATTCGAGAAAGGGCGAAGGTGGTGGGAGCCTGCATACCCCCATACTGATAATTCACCGTCCACCTCTTCAAAATCTTACTTTGTACCTTCTGGGAAACCAAAATCAATTTATGGTGGATCTAGGGTAGAATACGCCCAAGTTCTGATCTTACAGGTGAATATGACTTTCTTGAGCTGTTGAAATCGCATCCTGAGCTTGCATTTATGGCCTATAGCGTCTCTACCAAAGCCTTACCTCTTCTTATCTCCCGGATCGCCCCAAACCAAATTCAGGTCCTCCCTACTCTTCCGAAACCAATTTCGCGAGCCTTCGCGTTGGGCCTGGGAGACCCAATCCTCATCAAACCCAGAACCCGTCTGTTGCAGAAGAAAACCCAACCCTTACGTCGGGTTTAAAGCAAATTCATACCATTATGGAAAATCGTACTTTTCTTGACCAGGTCAAGTACAAGGGTTGGACTGTTCGCGTGGGCGATTGGGTGCACCTAGCGAATGGAAGTGATATGTATAGTGGTACAGGTGCGGGGGCGGGTGGTGGTGCCGGGCGACCGATTGTCGCCCAGGTTTGGAAGGTATGGCAGATGCAAACCAATGCCACGAGTGCGAGTACGAATGGTGCTGCATCTAGTCGAAGCCAAAATGGTGTATTAGGAAAAGGAGATCGATATGGAATCACTGTTTGCTGGTATTACCGCCCTGAAGAGACATTCCATTCTTCGCAAAGGGTATTTTGGGAGAATGAGGTATTCAAGAGTAGTGAGTTTCTTTCGATTCTGCCTAATCTCCTGACTTTCCTCATTCCTTTCCCTGCCGGACGTACAGATCACTTCGCGTCTCATCCAGTCTCGGACATACTTGAGTCCATCTTCGTCCAGCATACTCGGGATCACATCCGGGGAAGGCCCCGAGGAAATGAACGGAGATGGTACCCTGGATGGCCGCTATATGTCTGTGATTCGCGTTACAGCTTTAGCAAGGGATATAGAAACTATCATAATCGTGCTAGAGGTCTAAGTGGACAGATAGCACCTAAATCAGCCTTTTTCCGCATCAAAAATTGGAATTCGTGTCTGCCTCCGGAGATATCTAAGGGAAATCAGCAGCTGATACACCCTTTTGAGAAGATAGTCTTTCCTGTCAGGCGACCAAGTCCTTTCACTGTCGGAGGTGGAGGGCCTGGTGGTCTCGTTGAAGACAGCGTCTCTGGCACGGTATCGGGGCCAACGAAAGGTGTCTTAGCTGGCTCTGCTGACGTTGCGAAGTCTGTAGCTACTGCCATACAGTACTTGCAACAGTATGCCAATGTACAGTCACAATCTCAGCCGTATTCTCAACCCTACCAAAAATATCAGTCATCATCCGTACCCGCATCAGCAACAACAAGTACATCCAAACCAGATCGAACCTCAACTGCATACGCCATGGCGCAAGCACAAGGGGCGCAAGTTGATCTTCTGATGTTACCCAAAGATACTAGTGAGTGATCCGAACGTCTCAAAAATACATATTTTACAACTCCTTCCGCCCCTTTTCGTAGCCCGTCATTTTTCAAGAGACCCGACCACCGGCTCTCTCCTTTGGTTCCCCTCTGCACCTACGAATGCTCCAGGGCGTGGGGGAAATGCAGCTAGTACATCTGGATACACTGGGTCCAACTCGAGGGTCAGGGTAGGGTACAGTCTGGAATATCTACATTGGAGGGCAATGAAAACGGCCAAGAATTCGGAGGAAGATGTCGAGGAAAGTTCCGCGAAACGGAAAACATTGGAGGTAGATGGGGACGGAGTCAATGGCAAGGGTAGTGAGGTTGAATCAGATCCATCAGAGCTAACAAGTTTGAGGAAGAAACAAAAGTCAAGTTGAACGAAAATGACGGAGGGGTTCGCAGAAAACTGAAAGGTCGTAGTGCACGTAAATTTATTTTTTAAAGGTTATCACGATGGGCTTTCAAACTCTCAATATGTCGATACCAGATATATATCTATTGTAGCGATAGTACTTTTGTAACGTCTTCGACATGAACTTGGGGTTCGAGAAAGTGCCGTACTGCACTGCCACCGAAGCAGTTCCGTTCGCGATCCGCAGTTCGCAACTTTTCTAAAGCATTCCGCCTCTTCGGCTCTGCACCCTCCTCTTAACGGCCACATCTGAACCTTACGCGCACAAACCATCTACTCTTATACACGCCAAGTCTCATTTCGATAATTGACTCTTACGTCGAGTGCTACATAGCAAGTCCAATGTACACTCTGCATGTTGATTCTGCTCTCGATAGAACATTTGGCTCTAGCGCTCTACACCAATTTCTAACTCGAGATGCGAAAAGTACACTCACGCCGAACGCGACGCAGCGTACGACCTTGATTGTTGCCGGATGTTATATTCTAGTTATAGGAATTCTATGGCACATTCCGGTTCTGAGTTGGATAAGTGAGTTCACGGACTGTGTTGGCGTTCGACTTGGCTAATCTTGCTTCTGGCAGTTTATCCCTTCAAGTACGTTCTTATTCTTAGAACGAAGCCAAATTCCTGGAATCATCTGTTTTCGAAGGCTGTTGACCGTAGGATTCCATGAGGTGCATAGTCTCAGCCTCAACCTGTACAATATCACTGACGGACTCTGATCCTAAATTTATTTCCTGCGGCGATCACCTTCATAACCTGCTATGCTTCAATCATCAATCTCACTCTGGGGGTAAGTGTAGATGTCCCATGCGTTCATGGGCCTACTTACTTGTGCACATATACATTCTATCGAGCTGGACCGTAAGCAACGCTATGTTTCCATTTCTTCTTTTTTCATGGTTAACATATGTATGTCTTCTTTACCACGAACAGCCGATGAAGGCGGTGCCACGCGTATGTCCGGTGGTATTCCATATCTCACTCTCCCTGCAGGATATCTTGGTTCTTCCTTGATTGGTGCTGCGCTTATCACTTGTGGTTTCGACACGAATGCCAGCAAGATTGCAAGTATCGTTCTTGCTGTCTTCTTTTTGTTCACACTATGGTGGTCAAGGAGAGATTGGTTGTAAGTGTATCTGCGAGTGCGGCCGCGCCGCCAGAAGCCTGCCTACACCTAATTTTGGATTTACAGAACCTGGGTCTTGATTTTGGGCATGTCTGGGCTCATAGTCCTCTTTTGGTTCGTCGCCGGCGGAGTAGCACTGCGATACTTTGTGCTATTTATTGGGGTCATGAGTTGTATGTATTGCCTATGGGACATCATTGGTAAGTTGACCTTCGTTTTGTTTGGATATCACCGATCTGACATTGCATTACTGTTTTTGAATAGACGACACTATATCCCGGAAGGTCAACTCCTCTGACGCCGCACAGTTTGCTAAAATATGTGGATGCTGTCCATCTCAAGGTACGTGAAGCTCTCGATTCCTAATCTTTCCGAGTCTATATTTACTGTTGAATGTATACGCAGTATGGGGTGTTCTTTGGTTGTGTATATCCCTGGCATTCTTCATTGCCGGGGTCCTCGTTGGCCTTGTAGCATTTAAGGAAAGCGCAGCGCAGCAGAAGGAGGATAGTTCAGTATTTTTGCCTGTACCTGGGAGTAGCAGCGCAATACCGTTGACTGCAACAGGATATGGTGTCTTAAGTTTGATTCTGGTGGCCTTAGTCGGACTCCTTGGTATTCCGATGTAATATCGGGTGTCTTGAAAACGGACCTCCGTACAGGAATTGACTGGAATGCTTACGATGACATCTTGCTGTACTGTAACTGCATGAACTGCAATGTATGTATGCTTTATTTACTTATTGTACTGAAGATATTCGCGGTCCAATCCGGGTCCAATCAAGTTGTGTTGTCAAGAACGTGAAGTATGTACGAATTTAGTCACGTGTGTCATCTCAGGCTCATATGTTTGTCGAGTCACTACTTGGCCTTGAGCGCGTTGGGCGAGTTGATCGAATTACAGAGGCTGTTGGGCTGCTGTTGAGAGGTAAAGTAAGATTTCCAATAGCAATACTAACGCTTTCAGTCGCTCATTTCCATATAAAAGGACGAGGGAACGAGATCCGTGACACCTCTTTACCGAAAAAGAGTCACGAGCCATGCGGGTGTTCAGTTATAAGACTCGAGGTTTTATTGCTTCATTCCGACTATTATCGACCGCATCGACCGCATCGACCTCACTCCGTGAAATGGCGCCCCTCACCATTGAATCCCTGAACCCTGCACTTCTCAAGGTGGAGTATGCAGTTCGCGGCGAGCTCGCAATTAAGGCGGAGGAATATCGTACGAAGCTCAAAACCGCTGACCACGACCTACCTTTCGACAGAGTCATATCATCCAACATCGGAAATCCTCAGCAGCAAGGACTTGATCAACCTCAGATCACTTTTCTGAGGCAACTCGCAGCGTTGATGGAGTATCCGGCCTTGGTGGAGCTTGCACCTGGCGTATTTCCGGACGATGTCGTCAAAAGAGCTAAGCAGCTGCAAGCCGAGATAGGTAGCATCGGAGCGTACAGTCACAGCCAGGGTGTGCCTCTGATCAGAGAGCATGTTGCCAAATTCATTGAAGGTTGGAACAAAATGGAACCCTGTTGCTGCTTCACTAATTTATTTTACCTTAGAACGCGATGGATACCCATCCGATCCCAAAAACATCTTTCTAACTGCTGGCGCCTCTGCCGGTGTCTCTCTCCTTATCTCCATGCTCATCTCTTCGCCGGATTCGGGCATTATGATTCCTATCCCACAGTACCCATTGTATACCGCCACCATAGCCCAATATTCTGGAAAGCCTATACCGTATTACCTTGACGGATCATCGGATTGGAATACGTCTCTTGAAGAGATCAAGGTCGCGTTAGACAAGGCCGAAGCGGAAGGAACAAAACCTAAAGCTCTGGTGGTCATAAATCCGGGAAATCCGACGGGCGCACTCCTCTCTGAGGACACCCAGATTGAGCTCATTCATATATGTGAGAAACATGGACTTGTCCTTCTCGCTGACGAAGTCTACCAATCCAACCTCCACAAACCCGACACACATCCCTTTACGTCGTTCAAAAAGCTCGTATCTCAGTTGAAGTCTACCGTTCCCTTGGTGTCATTCCACTCGGTTTCGAAAGGTGTGTTGGGTGAATGTGGTCGTCGTGGAGGATACTTCGAATGCACGAATTTCTCTCCGGAGATCCTTGCACTGATATACAAAATGGTTTCTGTTGGACTTTGTCCTCCACTTCAGGGACAAATCGCTGTCGACACGTTGGTGCGTCCGCCCAAGGAAGGCGAGCTCTCATTTCCCAAATGGAAGGAAGAGACGGACAAAATTCATGCAGCGCTAGCTGAACGCACGAAAATCATGGCAGACAGGTTGAATAAACTCGCCGGAGTGGAGTGTGTCAACTCCCCCGGTGCATTATACTTGTACCCGAAGATCACGCTCTCGTCGAAGGCTATCGCGGAGGCAGAGAAACACGGAAAGCAGCCTGATGCATTCTATGCTCTGCAGCTTTTGGATGAGACTGGTATCTGTGTCGTTCCTGGCAGTGGTTTTGGACAGCGAGAAGGTCACTGGCACTACCGCTTGACCTGTCTCTGTCCAGGTGTGGAGGAGTATGTCGGCAAGTTAGAGAAGTTCCACAACAGATTCATAGATAAATTCGGGGTCTGATCACATTTATTATGGTACCCCTTGGTTTCATGTACATACTCAGAATTAGTGGACAGGAATATAACATGATACTCACTGTGGGGATGAGCCAATGTCCTCGCGGTGAAAACTGGAGAAAATGAGGATTTTTTTTTCAAAATTTGTCGAAAATCCCGAACACGAATCTTGAAACTTTTCTTGTGGCAATACTATGGTTCACAGGGTACTTCCGTAAACAGGGTACTTCCGCATTTTCGAAAATCTCATATTTTGAACGTTTGAGGTCGATAAATGCTCTCAGACTTTTTATGTAGTACTTTCTAGGTTCTCTATAAACATACTGTGCTATATGAAATAGATTATATTCAGGGAATGCATATGTACAAGACCAAAATACTGTAATATACAAGCGTGATTTTAGATTGAAGCCTCAGGAACCATACGAAGAGCTGGTAGATAACTGTAAAAATGACATGGGTATCAAGTAGAGGTTCTAATCAGCTAGCATAGCAAATTTCAAAGCAATCCAATATGGTATAGAGATTCGACAAGCACATAAAGTGAGGAGGATATGCGACCGTGACAATATTTGATCCAGCCTCATGCCGTAGCCTCGGCAAACCTCTACCTTTCACGGCTTGGACTCATCAAGGACATGACCAAGCCAAAACATCTACGAAGTGCCAGACAAAGGCCACAGAAGGTCAACGATGAGGTCGAGGATCGCATCCAGCAAGCAAAGGAGAGCTTGCTCATATCCACTGACCCAAAGTACAATCCACGCAAAGCTTCGATTCGGTTCAACGTCCCATATGACACTCTCTGAAAGCAGTTGAAAGGCATACAACCAAGGAAGAAAGCACACGAGAAGGAGATGCTCCTTAATGAAGCTGAACAGAGTGTCCTTGTTGACTGGATAGGTTTTCTTAGCCTTGCAGGACTGCCAATCTGCAAACGTACTCTTCGACCAAAGGTAAAAGCAATCATGTCGGCAAAGGGGATGAAGGTAGCTGAAGCGAGTGTTTCGGATACATGGATACAAAAGTTCCTGAAGAAACACAGAGACTTGATAAAGTCAGCGCGCGGATCAGGTTTAGACCCCAAGCGAGCGCAGGCTTTCAATTTCACAACTGTGCATGAATACTTCGAGGAGCTCAACAACGTATTGAAGAAGGGAGAAGTGCCTTGGGAGTTGGTGTACAACGTAGATGAGAAAGGTGTACAGATGGGAGGAGGTCGGAAGAACTCACAGCGACGATACTTCTTTTCACGCAAGGATCAGAAAATGTATCGCGTTCACAGCGACAAGCTCGAGCTAGTGACCATAGTTGACTGTGTTTGTGAAGATGGTACTGCTCTAATCAAACCATGTTTTGTGTTTTCTGGAAAGACAATGTACGATGAGTGGGCAGCTGTTGATGATGAAATCTTGTAAGCATACCTCAATTCTCTAGCTCGAATCTACTGTCAATTTGATACAGGTTAGCTACTTCGGAAAATGGCTGGACTGACAACGAGATCGGTTTCCAATGGTTCAAACAGAACTTTGTACCTCAAGCAACTGCGCGGAGGGAGGCAAACGGCCTTTCCAATAAACCCATAGTCCTGTTGTTCGATGGTCATCAGTCTCATATCAGTAAAGAATGGGTAGATCTTGCCCTCGAGAATAATATCATCCTGGTCTGTCTTCCCTCGCATACTACCCATCGCCTCCAACCACTAGATGTTGGCTGTTTCGGACCTCTCCAAGCAGCCTGGTTTAACCGTTGTGATGAGATCCTTGAAGAGACTGGGGAGCCAATGTCATCACGCAATGTTGTGAAGGAGTATTGGCAATGCCGAATGACTGCATTCAAGGAGTCAACCATTCTGCAAGCGTGGCGAAAATCAGGAATTAATCCGTTCAATCCTGATGTTTTTACTCACGCGGATTTTGCTCCTTCCATTGCTTCTTCAACCGAAGTTCACCTCCCTGATTCTTTCCCTAGACGATTGCCGCGAGCTCCAGATATGTCGTCGGAAGATGCGTTGTTCAATGCTGAAGCCTTGATCATGTTGGAAGAAGGCGAAGAAGGTGAAGAAGGCGAAGAAGGCGATGAAGGCGATGAAAGCTATGGAGATTCTTATTCCTCAGAATCAGAATCAGATTTGGAATTTGCATCAGATGATGCTTCTCAGTCGGCTACCTCCACGCAACTCGAACGGCGGCATACACGTTCTCAGACCTCCCGACTCTCTGCCACGTCTTCTTCACTGTCACTTCCATCTTCTACCACCTCTTCTGTACAGTTTTCTACTGCCTCATCTGCATGGTCAGAAGAACTTGCCCGGCTTCGACTCAAAATTGCCAATCTCGAGCGGCAGAATGCTGGTCTCCAACTAGAGTCAGCTTCTTTCAAAGCTCAGCGTGACGCTGTTTTCACCGGCCAACAACTTGCAGTCTATAAACATCGATACAACGCCAAGCTCAAAAAGAAGGAATCGTCGAAACGGGTCTCGACTTCTGTGCGGGTGCTCACGTCGAGGGAAGTGAGGAAGGAGATAGAACAGGATGCTGCAAAGAAGGTGCAAAAGCAGAAGGTTGAGGCTGAGAGGGAGATGCGGAAAGCTGAAGCAGAAAAGGTCGATGTCATTTGACGTGCTGAGCAAGAAAGGTTGGGCGTAGAGTTTTCCGGGAGCCTGAAGTCGATGAGTAAAAAAGCTTTGGTTGACATTGCGTTCTCTCTGAAGGTTCCATCGAAGGATGCGACACAGGACGCTCTTTGTGTTCGCCTTCATGCTCATTTCGATGCTCACCCAGAGCTGAAAAAGCATCCTCGTTATATTGGTCTCTTTGAACGAACGCGCAAGCGTAAAGACCCACCAAACGATGCTCATCCAGGCCCGTCTTCCTGTCGTCTACTTCCTCCTTTTCAACGGTCTCCATCACCAGAACCATCTTCATTTTCACTGGGTCCATCTTCATTCTCACCGGGTCCATCTTCATTCTCACCGGGTCCATCATTGTTCGCACCAGGTCCATCATCATTCGCACCGGGTCCATCATCGTTTGCACCGGGTCCATCATCGTTCGCACTGGGTCCATCATCATCATCCACACCGGGTCCATCATCCGCACTGGGTCCATCATCGTTCGCACCGGGTCCACCATCGTTCGCACCAGGTCCATCATCATATTCACTGTCCACGTATCACTCATCCCTCTCCTCTCCGCCCTTTTTCGGTCAATTGCAACGAATGCCACTTCCTCTCCATGCACATCATTACCATCCGGTTGCATCCGAAAACCAGTCACCATCTACTTCACATCAATCTACTACTCCTATCTACTCAGTTCCCCCACCACTACCTCACAGCTCATCATCACCACCGACAACTTTTAGTAGCTCAGTTTTGCAGCCTCGTCCTCGTCCTCGTCCTCGCTCTGTTCCCCGTCGCAATGTAGATTATCCAAAGTAACTTTTGCATTTCAGAGTTTTTATGTACAAAATTAATTGCTTGAATCATTTATTATCCTCGATCTAAGTACTTCAGTTCGATGTACTTACTGATCAACACGAGTTCTGCCTGAACCCGGCATCAAATGGCCAAGTGTGCCAGAGTGCCGAGCAGCGGCATTGATGTGACTCAGTGTGACCCAAGATGCGGAAGTACCCTGTTTTTCCTCGGTCATGGTCCGACGCTCTGTTTATGCCTTATCTGCTCTAACATGTAAGATAAAAGACAAGCTTAACATGATTCTAAATAAGACTGTCTACTCAGATTTTTGATTACTCAAAAATTTAAGACGCCATTCGCAATATTCAAGAAATCGGAAGTACCCTGTGAACCATAGTATTGTGAAGCTGTCGTGGCAGGGGCCGAATCATGCTTTCATAATCACTACGTCGGCAGTCGCTAATAACGGCTGGGATTTACAAAGGGAAATCTGAGTTAAAACTTTGATTTCCCATCTGTGCTTTTGATGTATTGATCTTACTGCCGACGTAGTGAATTGTACATAAACTAGAGATAAAGCCCACGTTTTCACCTCAAGGAAATCGGCTCATCGTGACTGTAGAATCGTATCTTACTATGGTTGCGCCACATAAGTTTCATTAAGCGCCTATTAGGCGCCTTCAATTTTTAAACTCGCTTCTCATGTCTGCAGGACCATCGCAACAGAAACGGAAAGCAGGTGGTTCAAAAAACTCTGAAGATGCCCATCTTGCATTCAAAGCACCAGCTGAGATTGACAGAGCTCTTGCTGTCGGAGGAAATGTAGATGGAGTCGTTAAAGGTATATTTCATACCTTATCCTTCCTAGTTGTATCTAATTCTGATACTCGTAGCCCTCAGCTCTCTTCGATGGCAATTTCAGCACACTGGAACCCACCAAATCATTCTCAATCAGTGGCTGAAATCAACTTCTGCTGAGGCTCTATTAAATCTTTGGGAGCAATTGGAAAGCGAAGGAGCGTACGGAAAAGTCCTCTCCATGATAATCTCCCTCCTGTGCATCATTCTGCGACACCTTGATGCATCTTCAGATGGTGACAATCGACTTGCTCGCACCTTGCTTTCACCGGAACGCGTCGCCAAACTCAATGTGTACCTGGCAGGAAGAAATCTCAACCGGAACGTATTGAACACTCAGAATGCTACTTTGACTGTAGAAACATTGAATCTTCTGGCTGCTCTTGCAGCTTGGGATCCTAAGACTGTTTTAGAGAGTTTACGATGGGATATGGAAGTGAGGTTCTTTTCAACTATACTTAGAAAATTTGGCTGACTTGTGGACCTTAGTCATTTTCCCGTATCCTGCGTGGTTCTCGAAACCGCAAAGACGGGAAAGGTAAAGGCGACGAAAAATCAAAACACCGTTACCACGCTGGTATGTATGACTGACCTGCAGAATCAACACTAGTAACATTACATCCACAGAATCACGCTCCCGAGCCTCTCTTCTGTCTCTAGTAACTGCGATGCTCTCCGAAAATGTCTCAGCACGCGTCAAGAGCGCATTTTTGGCTCCAGGAACACCTACTTTGACTTTGCTTCAAAACATCCTGTCTGGAGTTGGCGATTCGTATGATGAAGATCACCATGCATATTCATATCCACAAATCAAGAATCTGCTCGAGACCTTATACGCTGGAGTTTGGTGCGATAAACGTGTGGCAAAGAGTGTCAAAGTGAACATATTTACGTTTGGGTCAAGTCACAGAATTGGAATGAGAACTGAGGGCGTTCGGGATGTCAAGCGAGCCGGAGAGAGGGTATGGAAAGGGGTGAGTTATCATAAGACTTTCATTTATGAACAGATTAATAACCAATAGATAGCTTCTGACCCTTTATTCCCGTACGGAGCACGAATCTTCCTTTCATGACATTGATGAAGGAAAACAAACACAAGATGATCATGCTGATGAAGGCGGTATTCCTGCAGATCTTATTCACCATTTCCTCCTTGCTCTATGCACCCGTCCCGGCCAGGGTGTGTGCTTTCGTGATCAGGGATGGTATTCACCCAATCACAATAACAAAACTTTATTCGAGGATGAGATCAACCACGATGAAGCGCACTCCAACTCAAATAACGTACATTCATCCTTCCGGTCTGACGAAGGTCCTCAAAAAAGCCCCAGATATACTATCTACAATCCCCTCCTTCTACGCGTTCTGCGACTCCTTACTCCGATGGCGGACCCACGACAACAAGAACTTGCTGCTCGAATCTTCGAAGCATGTCCCGAACTAGTTGCTTCGTGCCCTGACATCATTTCTGGTGGTCCTGGGGCACTCGATCCAAAGCTCAACGCACGCTGGATGATAGGCATGGCTTGGTATGGTCGGGTCGCTGGGCTGCCTGTGCCAGAGGAGTCATTTTATCTGCCTGCGACTGGTGTTTCGATTACTATTCAAACCCCGCGTTTAGAGCCTCCCCCCTTACGCAGTGTCCTGGAAAGCATAATACCTTCATTTTCTGGTGGAGGGACCAAATCTCTCCTCACGAAAGCTTTAGGCACAGGAGGCGCAACGGAGAATCGAGCCACTCAAGATTCCACTGATCAGAATATTGGTTACGGGTTGGGGCTGGTCCAGCACATAACGGCCCTCACTTTATGTCGTTGCCTCAGGAAGCTCATGCAGGTACAGGCAGCATTCCTCCAAGCAGCTCGAGCCGCCGGGGAATTCGAAGCGGACGCACAAATGGGCAACTCACATGTAGGAGACAGCGAATATACTTTGGGTGCCTGGACTCGCCGGCTGACAGAGGTGACCAGAGAGGTTCGGGCCCGATTACCTGATATCCAGTTCGTCCTGGCTTTCTTGAAACGTATTGAGGCTGCTGCATCACCACAGGCGGGATCCCTTTCCGTTTCGTCGACAATACGGACAGCAAATCCTACCGCTCTTACGCTTCTTTCTGAAAGTGCACATCGACTTGTTTGGCTGTATCATGCCTGCTTCGTGTCTGCATCTTCCCCGAGCACATCTGAAGGACTCGGGAGGTTTGATGTTGGCGGTTTAATGGCGAATCTTAGCATATTTTCTGCTGAAGAACCGAATAAGCAAGAGGTGATTGTGGTAGCTAGTGAACTTGATGGGCTGCAAATGATGAAAGACATTCATATCATTCGGACCCTCCGCTTGAGCGGAGAGTTTGGCTCTCGTGCATTTGGAAAAATTGGTGTGTGCTCTCTTATATCACTTAAGTGAAAAACAAATTGATAATGCTGCAGGAAATCTCAAGCTCACGCCGTTCCATCTTTTGCTCCAGGCGTTCGCGCGAGGTTCAGTGTCCCGCGACGGCAGGAAAGTTGGTCACCACGTGCTTTTAAATGAGATATGTGGGCTGTTGGAACAGGTCCTCGCGCAAAGTCTGCTCTTCCGTCATAACGAGGGGATGGACAGCCGATACCGCGGCGGAGCAGAGGAGGAGGTACGTGTCTGGCTTGCTGCCCTTGCAGATACTACAGGCTTTGATGAGGCGGACACTATCGTCACATTTCTGGATGAGTGTGTCCAACGATGCACGCGGACTCCAGAACGATACCTTGATGCACTCGAAGAAGTACGTGACGCGAATATATCTAACATGCCCCGATGGTCCGAGGATACTACTCCAGGCGTACTTCCTAGTCCATTACTCATGACATTATTGGAGCAACTAGGCCATCGAATTCACGCTACATCTATACAAGAACAGCAACAGTCGTTCGATTCCGCGATATGCTCTCTGCGCGCTCTTCTTTCGTTCGTAAAAAGCCTTTTTGTTCGACTTGCTGCTCTTTGCGAGCCCCGGGCGCTTCCGGTGCTTCAAGCACTTGCGGAGAAAGTTACTATTGGAAAAAACTCGGAGGATGTGACGAAAAGCGACCTTTTAGGCTTTGCACGGACGGAAATTTCAAATTTACGAACGCTACTTGAGTTCAATCATACGTGCCCGGGACTGGGCCACATTACAGTAGATCCTGATTTCCGCGGACCTGAAACTGGTAATGAAGGCTTCGAAATCTTATTTGCCGAACGATGCAGTGCTGTCAGGCTTGCAGATCCAAGTTGGCGCTCAAAGATCATAGAGAAAATTTTTGTTGGATCTGGAGCTGTCCGGAAAATTGAGACCACGAAACGAGTGTCGACTATCCTTCACGCAACGCGCCTCATTTCACATAGTCTGCTCGCACTCAGAGACTCGCATGAAAATCGTGACGTCTACATGCAATCACTTATCTTATTACTTGCGGAACTGATGGCCAAATCCAACGAATCCAGCGAACTTTCATTGCCCATGAAACAGTTAGTTACGGAGTATGTCTTCTGTGGAAATGAGGCCTATCAAGAGTTTTGGACCAGCGAAGAAAGTCGAGGTGCTACGCAAGGTATATATGTCGAATGAAGCCCTGTCTTTATGCGTCTTACTTCCCTCGTTTTTCAGCAATCGACTATCTTCTTTGCAACAGTGGACTCAATGATGCCGAGGCTGCTGATCGCGCTCTACTGGGAGAGATCTTGGAGCACTGGGTGTCGTATCTACGCACACAACTGCAGAATCCAACACCGGGCCCATTGAATATCGTAAGTACATCAGCCCTGTTTTACATATCACACTCACACCCTATTGGTAGGACTCGGTCAAGACAGATCCGAAATTTGCATTGGCTCTTATGTGGCTCCGATATGCGCATCCTCATGCTCTTTGTGACCTCTTCGATCTGGCATATTCATGCCGGTCCCAACCTGCAGTCTCAGAGATTGCGGAGTCCTTGATCTCGGCTACCGTAGAAACGTTAGGTCGATATGCAAGGATGGTTTCTGCGGTGGAAACATATATGGATTCCGAGCCTTTTGCGTTCGCAGTGGAACTCAGGCGTAGACTTTCCGTTTTATTGACCCTCTCCTCAGAAGGCCACTTCGACTCAGCTGTACTCGAAGAGTTGGTTTCGTATGCGCTGCAGTCGCGGCTACCAATTGGTTACGACGGTGTCCCGTCGTCGTTATTGTTTCAACATTCCATCCATTTTCGACGTCGTTATCATTGGAAACAACGCCTCGGAAATGTTCAGCAGAATATGCCCAACTCGGATGTATTCGAACGGCATTATTTTTCTCACAACAGTGTCATTACCTGGTCAGATACTACATCAAAGGTTGTCTGCAGTGCAATATACAGCGGATGCATCCAACTTGCCGCATTGAACAAGTGGTTGATTCGCCTGAGTAGGGCTCCTACCGACGCGATTACAATTGCTACAAAACATCTGGTACCTATTCTACATGCCCACCTTGACTGTGTGTGTGTTTCTGGAGCCTTATCTGATATGAACGATGAGCAGAGGAGAGAATTTTGGCAAGCTTATGAAGCCCATTTCTCGTCGCTCCTAGATCTTGCATTTTGCACTTTGCCGACGCTTTCCGCAGAGTGCGGCATATGCATATGCATTCTATTGGATCTGAGTGATGCTCACCCCTCAGACCATAGACAAAAGTTGACACGTTTTTTGATGGAGCGTATTCGAGCGTTGTCAATGGATGAGATGTCGTTAGAGCTATTAGCAATCGGAAAGAGACGTGGTCGTAGTCTCGATGAAGGGTTCAGCGAAGTCGGAGATGCTGTTATTGACCACGCTCTGCAATGGACCGTGAGGATGCTTACTGGATGTCGCGAGATTCAGGAAAATGATGCACGGCTTTTATCTGAACTCGGTGAGTGCTGAAACTGGAGTTATTTGATAAAACAATGCCTAAACTTATTATGATCCTCAGCCAATGTTATTGGAACGAAGTCCACAATAAAGTCGCATCTGGCGGAGCCAGTCCTCACTGCCGTCGTGCGTGAGCACCCATACAGCGAATCCGCCTTAAATTTCCTCGACGTGATGCTACCGAAAGCAGGCCTAAAGGTCAGGTTCTTTCTCATTTGTGGCGATCATATACTGAAATTGGTTTTTGGCAGCCCTTGATTGTGAATCGACATCTTCAAATTCTCGTACAACATCCCCATTTCGGCAAACCCACTTCACCTTCTGCAAGACGCGCCTTAATTAACGTGCTATACACACTCTTTCATCTCCATCCATTCAATACTTGCCAGCCCAGCCATGTCCAACCTCTCGTTATTCTGTATCGTGGCTCAGCATCTGTCGCTGACCGTAAACTTCTGGCAATCTTCCGTCTTTTCGAGGAACAACGTCGAACTTCCGTCGCTTCATTGCTTGCTAGGTGGACTTCGTCACCCGAGGGCTTCCAGTCGACTAGTGCCTTCGAGGCATTGAGAGAGGTCGATTCGTTATTGGTTCTTCGAACTGCGCTTCACTTTCCACAATGGCGTAAATGTGAAACCGATGAAAACTGGGAAGAGCGGCTTGAAGACTCCGAAATCTACGATCCTGTGTTCTTATTGCTTCTCTTTGCGCACGTTCTTGTAGAAGACGCACCCAAGACAACACCAGCCTGGGTGGAGCTTTTCAGGACCAATATCGTCGGCCTGGCAATTCGCGCTCTTTCGGCTAAAGATGACTCTCTGCGTGAACTTGCTTCTACTCAGATCGCGGTTTTGTGGAAGTGTCTAGAGGTAAATATTTAATGTTGACTTTTTGAACAAAAGTCATTCTCACCGCTTCGCTACCTAGCATGCCGAAATGCTGGAGAAACCGCATGTGTTCCACATTCTCAGTCTTCTTCGAGATGCACTTCGTCCTGCTCATGAACGTGCCCCTGAGCGCCTTTCTTCATACACCTCCCTGCTCCTCGTACATGCCCTGCGGGGCGTTTTCTACTCATCCAATTTTGTGTATCCTATAACTGCGCGTTTCTTGCTACAGCGGCCAACTCTGGACCTTGGGGACGTGCCTATGCTATACGGTATGCTGTACAGTAGTGCCGAGGACCATGGGAAGAAGGACCGCGCATGGATTGTCCGTATGCTCGCAGACGGAATGCAAAGCTCCGTAGACTGGCGTGTCTTCAAGAGACGTCATACGTGGGATCTACTAGCCAGTGCATTCCAAAGTGAGGAGAAAGAACGGGCGTTCAGACGTAGTGTACTTGAGGTGAAGTCGGGTTGTGTTTCTTTATCTAAAGGTTGTTTATGTTTTTTACAGGTTTTAGCAAACTTGACATGTATAACAGAAGCTACGATGTCGCTGTTGCTCAAGTCTAACCTCCTCAGTTGGGTTGAGATGCAGCTTCTAACACCTCAAGAAGATGAAGGATTAGCGTGGCTCAAAATTCTAGAAAACATACTAGTCATTTCCCGTAGTGAGAAATTGGAAGCATCGACTGCAGGCGAGTGGCGCGCATGCCTTGCTCGGTGTTTGATACTGCTCCTTGATGCATGTAAAGCTCGTATGTGGTTCGATCATACTAGGTTTTTTTTGGCTAATCGCATGACTAGTTCGTACTTTCCCGATTTTTCATCTATTTTCGGGGGTTTTATTGCGTCTTGCCCTACTGCCTAACTCCTCATCAACCCACATCTCCCGAATCCTCAATCGCTGCGTTTCTGCGATTAAAGATCAAGAAAGAGACAACATCCTCCTCTCTGTGGCCCCTTCTACCTCGATAACAGCTTCGGGTGCGCTTTTTGAAGCACCGCACGGTGCTTTCAGATTATTCGAGGTTCCACCACTCTCTGAGAGTGCTTTTTGCGAAGCACAGGGTGAGTCGATCGAACAGTTATGGCGTGTCGCTATGCTAGTTGATGTGAAGGAAAATCTTCCTGCTTGGGACGAGTTGAGTAGTCTGCTTTTGTTATGGAGAGCCCGTAAAGGGGAGTATTCGGTAGTGGGTGAATGGGCAAGGAAAGAGGCTGTAAAGAATATTCAAATTAGTGGATGTGTATGAACCTGTCGATGTATGCCTACAGAGTAGTAATTATCGTACATCGAACTGAAGCACTTGGTGACAGTGTTCAAGCACCAGATCCAGACATGTGAGTCAATGTGCAGCTCTCGGGTTTCCGATTCGTAAAGTCCGTTGCTTGTATGTCGCGACCTACTTTTCTAACGCTTCCGGATGGTGCTCGTATCGCTTATGAGTTGTTGGGTTCTGAATGGATAGGTCACTCGAATCCAATCATTTTCATTGGTGGTGTAGGTTCCACAAGAGGAGATTGGCAGCGACTGGCCCAACCGCTATCTCTGAGGCGTCCAGGTAAGTAGTGATATTTCTTTCCAACTCATTGAAACCCTCAAATATATTCTTCAGTTGTAATCTATGACCATAGGTATGTGCTTGGTGCATTACCCTGTCTCGCTCCCACCAAGAAACACACAAAATCCTGACGCCTATCTGCTTTGCGCGTCCGACTCTACCCGAAATCTTCCTCTAATTAAACGTCCGACTCTTTATTTGACCTGGAAATGAAAGTCCTAGCGAACCTTGGTCTTGATTATTCTCTCACAGAGGTGTTGGAGATTCGTCGTACTCAACAGCTGCCAAAGATGATGAGATCACCATCGAGCTTATGGCCCGCGATTTGCTCTTCCTCCTCCAATTTCTGAAGTTCTCAGACCTGGTGCTCTGTGGATTTTCGATGGGAGGTCAGTCAAAACCGCTGCTTTTCCTTCGTGGGCTTATAGATTCATAGGGACTGTCACGCAGCAGCTCCTACTTCTCCCATATCTTGCCTCTGATCCAGTTGCGTTGCCATTCAGGGTTACCCATGTCTTTCTAACTGGCACCTTTCATGTCATGTGGGAAGAGAAGGGGTATGGAATCCGGATAGATAGGACACCCATAACAAAACCTCTGACGGACGAACAGAAGAAAGCTCGCGCGAGGCCTAATCTTGAAAAAAGCTTTGATCCAGAATGGATTTCTAATCCTGCGAACCAGAGTAGGTTTGACTGGTGGCTGGATCGTCAACTTGTTGGAAGGTATGATCTCTCTGCTACTGCGACTGCAAACCGGTTGCAAATTGAATTGAGCTTTCCATGCTTTCTAGACCTCTTCACACTATCAGTGAGTGAAGATAAGACACAATGATCCACGTCTCCCTCATCCTACTTCATCGCATACAGTAAAGCAAAGTCGCGCAGTATGTTTGCGGCTACCTAATCAATACAACTATGCAATATCTCTGATGTGACTCTTCAGGTTTCTCGCATGAAACTTTCTGGATATGGGCAGATACCCAAAAGCACATCATTCCTAGTGATACACGGAGAAAAAGATGCCATAGTACCCTTTTCCAGCGGCACTAATCTCCTACAGATTATTCCTCAAGCCTCATTCATCCAAACAGGCCCTCAACCAGGCCAGGTCCCTACTCTTGCTTTTGGGCATCATTGGTGGGAGTATTTTGACATAGAAGTATGGGTCAAGGTTTTTGAAACATTTCTATCTTCGAGGGAAAATCAGCGAAATGGAAAACTGTAAAAGGAAGTACACACATAAACTTTTTTATTGTCACATCGTAGTTAACGGCCTCATGAAATCGACCTCAATCCAGGGAGCGACGATCTCTTTCTCATATGGTCTCCAGTAAATTTGTTTCCATTGATCAACCTCACTAGGGCTCAGATTGTGAAAGAGAACAAGGTTCTTCGGCGACTGAGCCGCTGAATGAAGAATAACATCGTCTTGGTTCTGGCTCTTGAGGACAACCTTTGGCCAAAACCATCTTGTTTGTGACAGTAACCAGATTCGATTGTCTGGATTTCGTATGCTCTTCTCAATTTCGGGAGGTATAGAGGCGAGGTTCATGGTGACGATGAAACGATTATCGTAGAGCACTTCAAGTGAGGCGGTATCCCCGGAATCAAGCTTAGAGAGGATTCTGGACGTTATATCAACGCGAAGCGGATTTGTGAAACCGTGGCCGGACATTGTTTCATGACTGGGAGGATTTTGACGAGAAGCCAACCAACCGAAAGTCTCTGAGTTTCTGAAATTGATATTCCCGTTTGAACCTCTGTCGATAAAACGAAACTTGTCCCCGGAGATGGCTACAGGTGTCCATGAGACGCCTCCACCTGCACAAAACGGTCGGATTTGCTCTTCAAAGGGATTTCCACCCCATAATTTATTGACGATTTGGGAAAGACTATTGGTGCGACGGTTGACTTGAGCTGCGAGAGAGCCCCATGGGTGGAATGAAGCATAACGAAGGATACGTAGGATGATAGCTCTCTGAACTTTTGGGTTCTCTATTGATGCCAGGCTCCGGTGTGTGATCAGGTATGTGCCCGGAGGCGAACGTAGAGCGTTACGAGACAACATAAAGTCCACTTTGAAGTAAACGTTTGAGACGCGAGTTGTTATAAGAGGCGATACTGGAACAAACCTTCGTGATCAATATCGTCCGCTTGAAGAGTCAGGGCATTCACCGCCGAGCGAATTTGACCTACTCCACCTGACGGATCTATGTCAATGTCGAGCGCTGCGAGTTTATTGCGAAGAATGGAAACATTGAGAAGATGTTTATCGGACTGGAGGATTACATTAATATGAGAAGAATCTTTGGTTAGAATATTAGGAATATTAACCTCGCTTTGTTTCCCGTCATTCGCAAGCCATTGTCGCAAAGCGTTCCGAAGGGTAAGTTCAGGTTGAAAATTCGTCTCGTCGGTGACATACGAGAGTTTGTTTTCTTCACAAGTCGCCAACAGCCTATCCTTCGGTGATCTGAGTACAGAGGAAAGTCTATAATTGCAGCATATTCATGCGCACCTTCGGGAAAGTCAAAAGTGGACGTATTATCCATCTCCTCATTCCTTCGTAATCCATGGGTCCTCCGGCACCAAAATAGCCAAAATTCATGCCCCATCTTCTACAGTGCTTCATCCCAGCAGCTCCGTCTTGCGTGGATCCCTTCATAATTCGCATTAGGGATGTTTCGACTTGATCATCTGCGTGGTGCCCAAGTGCTAGAATACTCGCGTTCACCTGGGTCATGCCATCGAACAAAACCCTGTACCTAGCAAGGCGCGCGCTATGCTCCAGAGGTCCTTCAGTAGGAAGCTTTGGAAACCCGTCTTTCGACCAGGGGACTTTGAGGACATGATGTTCTACGCCCATGGATTTCGCATTGTTCGTACAACGTTTGGCCATATCCCCAGACGCGACTTGCAATCCATGATCCACATGTAATGACACTACACGACGCGGCAAGTTTGACACATGCAGGTTTTCTGAGAAATAGCGGTGCAAGAGGAACAGTAGGCCCGTCGAATCTGGTCCTCCAGAATTTCCAATGGCTTCAATGAAGAGTCAGAAAAACGCGCTTGATTGGAAGAAGAAAGTAGATAAACCTATAGTTTCAGGCCATGGCACAAGAGGCTTGCAGAGACGAAAAGCCCTGATGAATTCATCCCGAGAGATTGGTCGAACGAGAAGAGTCATGCAACAATTGCAAAACCTCTCACGAAGTTACACGAACGCGCTAATTCGCGGTGAAAATCTAGAAGATACATTTCATACACTCTCGATAGGTATATGTACAGTTTGTTGAACATGTAAAGGGAAGTTGTATGCTACTGAGAATAAACCAATTGTGGTGAACAAGTACAGTGTAGATAGCGAACAAGCGGAAGTCCACGTCCATTCACTGTCCAAAGGGTACAGTACAAGTCCATTGTTTAATAGTAGTACTCGAGAGAAAATGATGAGATCGGGCGAAGAACGAGATAGGACATGACAGTAGGAAAAGATCGTAATCGGCGGGAGAGGGGCAAAATAGCAAGCAGAACTTGAAAGCTAGAACGAAAAGGGAAGGGTAGATTATAATGGTAACATGAAAGGTTAACCACGAACAGAAAAATTATTGAAAAAAAACACTGATTTCACACTTATCTTGTATACAAAATGCCTTGGCTAAGAATCTTTTCGAAGATTGAAATTTGACACCAGCGGTTATCATGATCTCAGAAGTTCATGAACCCCTGACCGCCAGCCTGTTGTTGTTGTTGTTGTTGCTGTTGAGGACCAGAACCAGGACTCGGATGCCTCATGACGCTCTGGTGCATAGCCTGCGACTGCGACATTGGGAACTGCGACCCTACCATGTTGCCCATGTTGCCCATTCCAAGCCCACCGCCCATATTCATACCCATCATCTGCATCTGCATCATTGGAGTCATTTGAGGCATCTGATAAGCCAATGCATTGGGATTTCCCATCGCGAAGAGGTTTGCCTGTTGCTGAACCGGCGACTGTTGGCCAGATTGCAGAGGTGACATGTTCTGCATATTAGGAGAGCCGAAGCCTCCGCCCTGGCTGCTGATCGGCGAAGAGGGACCAGACTGTGCTTGAATTTTCTGCATAGCTTGGAGCTAGATATGTACGAGTCAGTGCCTGAGTCAGCAGTTACGGAAGAATAAAAACCTCATAGAATGCGAAGTCCTGTAAGAGCGATGTTCGTGCTGGGTGGGTGTGGAAGATTCTGAGCATTTCCTGTCCAGCGTCCTGAAGTAGCTCTTGAGTGTCCCGAGAATTAGTGACGGGCTTGCGCTCTTGAGTATTGCTGACGATGCAGGGTAAAAAATCATGATCAGCAAGATACCGTAGAATGCAAACTTCCCGTTCTTACTTCAACTTGATGTGTCGTAAATTGACGTTTGGAATATCACGAACGAAGATCCACCGCACTTTAAAGACACCCTTCCACTTGTCAGAAGCCCAAACAGTGCTGCTTTGGGTATAATCAACCTGAAGCAGTTATATGAGTCGCGATTGTCCGGAAAATGGACAAGAAAACCCACATGTGTCAACATTTCCGCCATACCACAGAAATGACCACTGAACTACAGGTGAGCGAAGTAAAAATGTAATTAAAATTAGTTATATACCTAGCGTTGACACTGAAAAACAAATAAATTGGGCCGCGACCATTGCATTCTTTGAATGCCTTGTCGAGCCGCTTGTTTCCTGGGTCAGTCGAACTCCAGATTTCATATTTGAGGGACTTGTGGACATCATCTTCTGTGTATGATTTGATCACGAAATATCGAGCCTAAAGGTGTATATTGAGGGGAAGGGAACAAAGTTAAAGTTACAGAGACAGAATAACTCACAAAACTTGGTCGAATATCAAAGGTGGAAGGGTTGTATCCTTTAGTCGCAATCAACGAAGACACGTCGATCGGAGCTCCAAATGCCTGAGTTGCATTTTGCCCAGCAGGAATATCCCTGTTCTGCCCCTGCTGATTTTGTCCTCCGACAAATGAGGTCGCAACTCCAAGCCGGGGTTGCTGATTACCCTGAAGCTGTTGCTGTTGATTTTGCTGCAAATATTGCGATGGAATGAGCGGAACGTTGGGAATACGTTCTCCGCTCCCCCCGCTAGGGTTTTTCTGATGTTGGTTGTAGGCGTACTGTAGGTTGGGATTGGATACACGCCCAGTGATCGTATCATTACCTCCAGAGGCATGGTACGACTGGGCCTGCGATATCGGCGTCTTGCGCCCATCGTAGTCAACTCTGTTGTTGTTTCCATTACCATTTCCTCCGCGCATACCGGGAGCCTGTGAAGGTCCTTGATATGTCGGGTTGAATCGAGGTGGGTGAGCACTCTGGCCGAAAGAACCAGATGCCCCAGATCCTGATATCTCCATGTTGGAAAGAGCACGCTGCACGTCATCGATGGCATTGTTGACAGCCGGTCCGCCAGGTGTACGCCAATCGCCTGCACTTCCAGAGCTACTACCGGTAGATCCCCACGGAGATGAACGGCCGAGGGGACTCGTAGGTCCACCAGCACCATATGTATCGTAGGAATCATATGCGGCGGGATCCTCCATAGCATACGTGTACTCGTATTCTTCTTCTTCACCACCGGCAACCGCGTGTTCGGGCGTGTTGTTCACAGGCAACGGAGTCTGGAGGGTACCGGCTCGTTTAAGGGAAGTTACCTTGGGTCGGTTGACACCCGCGCCTTGAGCACCGTATGTTAGAGATACATGGCGACGAACACCAGAGGCCGCAGGAGGAGGAGAAGGATCCTGGGTGGAGGATCCGTAGGCAGGAGAAAGAGGTTCATTTGGATCTGGCGCATGCTGAATAGATAGAGTTGATTAGAAACCATGCCAAAATCGAAAGGCTGCAGACTTGCCTCCTCTTCGGGGACAACATAACCACCGATTTCTTTTTCCCATTCCTCCTCGTCGCCTTCGTGCCCTGCAATCGCGGTCAAGCTGTTCATGGTCTTGGGCGTCATAGTGCCTGATTTCGATCCAGAATTTTGAAAGGCTAAACAAGATGACATGATAAGACCAGATCGACGACGCTGGGGCAAAAAAAAAAAAAGAAAGCACACCTCGATGATATTTGGTTGGTAACGAGGCTTGACGATGTAGACTACTTTTTTCTCCTACTGCACCTACACCACCAACCCAGTCTTCTCCAACAACTTCATCATCGTTCCAAAGCTCTTGATTCTGAGTTTCCTCTGAAATTGTATCTTTTGCACTGGCACGAGCAGTTCTAGATGCTGCAGAGATGGTATGGTGTCGTCTGACACTGCCTGTAGTCGGCGGAGAGCCATCAGTGGCAGGGATGGGTTGTGACGACTGAGACGACATGAAAGTCGTCAACAAGGAGCTCGAAGAGACCACAAACTACAGATAAATGCAGATTTTGGGGACAGATGATGGAAAGATTACAGAGAAAAACGGAGAGAATGATAATTATGTATGATATCAGTGATCGCATTCATTTGGGCTCGTGAATCTTCTGTATCTTTCTTTCAAAACCAGCATTTGCCTCACTGTTAACATCGCAGAAGTCATCCATTGCCATCAACCAGGACACGATCCTTTTTACAAGTCCCTACCAGCCAAACTTTGTCCCATGGAACCTGAAGCCGGCATCGACATACCGTAGAATACGGGCTTTACCGCCATCATGGAGCTGTTCACAGGAACTACCATACAAGTTCCGTCTATATAAGAGAAACGACTTAGGATGAACCCTTCTATAGGCCGTTAGTGCACCAGTCCCTTTAGCAAATTGAGAAAGCCTCCACGGCTGTTCAAACATTCCATGACAGACATCAGGATACCGGGATATCGAAGACGGCCGACTTCTTACTGTGTTAATTCCGACAATCAACCGATATGGGTCGTCACTGAGTATACGACCAATTGATTATTCTAAGTTTCTAACGCTGATCCTCATTTGCGAATAAGGCATGACAGAATTGATGGTGGATATATAATATGGAGGAGATCTCTGTAAGAAGATATTCAGTATACACTGTGGCCAGCTGTGGCCTCGTCGTCCTCTTCATCACAGATCTTTTCGTAAGTGCAAATATTACTGTATGGTGATGTCGATGAGCGCGATTCGAAGTACTGAGTACACTAGAGCTCGCAGCTGCACTCTCTAAGAGTTGCCTTAGCTTAATTGCACCAGTCAGGGGCTACATATTAAATCTGATGGCGGTGTGACAAACTTGGAACAGGGTCGCCCAGGGTCTGTCTCATACTTCTGTTTAATCCTTAGCCTCAACCTTGATATTCTCAGCCAACGTTACTCTTGAAGCTCAGGCTCCATGCACATAACGACTGCCAGGAATTCAAGGTAATACAAATTCATGGCGGTTGGTGCCATCAACTTGCAAGCAGCCGCGAATGCTCCACTGGCAGCTTCTCCTGGGTGGGTTATGCTTCTTATTCCAAAACTTCAGTTAGTTTCTCAAATTGATTTTTACCGCTGTGAAACAGTTTCCTGTTAGCGGGAGCTTGGATCAACATACTTCTCTACACAATCGAGCTCCTTGTTGGAACATACTTTCTCATTAAAACACCTGGAAAGCACGCGAAAACTTTGGTGGCGGTAGCACTTTTGGTTGACACTATTTCCACGATCTCGGTTTGCCAATTCACATGGATGGTGCGTTCGTTGTATCGTGTATCGAGGCTTCCTCCTCCCTAATTCCTTTCCTTGTATCTCAGGTGCTGCTAATTCGTGAATATCTCTTCTTATCCGTTCCGGAAATCGTCAGAGTCTGAGGAGATCCCGTATTGTAGCCAACATTTCTCCAAAAGCCATCGCAGAACCATTTTTGTTGGCCTCTATGATGAGCTCGCTTGCAGCCACCATTGAAGAATCATATTTCGCATTTCGGCTTTGGACAATGTAAGTATTCGTCTGTAGTCACCTTACGAAACAAACGCGTTAATCGTGCAATGCAGCACTCGGTGCAAGATTACAATCATAATCTTGGTTATCCTGATATATCTACCAGTTTGTATCTCGCTCCTTTCAAGATTTACATTGCCGTGACGACTCATACAGATGACTTTGGTCATTGCTTCCATTGGTCTCGCCTTCAATTCGGGTGTTGCGGCCGACCAAGCTAAACTCGCAACTTTGAACATGTAGGTCTTGACGATATCTCTTGCTTTCGTGAAATCAAACTTTCAATTATAGTATTGCTAGCTTTATGGGCGCCTTCACCGATACTATAATCGCTGTATATTTGGTGTATAAGCTGAGAACCATCAACGTTTTGCAGTTTTCGTACCCGACAAAGTGGTACGTACTTATTCTCCACCCAATAACCCGAACGTATCCTCACACACACGCAGTCTTATCCGCAAAATTATCACATATACTGTCGCATGTGGTCTCATTACGGCGCTCTTTACCACAGCCACCTCAGTCTTGGCTTTTTCCTCTGTCGGACGTGAGTGCGCACATTTTAACTTTCGCATCCACCTCTCACATCCTGTGTCCTTATTTTGCCTCTTCCCCTTTGTTTATCATAGCTTTCCTGTTATTCTTCGATTGCAATGGTCGCGTGTACACTCTCACCATTCTCCTCAACTTTATAACATTTCATGAATGGCGCAAAGACTACGACGAGAAACGTCGTTCGACCCGCAATGACAACGGCAAAGATAATTCGGATTTCCAATGGAAAGGTAGTACATGGTCCCGACGATTCCGTTCAAGTATGTGGCCTTCCGAACCATTCACTCGCTTCCCTTCCATTACCATGAACAATGCTCATTATCCGAAACCACGTATTTAGGTCAAAGTAGTACCACATCACCGCGTTATCCTCCTTCGGTCCTCAGTCGTAATCGGAGCAATGTATCGGTCATGCGTACCGAGGTAAGTGGATTTCTTTTCTGTCGGTTTACATTCGGTTTTGTTCATGATCTGCATACTAAAGATCCACGGGGCAGTCATGGATGGATTTCAGAAACCAGTACCTGGGCCACCATTTTCCATGGAGTCGATATTTAGTAAATCAGAGGAAGAATTGATTGAACGGTCTGAGAGCACGACTTGAGAGTTGCTTGATCATGCCATTATACTACTATCACTGATTATTACTGAGTATAATTGTCGTATGCCATACATAAGCGTCTTAAAGTAGAGCAGAATCTAGAATTTCCGGTAGCGCTAATCGACACCCATTCTTGGTTCACCACCACCACCACCAATATACATTACACGTATGGCGAGTCCTCCGCCCTCGGGAACCATTTTTGAACAAAATCCCTATGAAAATCATCCCAGTCTGTCGGCTGTAGAGGCTGAAGTACTCTGGGAATACGCCAAACTAGCTCAAAACGTTAAACTGGTCAGTTGTGTCTCCTTAACGAGGCACTGAACTGAGTTATGCTGGGACTATGAACCTCAAGGTGACAACGAAAACGCGAAAATTAATGGATGAACCAGATCAGATGTTGGTGGCGAGACTGAGATCGTTAGAAACGAAGATGGGGCTGGTAATGGTCTTGGTTCGTCCTTGTTTCGAGTTAATGGTGGCGAGCTCAATTGACGTGATTTGCCCGTACAGTTCAAAGCCTCTGTGTGGAATGTGATCAACGAGCAGCCGGTCGATGTACAATATGGCTCCGCAGAGACGAGTGAAGACACAACTATACGGCAATGATATATTACGATATTCCGTTTTAAAGATGTACAGTGCAGTGTATCAATAGGATTCTACATAATCGAGGCATCTACATACTCATCGCAGCCATTCTGCCGGTCAACGCACTGACCGAAGCAGTGTCCCAGATGACTAACTTACCATCTACCCCAGTCGTGCTCACCTGGGTGATCTGACCAGGTACGCCTGCGTACGGACGAACGCTGGTGATCGTGTTCTGATGGATTGTACTAAGCTTCGTATCAGTCGTACCACTGCTCGTTTGACCACGGCTGTCGGCATCGCGGAAGGTTGCGAAAGCGCCAGCTTTAAGACGACCGACAGAACCTGGTCCTGCTTTGGACCCAGCGGCGTAGCTGCCATTATCGAGGGTCCCAATTTCCTGCCACCCAGCGTCGGATCCGCCGAACACTATGGGCTGGCAGTCGTGACCAGCGGCGATGATATTGTCTTCTGAGGTCCAAGTCAAGGTGACCAAAGGCAGAGTCGGCATGCGGATATTGTAAACAGGGCCACCTGGATAAGCTATGCTAATAGAGCTGTCGTGACCTGAGATGAATCAGAGAATGAGAGATCAATGCATTGATGATACGCACTAGCAAAAGCAAGGACATCTCCGGAGGGAGAGAATCCGACACTATGAACCCATCCACCAGCAGCACTAGTAAACTCTCCACAAATGGTGTTGAAAGGAAGTTTGGATCCCCAAACAGTCGCAGCAGGCCTAGTTCTCATTAATCAAGCCCATCAGCAGAAGTTTCATCGTTCGCCGTACCTTTCGTCAATTTCTTTGATATACGCGGAAAACACGCGGGCTTTCATGTCTGCACTTCCAGCTGCCAACAGTACATTGTTTGGATGCCAGTCCACAGCAAGAACGGTAGATCTGATAGGCTTCTTGAGTAGCTTGGATACCCACCAATTGTTTTCAGGATCAAAAGAACAGATCGCGATAGCGCTATTACGAACAAGTAGGTAAGATGAGAAAAGATAAACGGTAAATTTGCTGAAACTCTACCGAGCGCCACTAGCTACAGCAAATTTGTCTTCCTTTGGACTCCATCGGACGTGAGTTGCTGCTCTGTTGATCCTTAGGAGAACCAAGGTTGGTTTCCAGACAATCTTTCCCGTCTCTGGATCTGGGGTTTGTTGCCAAACATACGCGTTCCTATCTTGCGATGCTGTGACGATTTGGTTGGAATTTGGTGCCCAGTCGATGGAAGTGATGACTTTGTCGTGCTAAACTTGTCGTTCAGGACGTTGAAGCACAGGAAATGGTGCGAGTATACCTCAGTAAGCATCTCAGTAGGGACCCATTCGGGGCCACTGCGAATAAGTATCTGAGCGTCGTTGGAGTTTAAGCTCACAGCAAGCTCTATAAGCTCGTCAGCTAACGGCCGCTTGTTGATATTATAAAATACTGACGAGAGCGATCAGCATTGAATGCATGCGCAGTGATTGGGTTTTGAGAAATGCTGAAGACCTCAGGCATAATGAGTTTGTTACAGTAGGACCAGCAGTCTACTACTGCGTAATGAAACGATGATGGAGGAGTTCAAAGAAGTTATATCGGCCCGGATGCTCGTTCACCGCCTCTCGACTGGACCGCGAGCTTCTTTATTCTTGAACTTCGATGTACTGCAAAGCGCTATTAGGCATCCATAATGATTAAAGATCAACGTCCTTACTTCGAGCTTGGAACCTCTCTGGCGCTAAGTTCTGAGCGTTATGCACTCGTCTCTCGAATATCATCAACCGTGACTCCTCTCTGTCTCTGCACCGATTAGCACAGATAGCCAGAGATCCAGAAAGTTTTCTGGATCTCGAACGATATGTCAGTTCCTGACCTTACTTCCGTAGGTGTTTAGCAAGACAAGAGGACACAGATATGGATTTAAGATTTCATTTGCTTCCGCCCCGCCCTTACAAGCTCTGATTCCGAGTAGATTTCGATACTCTCCGTTTTGTGCAGGGAGACAGGATTGTTGAAGGGCTGACGAACGATCGCACTTCAGCTTCCTTGCTCAGCTGTTCTTAGTGAGGCTTAGTGCTCACACATCACTTTGTCCTTTCCGAACCAATCTCACTTATGGCAAGTCAAAAAGTTTATCATCGGCTAGAAAACAAGATTGCCTCACAAGTTATTAGTGCGATCGGGATGCATACCATGGCACGTCGGGCTGTCACGTCTTTGGCGGCGCGCGCATCTTTTGTTATATGCGACCAAACGAGAACCCGCACAGCGCATCATGGCGGCCGGCTAATATTCGGGAGAGATCCATGCAGGATCCGTTTGTTCGATCACCACATACATAGGACAAAATAATAATCATCTGCAGTTTGCACGTATGTTTCAGCCTTCCACTCCTCATGCATGCAGGTTAATGTTTCATCCGACGACATCAATTATATGGTAGCTCGAAGCCCGTGTTAAGCAGATACCTCTTCACTAGACAGTCTTAAGCAGTCTCAACGGGCGGGTGTTTAAAGGTCTTTGATTTATTCACGTTGAGATCTGCTAATGATGCGTGTGCACGACATATCTGATGCAACCGACAAAAAGACAATAAGAGTCGGGGTGACGATCAGCCACCGTTATGCTAGTCCAAGTGGCGAAAAAATCCGCGGGAATTTTTCCACGGTAGCCCGACTTTTTTACATGAGCCCGACTTTTTCACATGAGCTCGACTTGTTTGTGGTGCGCCCGACTTTTTCTTGTCAGTGCAAATTCTTTTTGTTCAGCAGAAAAGAACAGTCCGCCACAAAAAATGTAATTCAGACTGCAAGACTATCATTTAAAGTAGCAGAAAACTTATTCTTGTACCCAAAAAAGTAGTTTGCAGTATACAACTTATTGCCTCGATTATTTCAATCCTGAGTAGCATTTTCTGTATGTATACTATTAAGCTCATCGTAGTGAGTCAGAAATATACTGTATGTGAGCCCTAGTAGGTAGGTTTGATAACGCAAAAAGAGAAAATGCAATAAAGAATGACTTGGGAATAGAATCCTTTGTGTGTGGACACGCTAACAAGGGTATAAGGAGTGTGATAGAATAGGTAGTAAAGCAAGTGATCGGAAGAGAAGGTTCATAGCCTACGTCCAATTGTCCCAGCTATCCTCTTCATCTTCATCGTCATCTTCATCGTCTTTGTCCTTGGCAACATCTTGCTCTGAAGAGGCAGTTGAGGAGCCAGAGGAGGAGCCAGAACTAGAAATGGAATGTCTAGACTGATTCTCGAGGTTCACTACATGACTTGTAAGTTCCCTTGCATCACTCAATCAAACAATTTTACCTTCGACTTTCTGAAAGCCTGGGCTGTCATCATCTTTGTTGTTACCTATGTCTTCAACTCCAGAGTCTTTCAGATCATCTGAACAGAAATATATTTAGAGATAGTAAACAGAAAAACTGAACTGTACCTTGATCCTTTCCTCCTTCTGAAGATGCTTCTTGATCCTCAGAGTCTGTGAATCTAACCTTGGCACCATTTTCATCAAGGTCGGAAATCTCTACATATTCCTTAGCTGGAGGACCTAAACAGGTAAGAAAAGTTCATATAATATTCTTGATGATACAACTCACTTTTGTGCCTTTTACTATTTCTTTCCTCCAAAGCCTCATCATCAACTGAACTACGCTTTCTCTTGAGCTTTTGAGTTGATGAAAGAGCTGGAGGTGATTCAGGCTCCAACTCATTTGAAGATTCTGACGATCCAGAGTCGGAAGCTAGGAAGAATAAAGCCTTTCCCTTCCCTTTCCTATCTTTCCTAGCCGTCTCATCTTGAGCTTTCAATCTCTCGAGCGCCACTAACGGATCTATGGCTTGCTCCCGAGAAAAAATTGTAGCAGTGCGCCACAACCTTTGAGTGGAGATCGGAATAGTCTCCAGCGTCGCTATGACAGAAACTGAGACTGAGTGAATACTCTATCCAGGAAAATAGGCACCTACCCAAGAAAAGGATCCTGTCATGAAGGCCAGTCTTTTTACTCTTGAAGCAAAGCTCGAATAAATCGCGTCCATTTGGGAACAGAAGTTGGTTCCCGACGTGCTCAAGACGTCTCCCCTCCTTGACAAAAAATAGAAGATTTGGCAGAAACTTGTGTTCATCGTTCCTATAGATAGTGGGATGGAAAGGATTGGCTGTCACAGAATTGTCGCCGTCATCCAAGTGTTCCATGAGTAACGGAAGAGCCTGCCAAAGGTGGGTTATAATATCGTCAAACGACATGGACTTCTTGAATGTAAGGCTTGGGTCGTTAAACCTTTGAGATTGGGCACCTAGGCCTGATTGAACCAGCTCGTTATAGAAACGGGGACTCATTTTCAAGCCAGAAGAACCTCCTTTGAGCGCAAAACATTGATCGTCAAGAGCCAGCTTATTTCGATTCCTCTATACAACAAATGACTAAATAAATAGTTTAAAAGTAATGGGGACTTACGGTTAACTGAACGCCCATGGGAATAACATACAAAGCCCCCACTTGAAAGGTATTTTCATTTTCGTCATCTTCCTATGACAGTAAATGTAAGAATAGCAACTGAAGTAAAAAGGGGGGTAAATATTACTTCTTTAGCTTTAGCCTGTGTGTTTCTTCTATTCTTTAACCCGTCAGAAGCCTCTTGAGCACTTTCCAGCATTGATTTGATTACAACGCTGTTAGGCCGGACAGATTGTTGTATGTCCGTCGCAGCATTCAAAATTCTTTTAGTTTTTGAGCTGTGGTGCTCAGTCTTGGCGGGCTGAGAGATCTGAGAAGGAGGAGGAGGCTGCAAATGAGAGGGAAGGGGCTCCGAGTGTTGAGAAGAACGCGATAAATTAGAAGCACGAGAGGAACGGGAAGAACGAGCGTAAATAGACTTTTGAAGTTTCTGTTTCGCAGTAGCCTTCTTGGTGCGGTCTGCTAAGGTGCTCATAGTGGATAAAGATTGAGCCTACTTCCCAACTTCTAGTGATTTGTGCGTGACACGAGTGGGCGGCAACTTAAGCGCCAACCTTCTTCCCCCAAAAAGGAAACCTTTTGCGACTGCATAAGTAGGATTAAGTAGTGGAAAATAATAAGTGATTCATAATATGTAAATACTGTCCCCACTGTATAGCCCTAGGCATCCAGATAGAATGAGGAAGATCAATACGAAGCTCATTTCTACCTCGCTTGCCAGTCTTGATAAATTCAAAAGCAGGATACTCGCCATTTTCCCATTCTTCTGCCCTCAGATGATAATTGGCTGGTATAACGTTATTGTGATCGAACTCTTTGATAGCTTCGCAAAATAGCTGCAACTTTTCTGGTTGGTGCGTGAAAGGCGATTGGTGTTTTGGGGTGGGAACTGGAATGTGTCGGTAATGGGTGGCCTGCTCTTGACGAATCTGTTCAATTACAGATATTTCCGCTTCTTTATCTGCTCCAGAGGAAGCCGGGGGGTTGTATCGTCCATGTTTCAGCTCTCCGTAAAAGCGTAAATCCTAGTGACCTAAGTTTGAGTAGGTGAAAGTGAAAGGTTATAATTTACTGACGTTGGGAGTTTGATAGTGCCCGTGACCAGAAATTGGGTGAGAGTTCCAAGTACTGACAAACTTCTGACAGTCTTCGTTGATTAGAGGTAGGAAAAGGGTTTGAAGAAGCCATATATGAGTAGGATCTTCTCTTTTGAGACCATGAAGGCGCTCAAGACGTAAAAAAAAAGCTTTCCACTGACGCGCAAACTGGGAACCCACTTCAGGCCAAAGTCGCTCAATTTTGGTATTACGTGTAGAAGATCCCCACATAGCACTAGCCCTGTTTGGCCCTCGAAGAAAGACCATAAGTGTGGCGACTTCGATATTCTCTCCTCCCCTATCTACTCTGACCCGCGAGGGAACTCCGTATTCCTTGGCTGCTTGTGCGAAGAGATTCAAAACAGTGCTAGCCTTATTGTTTGAACTAGCTTGCAAGCCTACAACCTGAGGGTGGAGAGTGTAAAGATCGCAAAATGAAAGAACGAAAAACTACCCATACCGTTCTACTATAACCATCTACTATGCCATGGATAACTATACCCCAGAAAATAAGCTTATGGTGACCGTCCAGATGCCATAAAGCATGAGGTCGAGGAACTTTATAAATTCCACGTGAAATCGTAAGTCTTCTTCGGAGCCGTGAGCCCAGGCGATCCACTCTTTTCAGGGAGTCTCTGACCCGCTGACGCTGAAGCCTGTAACCTTTTTGACGTAGGAAGCCCATAACGTATCCAAGACCAGATGCAGGGTTCGTTTCCTTGAAGCGTTTGATTAATTTGTCCAAGTCTTGGTTAGTTATAGGGCAGAACCTATAATCAATGCCATTCTCCTTCAGACGTGCGCGAAGTGTCTGTCTATGGATACCAAGACAACTTGCTAGCTTGGTAAGAGTAACCCTCCGGGCTCCGTTGGTGGCCTCCTGTAGAAGTCTAGGAGCGATCAATTTCCTGGGCCTGCCCCGTTTTCCTGTTTTGGCCAAGAATACTGGTTCTGTATGAGATACACCAGTTTTCTCCCTGCCAGAAAGTATTAGAACTTGACAAACGAAAAAATTCTAACTTACCTCCCAAAAGCAGCCTCTTCAGCTTCAGCCAGTTGTCTCAACAGCTCTCCGAACTGTTGGCTGACACCCTTAATCCAGTCTAAAGACAGCCCCTCTTCATCTGCGCAGCTCTCCAGATCTAGCAAAAGGGGAATAGCTTCTTGATGAATCGCGTTTTTGTGAAAAATACTGCGGTGGGCATCTAAGCTGCCTGCAGAAAGTGAGGTGGAAGCTGGAGAATAAACATGTTCCAGAAGAGAGGCAGCGTGATAAACCTGGGGAGAATAAGGAAGTTCTCGATGAGGTAGAGGATTCAGCTTCATAGAAGTTGCTAACAGAATTGGGCGTCTAACCCTCCCTGCCTAAAGTACCGGATTAAATCGGGATAAAAAGTGTATATATTTATTACAACACAAAATCGTTGTGAACCCAGCCATTTCCATCTCTCTTGTAGGATTCCCCATCTCTATCTGAATGTAAAACTAGAGAAGATCTAATTCCCTGGTAATGAAGATTGAAATGAGTATAGCGTCTAGAAGGAAAGGCTACGAAGTCTCCGTTTGACATTTCCAGCACCAGCTTTGGCTCAAAAAAACACAAACCCCCTCCCGAGCAACTACTGATCACTAAAACTATACAACCTTTTTGATCTTGCTGATCTTTATGAGCCAAGGTGGCGCAGTTGAGATTGATCACTATACTTCTGAAAGGCCGCCCTGGAGTGGAATCGTAAAGAGGAACAATATCAATTTCCCCAGCCAAACCTTGGAAGAAATCTGGTAATCGCTCAATAGTCTGAAGAAAGATTTAGCAAACAGTTCCTACACTCGTAAATCCTATTTTTACCTTGCTGGCTATGTATTCCAGAGTATCTTCCAAGGCAATACACAAAAGCTCGTAAGGTTCTGGATATCTTCTCATATCCGCTGAAGCGTATACGTGAAACTGAGATGTGTTGGTTTTTTTTTCGTCCGTTCTTCTAAGCAGATGGGGATGGATATCTGTTGGCGCGTTTTTGCCCTGAATGACTCTTAGCTCAGATTCCAAGATAAGACAACTCAAAAAGCTTACGTTAACCCCGTATTTAGCGTGGTAGGAAAAATGTAGAGCAGTGAAAGCAGTATTTGACGAGGAATCGGTAGTTTTCAAATCCACGCCGGACATTGACAAGCTGGCTGTTTGACACCAGGCTCTTAGAGAATTGAACAAATTGGTCCGTACTTCTGAACTGAGAGTGCCGTCGAGATGGAAGATCAATTTTTCGTCCTGATCCCGAAGGTTAATCTCTCTCCTATACATGCAGCCGAAACTTAGCGCTAATAACAAGGAGAATGAATTTATCTCACCCTGAGATAATATGTTGAGGGACTTTCAGCCATTTCTGGTTTTTCCTAATCTTTCCTGAAACCTGATCGTATCTATCCTTCAGCTGGAAGGAAGTTAGTTACAATCCAAGAAGCGCGTAATAAGAACAAACTTTTTCTGCCAACTCTTCTATATTTCCAGGACTAATAGCTTTCGAAGCTGCTGCCCGTTTTTCTTCCGTCCAAGTTTTACGAGAAGATATTTTAGCTGGAAATGGGTTACTCTTCCCAATCGAATCTTCTCTGAACCAACTCTTCAATTGAAGGATATTACCCTCCTCCAGATTCCCTCCGTAGGAGCTAGCAAACTGATTTTCTGATGTCGAAAATCCTTCTCCCTTCTCCAGATAGTCAAAATCGAGTCCAGGCTCCCAGGCGTCCAAGTCTTCATCCAAGTCTTCAACCCCGGATGACTGGGTAAGGTATCGGGTCCCCAGTTTGTTAAAAGAAATAGGATCATCTCCTTCCTCTGGCGCAAAAGATAAAACTGGTTCCCATATTTCTTTGTCCCGATCGAGGTTGAACGAGGCCCTGAAAAATTAAAGGTTTACTGTTAGCGTATTGAGGGAAAACAATGAAACCACCTTTGGTGAAAGCTATCAAAATACCGATCACTTGTTAGAAGGTCCTGGCAGAGAAGAATTTTGGGAATGTTTTTCCGTTTTTGAATAATAGGAGAATATAATGTGGGGATCTGAAGAGGAACCAATCTTTGTAATTTTGCGATAGCAGGAACTAGACGATCTGCAACAAATGACCTAGGTACTAAAGAGCTTTGAGGAATTTGGTTCTTTTTCCAACTAAACACTCACGAGGGTTATCTGGCCAACGTAGGTCGTTACACAGAGCAAATAATACAGTACTGCTAACTGCTTTTGACCTCAATTTAGAAGCTAAACCAGGTTGTCCAGCTATTACCAACAGGAGATAGATAGAACCTTCGATTCAGAATCAATTACTCTGTAACAACTAGAATTAAGCCTTTCCACTTACCGGCTGAAGCTAGTCGCCCCCAACGTGAGCCTGCATTCAACCAATTATGCATATTATTACGCGTGATACCTTCTCTTACAACGCTAGTGATTGCAGGATAGGCACTTGAGAGTGGGGCCCCATCCTTGGAATTCTCGTGAAGTATACTGTAATGAGCCTCAAAAAACAGTTCCCGAAAACTTAGTAAAAGCTTACCTGTTCACTTTTGCTGCCAGAAACAGTTCATATATCATTCTGACGAAGGTAGCCCCTGTGTCTATCTTTTCAGCCCTACTACATCTTTGAGCTAGATGAAGCAAGGAGTAACTGCTCAGCACTCCGGACGCTTCCTCCCAATCCACACAAGCCACAATTCGGAGGATATCTTCTGCCCAAACGTCAGTTCCCCAACCAGCCCCCCCAGTCAAACGCAACATTAACCCCAACGACGCATCCGTAACCTCTTTGGGTGGAGCGCGGGGGTGAACGCTGGCTTCGTAAAGAAACTGCTGTCCGTTATTCTCCTCCTCCTCCCCCAATTCTCCTTGTTCTGTTCCTGAAGCCAGGCTGGTCCGATGACGGACCCGCAGTCTCTTGCGCGAAGCGGAGGCTCCGTTACGGTTGCAATCTGGTCTTGGGTCGAAAGGATTTGCATGGGCTACCCCCGGTATAGCTACCCTGGCAGGAACTTCTTCCCCAAGAGAATCTCGTAGCCGCCGTCGCTTGCGGGACGCAGGATCTTCGTGCGCCGTGGCAAAATGAGAAGAAACAGGATCAGTATGAGAGCCTGCCGACACCCTTGGTTCCTCCTCCGATAGGGATAAGACGGAAGGGTCTGAAATTGCGTTCTCCTTGTTGTCGGAGTTGCGGGCCTGGCGGGTATCCGAGTCGCGGTCGTTGAGAAGCTCGTCTAGGAGTGCTTCAAGGAGGGAGTCAGGGTCTTTGGAATCTTCACTGTACTCGGAAGTTCGCTGGTCACTGGGGAAAGTGTTTTCATTGGCAAGGAGGGGATCTTCTTGCGCCTCATCGTCTGCCCCGCCGTCTACCTCGTAGTAGAATGGGTTGGCAAGGAGTGCGCCGTCCTTAGAGTTGCCTTGATTTTTGGCCTCGGCGAGCGCCTCCTGCGTGAGCGAATCCTGCCCGTAGTTGTGGGTGCGGTCACCAGGGTCATGGGCGTCCTGCACGTAGTGGTGAGAGTCCTCGCCAGTGTCGTGGGCTTCGGCGTCGTCATAGTCCTGGGCGCCAGCATCGTCATCGTCCTGGGCATCGGCGTTGTCCTGGGCGTCGGCATCGTTCTGGGCGTCGGCGTTGTTCTGGGCGTCGGCGTCGTCCTGGGCATCAGCTTCGTCTTGGGTGTCGGCGTTGGTATGAGGGCGGGGATCGGCGTTAGTGTAGACGTGTGGGTTGGTGCCAGAGTCCTGAGCGTAGCTGTCGGCGTCGGCGTCAGAGTCAGCGTCGGCTTGCTGATCTTGGTCTTCTCCTTCCAGCTCTGAGCCCGCTCCGTAGCCAGAGGTAGAAGCAGGAGAAGGAGGTCTTGAGAAGCTCTAGAAAGCTCAACTTAGCAGTTTCTCCAGGATAGTAAAGAGTGGGACGTACCTCTGGAGCCCAACCTGAGTCTTCTACCTGGATTCCCACCTCACAAGTGGTCCTAGGCTGTGAAAGAAGCCAAGGAGACCTAAGTCTAGCTCTAGCCAAAGAAATGCTGCTAGTCCTAGGAAGTCTCTCTGGGGAAGGAGAAGGGGTAGGAAAAGAAGGAGCAGAGGAATTGAGGGCCAGTTGAGCTTGAAGGGAGGCAGGCAGAGACTTCAGGTCATCAGGAAGATTGGAGCCTTGAAGAAGAAGAAGGGTGTGAAGAGCCTGCAGTTGAGCTACAGAAAGACTGAGGTCAGCCATAATTAGCCTGTGATGGGAGCGAAGAAGGTGGAGGCCAAAAAAGGCAAACCTGTCTGAAATCCCTGCTTTGCCTAATTGAGCGTCCACTTCCCAAGCTGTGCAGCAATAAGCGCCAGATAAGCGCGCGCCTAACCCAACAAACTCGAGATTGAAGCCACTGTTTTGTCTGTCACTCTCACTGTCGGTGCTCAGCAGCTTGCTAAATACAAGGCAATTGTTACTTGTATTACTGCAATCAAAGAATTGGCAGGTGCTGCCATCCTCTGTTCCAACAAAACAGGTACTCTCACCACCAACAAACTTGTGGCAGAAGAAACGTATGTTGTCCCGGATATTACTAGCAGTCCTTTCTAATTCTACCTATTCCGTTCTTAGTTTACCTCAGCAGCACTTTGAGTATCAACAATCGTTCCTCCCGCCGTCTCAGGAACCGCCTTCTTCTGAAACTGTGCACAAGTCTCCTTCTCAACCTTACATTCCGCCAACCCTGGAACAGCTCTCAGAGCTTCGTCATCAGACACCACCTCGCCCATCTTTTCCTCCGAAGCTTCTTCGGAATCCAGCCATCGAACCCCCTCCAAACACCGCACCTCCTCCATCTGCGTTTCCCCTCTGACGCGTACTTCCAATTCCGAACTCATTTTCTGTGCGTAGTTGCATCTATCTCTCTCAGTTAGATACTCATCCTTTTTTGTCCTTCTGTAGCAACGAGGCAGCGCAGAACTTGGCTTCCCTCAAATTCTCTCAGTCAAATCGAGGGCCGGACCCCAGAGAACCTTCGCGGGTGGTTACGACTACGACGACTACAACGTTCTCTAGGACCCAAGATATATGAGCCAGCATTTCTTGGATGCGCGCCTCATCGAAAATGCTGCGGATCCTTCTTCTAACCTGTTCAAGGACAGGGACATCTACATCCTGACGCCCATCAGCACAAATGGTATCAACTCCAACCACCTCCAGAACATTTTCATCACCCAGCCCATCTGCATAAAACTCCTTCACCTTGCGCATTGATCAGCTGATGATGAAATCATCGTTAGTCAGTCTGTAATCACCACCCTCTTTCGTCGTTTTGTCAGTCATCAGGCGAATCATCCATCGCAAACTACCCAGTCTCAGGATGCCTTTCAGCGATACAACGAACGCGCCAGGGGCGTTTTCTTGACGGATGTCACCGAGCGTGCTCAACCGTCACTTGTTAAGGGCCAACAACACCACAAATACTGTTTCGCTGCGGTGACTGCACTCGAGGGGTTGCGTGATTTCACGTCAGCGGTGGGCAGGGAGGAAGCTGCAGAGATGGCAGGGCAGTTCGTTTGATTTGGTCTCATCACTTTCCTGATACTGTGACTATCGCTATCATTTCGTCGATCTCATTCCCTCTCGTTACATTCGAACTCAGGCTCAAAATCTTGTCAGGGACTTGACGTGGCTCGATACCTCCTTTCATGAACGCTGGCGTCGTACTATATTCACGCCAACTGCACCGGTATCAGGTCGATGGAAAGCATTCATGAGGTTCTTGTTCGCCGTCTCGTTCTTCTTGTGCTGTATGGTGGTCTGGGTAGGACTCGGTGGTGCTTATAGAGCGTACAGACACAAGTTGGTCTGGGGAAAGCGGTTGATAAGCTAGTCCTCGCGATCACCAGCATTTGCAGGAGGAATTTGCACATTGTCAAATATTCACGATCCTTTCAATACGACCAACATTGAGAATGCCTTCTCGTAAAGCTAGCTGTCCAACTGGAAATGTTGATCGCCAACATTCTGTGTATATGAGGTACATCTTGGCAATTCTTTATTTTCCTTCTCCAGCTTTTTCATACACCATCCTTTCGCATTCATCTGCGGAAAATTATGACAATCTTTGCGCATTCTGAATCTTTCTCATACCCCCAAAATTTCAATCCCTTTCAATGTAGATAGATAATTGCATTTTCATTTATACCTGCTCATGTAACCTTATTCTTGTTCTTCAACGTTAATAGCTGAATCTCTGAAAGGCTTTTCAGAGATGGCTATGATTCGACCTAGTATGATTGAGGAACCTGAACTTCAGCGGCATCCTACTCCCCCAACTGTAACTTCAAGCACATCATCGCTCTCAGGTCCCAGCTCCCCTACTGCAGTTTGGGGTCCTCTCTCTGGACAAATGTCTGGCTGGGGCGAACATGAACCCTACACTCAGCCAGAATTTGATGACGGGATGTCCGCGTCTGCGCCTACCGTATTGTATCCCATAACCGGGATGAAGACGACAGCGACGATGATAAACCTCTTGCTCAGAGTCTTTCCATGTCTCCTGTGAGTTTTACTAAACGAGGTAAAGCTTCTATTTCGTCGTTCTTCCACGTAGTCAAACTCACCGTGATCCAGGTTCGCACTCGAAAAATGTATACAAAAGATTGCCAACCATCCCGTGTTGAGCAAAGATCCAGACTTGAAGTTGTTCCTAGAGAGTGATACGTTCGCGTTGGATGTAAGCTTTTTTTCTGGGTCCTATGTCTTCGATTCACCTAGCACTCCAACTGTCTAGATCAAGCACCGCAAGATTGACCCGGGCTCCCCTGGGCCTTCCAGTGGTATCATTTCTTCCATTGGGCAAACCTTAACAGGAACGAGATTCTATGAGACAGACGACTACTTTGACTCCAAAAGAACATATTTAGATTCACTCGAAGCGCAACTTCATTCTCTCGTCAAGTCTATCGACCTTGTCTCCAAACATCGCATGGAAATGGCCCAGGCTGTATCTGAGTTTGGCGATCATGTCAAAGAGCTTGCAGAGGGTGGAGATTTCAACACAGGATTGAATGTCTCCGGTACGCTATAAACACTCGTCCCATCAACGCATACACTGACAATGTTCAGGTTCCTCTCAAGCTCAACAACTCTCACAAACTTTGATGGGTCTAGCTGAGGTTGAAAGAAAAGCGCAAGACCTACATGTGCTTCAAAGCGAACAAGACATGATTACCGTCTTGGGAACCGTTGATGAGTATGCGAGGTTAATTGGAAGTGTTAGGGTGTGTATCCTGCCACCTCGTTCACACTGGAACTTGTAAGGTCCTTTCAGATGGCATTTTCCTCTCGCAGATGAATGTATCAAGCTTGGAAGAATGCGGATGTCGACGTCATCCGTGTCAAGCAGGTACACGAGCGCAACCGGGGTACCTCTGCATACGGAGGGAACTCGCCAACACCTGGCGGAAGTCTCAGCAAAGGGGCCAGTGGTGCTCTGGGTCACTCTGAGGAAGAACAATGATTCCGCCATTATCTTTACAGTCGAGGCTCTGCACCAGGTGGGAATCCGCCTGTCAGCGTGCGTAAACATCGTTTTTTCTTTCGCTGTTGTATGCTCATGTATTCAAACAGCAACACGGTAAATTCCGATGCACCACCAAAGCTATATACAAGATCATGGACGAAGGGCGTTGTGTCGCTCATTGGGATGGCTCCAGGCCTCTTGGAGCTCACGATTCTCCTAATGCTTCTTCTGCCAGTCTGAATACTGAGTGCTCCTCCGTCAATAATGTATCGGAAAGTGGAGAGAAGAAAGGGAGTGATGGCCCCAAAGGCGGACATGGCATAATACAGGAGGAAGTTTTGCCTAGGTTTCTAAAAATGAGCTCATGGGAGGAAGAGTCCTCAGCAGCGATTCAGTGCTGTCGTTGTGATAGTATCTCATTTCCGAACTATGATTATTTTCTATTTCTTTTTTCGAGTTGTATGTCTTCCTGTGTTTCGCTTGCATCTCATCTCTCCTACTTCATGAACGGGCCTCTTCACCCTTTTAGATTGGAACACTCATGAGATTTTCATTTCATGAACCACAAGATCAAACTGTATACGTCTCGCTTCAAGGAGGAAGCTTGTCCCAAAATATGTATTTACTGTTGAAGATCCTGATAATCTTTATCGCAATGCAGATGTAGGGCTATCAGTACTGAGTACAGAGTATATAGCTCAAACTTTAGCTAGAAGTAAGTTCACGGTGATTAGAAGAATGTCTTGAAGTACAGAGGGGTTTACCTACGGTTCTCTGGAGCTGGACCTCTTCTAGGGACGTGGTATATGTCCTCAATTGAAGCCACTGCTTCTTCCACTAGTTCCTTCATCCCAGGATAGTCGGTTTTCCTTGATAACCAATTCAACATGCGTGCTTTGCAAGACGGATTTACTTTGGGAAAATCTGTGTTTCGTAGGAGTTCAAGAAGCTCCCTGTAGGTGAGAGGCTTCTGGAAGTCAAGGAGAAGATAGCCAATGTTCTCTTTCCAAACCGATTTCCAAGCCTTTTGACATTCTTTATGGGTTAAACAAAGATCAGCTTCTTCTTGCTGGTCCTTATCTGCGAGTTTGAGAGCAAATGACCTCTGAGATACTTGGGTGAGTAAACGCTGGATGTTTTCCCGGGTTCTCGCTATGGTCGGATAGGCAGCTGCTATCTGCTGAGCCTCAGAGTTCGTTATTTCACCAAGAGGCCTCTGAATAAGATCCTTTACTGCTGGACCAACCCAATAATGAACCTCTGGAAGGTGATGAAAATCACCAACCAGCTGTAACATCCGGGCAGAAGGTAAACGTAGACTTTCCAGACCACTGACAGCATAAGAAATCCCAACCTCGGCCTTCAAGGTTGAAGAGACCCTTAGAAGATCCACCAGACTTTCTTCCGTTATCTTGAAAGGTCGCCACTCTCTATTGTAACATAATTAAAGATGATAATTGTGGAAGGAAAAAAAAGTCACCTATCATGAATCCAATCAAGGAAACAAGTGAATTCTGGAGTTGTGAAAGGCAAGATCACTGGATTTTCTTCCGTCCCTTCAACGTTGTCCAATGCCTGGGTCAAGAAGTTGGCCAAAACAGGTGCATGAAGCTCTAGCGAAGACAAATGGAGTTTGAATCGAGAATAAATGGCCTTGCCTGTCTGAGATCCAGTCAGTGATTTTACAAGTTTATTTGAATATGTCTTGAAATTGTACTTTGTCGATCTCTTGGGTCTGGATAACCACCATGTGATTGTTATGATAAAAATCCACAACATTCACAGAAATTTTACACTCTGCTTTGTCAACCAACATTTGGTTCTCGATATCCTCTGTGGATCTGGACTTTGGCTTGGGATGGTCGGCCATCTGATTGAGCAGTAGTAGGCGAAGCTCTGAATTTCCTGTCACAGTGACAGTCACACCTTTCTTTCGAGACTCCCACCTTCTACCGACAGAATTTTTCTCTAACAGCCACATCAGTCCAAATCAGCTTCCCATGTCTACTGCTCAGCCAAAATCCACCCCTCTATCCACGAAACCCTCTGTTGTTGCAGATAAAAGTCAGGAAAACCAGCAGCTCCTTCAGGTGGCTCAATATTCAGTTTGTCGCTCATGCAACATCAAAGAAAGCAGTAAGTCTCTGGCCTTATCTCCATTCTGGTTTCTTATCTCAAGTCTTTCTGTGCTCTGCTATACAGATGTCAAGATCGAGCAATTTTGGAAGAATTTTACCAAGGAAGCCACCGAACAAGCCAGTAAGCTACCAATATTTCTACTACGAGATTCTGCAGTATTCAGCTGCCTTTTGTACTTTTGTAGGTATTTAGAGAGTCAACGTCTGAAAAGTCTTAGTTTTCTTATCTACCACAGTGAGTAAATTTCATTGTGACGTATAGACAACTCATAGATTCTCTTTGGGGCTAGTGAATTATCTCCAATTTTCCTTAGTTCCATTACCCTTTTTTCAGTTATTTGTTGCTGTAGTCATTGCCGTAGTCATCACCGTAAATTCAAAAGGTTTCACTGAGGCATAAGGGAGCACTCCGTTATTTAGGTACAGCTTGGACACTTCCCATTTGAGAGAGGTCCTTATTACCGTAAACTATACAGTTATACCTATCTACCAAGCTGACAGTGTATTAAGCTCCCTCAGTTGCTTTGCAGACGACTAAGGTAAGCCATATCAAGATATTTATATGACATACTGTATAGGTTAGGATACTCTGACAATACAATAGTGATGAAAACTGTATATTATAGTGTCATACCTATTGGAAGTTTTTTAGAGGCTATGAATGTTTGCCGCGGAGGACAGTTTTTTCGGGCACATGGACAAGTTCTCTACCACAAAAGCAAGTTTTCTGCTAGTTTGAATAAGTGCCGGAATCCAAATTATATTTTCTGGAGCATTTTGTTCTTTTCTGCTGAACAAAAAGAATTTGTGCTGACAAGAAAAAGTCGGGCACACCACGAACAAGTCGGGCTCATGTGAAAAAGTCGGGCTCATGTAAAAAAGTCGGGCTACCGTGGAAAAATTCCCGCGGATTTTTTCGCCACTTGGACTAGCATACACCGTTGCCGGAGGTAAGGAAAAAACAATTGGATGCAAAGATCTGAACTGGATCTGAACGTGTAACACGCGAATTACATTTATCCATAGCGCCTATTCTCTTTGGACATAAAGTTCTTTCGTGGGGACTATAATTCCAAACCAAATCTCTTACTTCCTCCAAATCTGGCCTCTCCGATATCCGTTGCTCGGACTTGCGCATTTATTTCAACGTTCAACAATAGTTCGGCCCACCCGACACTTAAAAAGGAGAGGATTGTTTTCTTCCAGACTAACCACTCCATATCCCACATGTCTATTCCCGCTCCAGAATCCGTCAATTCACCACTCGATACTCTGCCTACAACCCTTTCCAGACCATTTCCTCCTCCATCGCTGGCTGGTGTTCCCTTCGATTATATTCTTGAACAACTTCGTGACTTAGCTCCGTCTTACTGGGGGAACTCTGAGAGTTCGGATTGCACCTTAGGTATGTTGACTACATCCATTAAATTCTAAATGTCAAGATGCTCATTGGCCTTTTAGTCATTCCTGTTCCGTATTCTCGAGTCAGATTGACTACAACCTCTCCCTCTTTCTCTACTACACCCGCCCGACCTTCTTATGACCCATCAGGTTTGGGTCGTCGTGCAACAGAGCCCAGTACATTAGCACTCTTACCTCGAATTAGTTTAAAGGTATGCGTGTAACCGCACTTGTTTAACGTTCACTCTAATTGTTGCATTAGTTACACAGCGAATATCTATCTGCTCATTCCAGTTTTCTACGATCTCTTTTCAGCGGTGCTTCCACTGTGGATCTTATCAACAGCGCTCCGAGCACACATCCCACTCCAAACATTCCTTTGCGTACCCCTTCCGGGCGTTTTACCATTCCTGCCGACCGCTTACCCCGACTCTTAAATTCCTCCGCTGCTCATCCTGTACTGTTCCTGCCCGTTCCCGACCCTTCCTCCATCGACTTGGTCTTTCATTGGATGTACTTTGGCGATCTGCGCTACATTCGAGATTCTCTTCACGAGAAACACATTCAATGGGAGGGTATTGCTCGTAACGTCGAGTACCTAGGACTTTCACACGAGCTCAAGGTGTTCCTTGGGGATTGGTACGCGCGCTGGTTGCATCCTGATCGTAGCCAGTCCTGTGACGATCTAACCTCCCTCAAATACAATTCGGATCCCGACTCTGATTCTGATTCAATTGCTGAAACCCTTGTGTCCGACATTGCCGATGATATGGACTGTCTAGACATCAAGTGTGACATCGACGCCAAGCGCGAGGAACCTGGGCGGGGCAGAGACAGGGGCACGCGAGGTCTTTCTTGGACCTTTGGGTATGAAGAGAAGTTTCCAGATACGACGACCATTTCTAACACTCGGCGCGATGAATCACCTGTCGCTCCTCACTGTGCACAATAAAGTAAAACTTCATTTATTCTTTCCTTTTCGACCCGATATTCTTCGTCTCTTCGTACTTACCTTGTTGGACCTTTGCGGCTTATCATTATTTGCCTTTCAAAAGTTCGTCGAGCGCCTTCGGGCATGACACGTTATTTATGTTACCGAGGTTTCTCGAAATATCTGCTTGCTATCCTACCATTCTTCACATTCTTTCGAACCATTTTTGAACCGTAATTGTTTTACGATGTAGTAGTACTCCAAGCCAAAACAATGTATCTTAATTTACCGTATAGCTATATGATTGAAGATAGTCATTCACACATTTTAAAGCTATAGGATTTTCTCCTTCCCCGATGTTATTGTGAAACTTGAGAAGCGCAAAGTCTTCAGTAAACGCTGCGGGAGATAGCAGTCCGCTAAATACAATTATGAAAAACACAAAAAATAGGAAAACAAAAAGCGACTATGCAGCATGTCGTTGAAGGCCCGCTGCGAATAACAAAAAAGATTTAGTGTGTATATACATAGAATAATATGGGGAAATCATGCATCTTGTTCATAAAATTGCCATTACCCCGTCTGGAAGGCCAGCGACGAGTATTCGGTATGTACAAATATGTACAACATTCAGTATGGCGCCAACTAGGACTTATGCTGAGAACAAACCAATCTTCAATTGTTAAACATATTCTCGGCTCCAGCGTGACAGGTCAGGAATATCCTGCTGCTGGGGCATGTTCGTATTCTCACCGATAGAATCCGAGGAATCGAGTATAGTGGATAGAGTGAAAACAAAAAAATATGCACTACAATGCCTCACATCTCACAAGGTCCGCTTACCATATACGCAAAAACCATACGCTGCTAGAATGAATTCGATACTTAAATCAATCTAAAAATGCATCCGTATTGATTAGTACTTGGTAGTAGTAGTAAGTAGTCTCAAAGGCGGGTAAGTAAAAAAGCCAGCGGAATCGATAGCTCAAAGATCTGACGCTAGCCTCATATCTGTGAGTGACCGGAAACCCGTATTTATGGAAATCCGAGACGAGCACCTCTGAGCACCGACAACGCCCTTTTAGTCGTCCGTGTCAGGAAATTTGTAACTGTGGCTTTCCATCTGCGCACAAAGAGTAAGTATTCATGATCAGAGGATCCGAGGAGGACTTACAGTGATGTTCCCGCCCTTATAACTGCCGCGTTTCTTCTTGTTCTTTTCCTTACGGAAGCCAGCCCCACGAGTGACGATCAGGTCAGCATGAGCTTTAGCACCATAATCGTTTTCTGGAGCAGCCTATGATAATCAACAAGAAAGCATCAGCAATGTAGCTCAGGACAGGCCGACGAAGAACCTGAAAAAACGGCAAGGAGGGTTGTTCCCCGAGCCTCGAGAATGGATAAAAAAGGCAGGAAAGCCATACCTTGTTCTCGTATCTGTTATCCCTGATAAGATGAGCAGGAACCTTGTCAGGATCAATCCGCTGGAAGCGTTCATTTGTCGTTCTTCGTTTGCCAAGTTTAGGCGCCTCCGGGGCGGAGGTTTTTGTTGCTATATCCCGGGCCGTCGAAACCGTGGCCGTAGGAACAGCTGCACCACTTTCAGAAGTCCGACGTTTTTTAGTGACCTTCTTTTGGTCTTCCAGAGTAGAGTGTATTGAATGTTGCTTGCTAATAACAACATCAACATCAGCAGTCTTTGCTTTCTTTTTGTTATCCGTCGATTTGGTTGACTTTTTCGCCTTGTTTTTGGTGGATGTGTCAGATTCCGATCCCGATTCCGACGAATTTGACGAAGAGGAGGTAGAAGAAGAGGAAGAGGAATCTGAATCGGAAGACGAGGAGGAGGAGGCCTTATCTTCCTCCAAGACCTTCCTTTTGGCAGTTTTTGTCGGCTTTTTAGGCTCCGTGTCGGACTCAGAATCCGAAGACGATGAAGACGAAGATGGACTAGACCTTGTCTTGTTAGCTTTCTTGGTTAGCTTCTTCTTTTTTGTCGGTTTTTCGTCAGACTCAGACTCAGAAGACGACGCAGACGAAGAGGAGACACTAGAACTCTTCGCCTTGTTTGAATTTTTAAGCACCTCCGGCTTTGACTTTCTGAAAGTACGGAATTAACGGAAACTGAGCATAGAGCAATACAAGAGCCTGAGTGAAACCTACACCGCGCCGACAGTCTGTTTCTGACTAGTTTTCTCCTTCTTTCCTTTTTCCGACCCAGTGGACAGGGTGGAACTTGATACCCGCTCTAAAATCTTCGTAGCTTTCTTATCTACTTTGGTGTCGGTCTCGAATGACCTGCAAGAGGAAGCATGGGACCTACCAGATGTAGAAGATTCATCATCAGAAGAGTCTGAGTCTGAACAAGAGGGTCAAAGGAGCGCAAGAATTATATCAACAAATGTACCTTCGGAATCAGATGTTGCAGTTGGCTGTTCGGCTTTCTTTTCTATCTTTTCTGTCGAGCCGTCGGAATCAGAGTCGGATGTGGATGCACCCGACGAAGATGAAGACGCTGGTTTTTTACTTTTGGTTTTGACCAATGTGGACGCGTTGCCTTGTTTATCCTTCGGTGGGGATACATCGCTGTTGGAAGAGTCGTGACTGGATTCCGAGGAAGCTATATGTACACACAGACAGGGATGTGCAAGGAGTGGATTTTGTATAATGAGACGTCTTCATTGAAGAGTACATGCCAGGAGACACGTACAGCTTGAGTCACTACTGAGATTCGGGGTTACCAGTAAGTATCTTGAGAATGATTCGGTGTCGAATGCTCACTCGGATGAAGAATCAGAATCGTTGGAAGTACTACTGTAACAAGTATGTCATGAGTATAGAGCGCAAACATCAGTCAGAACGGCGACTCACCTCTTCTTTTCAGATTTATCGCGGTAAACTCTCCATTCTTTGATAATTTCATCCAAGCTAGGTGTCGCATCGTCCTGTGAATCTTTCAAGACAACCACGCCCTTTGCGGCCTTTTTTAACGCCTTTGCGACATCATTGTGGTCGCGACTCTTTAGAAAAGCATAGATATGCGTGTACGCCGCTGTAGAGAGTTAGTCGATGCAAGCTTCAAGATTTACTGGTGCTTACCCGCAAGATGCTGATCACCCATGAAGAGGGTAATAATAAAAGGAAGGTCCCTAAGCGAAATTTTTGATTGCTCACTGCGTGAACGGGCGCTTATTGAAATACTCGCCCTTGACCAAGTTATCACCTTACAGCCATCATCCATGAGCGAAATTAAAGGTCCTTCGCCTGATGCTAAAGTCGATGGCTCATCTCTTAGGATCGCCATCGTGCATGCGAGATGGAACAAAGTTATCATTGATGCGCTGGTCGCAGGAGCATTGAAGAAGTTGAAGGAAGCTGGAGTGAAAGAGAGTAATATCGTAGTAGAATCCGTCCCAGGTAGCTTTGAGCTTCCTATCGCATGCTCTAGGTGCGTCTCTCTGTATTTTCTGCAGATGTCAAGGCCCAAAACATTCCAGGATGATTACAGGATCGCATATTCAAGCTGCATCTAACGAAGCTGATCTACTTGGGGGCCTCAATTTCGGTACTCCCAAAGTAGCTTCTCGCTCTGGTACACCAGCACCAACAATACCCTCTGCGAACCAGGCTTTTGACGCGGTCATCGCTATCGGAGTTCTCATCAAGGGTGCTACTATGCATTTCGAATACATCTGCGATGCGGTCTCCAATTCATTAATGAAGATTCAGGTAGACACTGGGGTTCCGGTCATCTTTGGCGTTTTGACGGTGTTGAACGATGATCAGGCGTTGGAAAGAGCAGGTCTTGGTAAAGGAGATAAGAAAGGGCATAATCATGGCGAAGAATGGGGTCTTGCGGCCGTCGAGATGGGCTCGCATGTCCGCCGTTGGAACTCTGGCAAGTTTCTATGAAGTGCTGGAGATTGAGAAGTGAAAAACAATGTACTGTACATAGAGCAATTTGTACCTGACAATACTACTTGTCCTCTTACTATCACATTGACGTACACGATGAAGAAAAAGGTAAGGTCTATCATCGCTTTCTATTATGTGAAATAAATTATATCCATAGGTTCTTCTCATGGGTGCCTCTGGCAGTGGAAAGACGTCGATGCGCTCGTTGATTTTGTCCGTTCAACTTTTCTTGTACCATCTCAGGTTCAAGTTGATCTTTTCCCAGCTCAAACAACCCAGCGTCTTCGACTGCCCGCCTTGGTGCCACGATAGACGTCGAGCAGAATCATGTCCGTTTCCTTGGTGATCTTATACTGAATCTCTGGGACTGCGGTGGCCAGGACGCGTTTATGGATTCGTATCTCACTACCCAACGCTCAACGATTTTCCAACACGTTGGCGTGATGATCTATGTTTTTGACGCCGAAACCCGAGAAATGAACAAGGATTTAGAGTATTATCGGGATTGCCTCGAGGGTTTGACGCAGTGTAGTCCAGAGGCTGCTGTGTTTCTGCTCGTACATAAGATGGATCTGGTACGGGAACCTAAAGCAACTATGTTTGAGAAGAAACGCGAAGAGTTGCAGAAAGCCAGTAGTGGTGTCGTTATCACGGTTTTTGGGACTAGTATTTACGATGAAAGTCTCTACAGGGTGAGTACAAGAGTTGATAATATGATATTTATATACTGACTTGTCATTATATAGGCCTGGTCAAGTATTGTTCACACATTGATCCCTAACGCTGCTGTCCTGAACAAACACCTCAATATTGTCGCTGCAGCCTGCAGCGCAACAGAAGTTATACTTTTCGAGCGAACAACCTTCCTCGTGATAGCTACCTCCACTTCATCAACCTCATCTCCTTCCGCCTCCACATCCTCGACCTCCTCCTCTTCTGCTTCTATATCCTCATCTACCTACGCCCCCTCTCCTCCGTCGCCCTCTGATCCGCACCAAATGCACCTCAAACGTTACGAACGCACCTCCGAACTCATCAAAGCATTCAAATGGTCTTGCTCGCGCGTCCGAGAGGAATTTCATTCTCTTGAATTGGATATGTATGATTTCACTGCTGTATTAGATGAGATGACGAGGAATACGTATGTTATGGTCGTGGTTCACGACCCAACAATAGGTGGGCTTCCAGATATGTAAGATGAGAACAAGGGACTCATTCCTTTGCTGATCTCTCTCAGAAACCGCTGCAATCAAGTTGAATATCCGTATGGCTCGTAAAAAGTTTGAGGAGTTACAAGGAGATAGTATTGGTACTTGAATTTCTTGTTTCAGTATTGATGATGAAGCTTCGGTTCGAGGAGAGCTAGCAAATATATGTACACCCAACGACAAGAGGGAAAAATGAGAACCGGACACAGGGAATGTCAGAAATCAAAGTAGTTTCCAGAACTTAATCCCAACCCAGTAATAAACATAACCTTCATATTGGTCAAACTCGCAGTAATGCTATGATCTTCCCACTCGTTCAGCCTGACGTGCTGCCTCTGTACCGGGTATAGGTTTGAAGATCGTATTGTACGTCTCTTCCTTGGTCCTCTTTTGCTTCTGGGCACTAGCCCGGGTTCCATCGACAGGCACAACTGAACCACTGCTTTCAGATGCCACTGAAGGTGTCTGCTTTCTTCGTCCACGTCCACGAGCGGGCGTGTCAGGTACCACGGACGGCGTCCGCTTTCTCGATTGTCCACGCCTCATTCCACGAGCAGGAGTTGCAACGGCGGGCTCAGTTCGAACAGACTCGTTCTGAGCTTTTTCTAACATCATCCGTACTTGCCTATCGTCTTCTGACTCGTCGTCGTCTCCAGCTCGCCCGCGTTTGCGCGATTCAATCGTTGCCGTTTGGAAATTTGGCTGTGATTCCGGTTGAGATTCGGAGTCCGAGAACAGAGGGTCATGTTCGTGCTCATACTCCATTTTGGAGGGTATAGATTCTGGTTCATGCGAAGCTTCACGAAGGGGCGGTAATATTTGCGAAGGTTCGGGTACTTTCCGTGTCTTGCGCGATGGAGCAGGAGGGAGAGGAAGAGGCTCTACGGATGCAGACCGCGAGCGTGCTCGAGACCGTGTATTATAATAAGGTGGGTCTTCGAGTGCAGGAGGATCAACTGAAACTCGGTCGTTTGGTCCTGCGCCAGCTAACGGCATTAACTGTTCGAGTGAGAACGTGAACGGTTGCACATCTTCAGGGTCCAGTCCACCCTCTAGCGCAGTAGGAACAGAAAATTCCTCCACGCCTTCATCCTGATTAGTTGGTTGCGTAGGGGGGTTTATATTGACCAAGGTTTGGGATGTTCCTGGCCCGCGAATGCCATCGGGTGTATCAGCACGGGTGTGTTGAGGTTCAGAGTGACCATGGGATTTGGATTTGGATTTGTGAGACCTTGAAGCAGTTTGGGCTTCCTGGTCGTCTTCGTCCAAAATTTCCTCTTCCAGATTTTCCTCCTCTTCAGATAGATGCTCGCTTTGTACGACACGTCCCTTTCCCGTTGGAATCCGCCTAAAATTATTTCTAGACTCGTCTTCATGAGTCTCATCATAAGTCTCTTCATCTTCATCTACCTCTTGCCCTTCTTCGCCTGGAAGCAGTCGGCCTTTATGATAAAGTGCCTTGGAATTGATACCTTCTCGAGCAACGATTTCGGCAATTCGTGAGTCGAGACGAGCTTGATTCTTCTTGTAGTGTTCTCGCCAACTCTGAGCTGTATGTCTGCTGGTCCATTCATAAACCCCTTTCACACACTTGGGCTACCGGGATTCGTTAATCAACCAAGCCTTGAGAGATGGAGATGTCTTACATAGAGCACCAGCTTCTTGTAAAAATTTAGCGATTGACGACCACCGGAGGCGGGATTCGGAAGGGTACGAGCTAAGTGCTTGCACAAATTCTCGTCATCTTCGTGCGTATATGCGATCCTTCTGTAAATAACACGTTTAAGTTTCGGTATGACAACAAGAAGCTGAACGCGAACCCTCTCCCGGGAGGAAATCCAGGCATCGCCCTTTTGAGTGGGGGTTCCAAATGAAAAAAACCCTGTTCTATGCATTCGTCGACAAAAGATATTTCCTTAATCCATATCTGACGCTTTTTGATATCGGGATGGGAGTCGTATGCGTCCTGCAGGTAACGTTGGCTTGTCCCTGCGGTGGTAGGGTCGATGAGAATGATTTCAACTCCGTCGTCGTCGTCTAATACATCGCCACCGTTAGCCTAAATAACAGGATATCTAAGTCTGGACAAACCAAGTGAAAGGCAAAAAAGCTCACCCATATCTTATCAGACACAGCCTGTATGGCATCGAGTCCTCTGATTGAGTAGTGCAGAGCGAAGTAAACAGGGATGCCGTCTCGGGTGAAGATGGGCTCGTCCATAATGTGATTGATGGTCACGGTAGAATCAGAAAAGTCAACAACCGATATAATACACCGCGTGCGCGTCCACGGCCCGGAGATCCGGTACGTGTAACCACTTCTTCCTCTTCCCCAATTTTGCCGCACCCCGGGCATTAGCTCTGTATTTTTTCGACCCGCCTCTAGTTGTATAGAAGCTCAGTACTCAGTCTTTTACACTTACCTACCAGAATGAATGATACCTCCCCGAGTGGCCCATTTCTCTCTCTAGCACGCGAACTGCGTGACAAAATCTATGACTTCTTGCTGTACACACCTATTGGAACACCTTCCCCGTCCATCTCTGGGCATCTTATAGACGTCGCAGAACCCTACTGGATGCCTATGAACCGTCCAAAACTTGATTGGCACTGGCAGATACCAGTCAGTCGAGGCTCCTGCTTTGGTATTCTATACACTTGCCGCCAAGTATACGCCGAAGTTGTAGAGTGCATCGAAAGACAGGACGGACATGGTGGCATGTCCTTCGAGCTCGAGATTGCTCTTATCGGGGTCCCACATCCCGATGAGAGAACAACTTTGGGTGACCAACAAATATGGCCGAGTTGGATTGTGCTTCCACTGTGCACGTATCCAGTATTTTTACATGAAGCCAAAAACTTTGCAGGCTCTCCGTTGACCTCCACCGGTGTCAATGCGAAGTGCAAGAATCTCGACGTTTCGTTGAAGCTACAATCGGAGCTCGCTTACAGGTGGCTCGTTAGCTCAGGACTATCAAGACTGACTCAAATTCTCTTCACTATGCTAGCCAGATTTCTATTGTATGGGCCTTTGGGACTATACAGAAATACAGATGCCAATCGTGTTTGGAATATAGACATTCTAACTGTGAATGTCATGAGCGTTGGGACATTCACAGATCCTTACAGTGATCAACCTCGCACGGTGCCAATTGAAGTCGTAGAGGAAAGCGTTGGTTTCCTATATCGCTATATAAACGAACTTTGTACTGAAGGTGCATTATCTGACCGAGTCAGGGTGGTCAGGTTCGCTGTGGAAGGCGAGCTTGAACGCGAATGGCTAATCAATCGAGGGGAAGGGTTGTCGCCTCTTGCGAAAAAGGATTGGGCAGCTTACGGATGGAAGATCGATGCACAGGACAAGTCGAGAGAATCTAATTCACACCATGTTGTCAATACGGGTATGGCACCTAGAAAACGAAAGTCTGTTCTGGGATCGAGATCATGTTGCAGAATGCAGTAAATATGGAATTTGTGTACTTAGCTAAAGAAATCGTGTGGGGTATATATTAAATATTGTCATAACATTACACTTTTGAACGGAACGTAAAATGTCGATATCGTGAATCAATTGACCGCGACAAGCTTTCATGGCGAGGACCTTGACTGACGTTCGTTTTTCAGGTCAAAGATGACCAGCGACCTCCCGAGCAATTATATGTTGCATCGGGATGTAATCAGAGGGCATGAAGGGTGTTTGATAATTCGTAGCCTGCATCGAGCGTCAGGTCGTCCAGTGATCACAAAACGGCCAAACTGGTGAATCGGGCAACGGCAAGAAAGAATTTTCAAGCCTACTTTCGATGAAAGACCTTTTCCACAATGCTGTACGGGCGGTATGACCAGTTAACTGGCTTCAATGGTACGGCCGAGAGCGCAGGTATCAGAGTGATGAAGCATCCTCGCGAGTGGCATTTCAGTCATGCAAGAATCCATCCGAAATCTGATGACCACTGTTGACATTAACTCGCGAAACAGACCTGGTAATCATGCTCGATAAATTCATATGGGAGGTGTTGCGCGAAGGTGAAAAGGACGATGAACCACCATTGGTATCATCAACGATACCATTATTCGGGGACGGAGGAATGGGTGATGAGCTGCGCGAGCCGCCTGAGTTGGCTAGTATCATGCCTGTAGGAAGCGTATAGGACCGGATAGGAGAGCCCCGAATTGGTGTCACTGGCCCATCATGTACATTGGAGTTCAAACCCGTTAATGTGAGCACCGAAGGTCGAGTGCGTGATCGTTTCGGTTTTGGGACAAGAAACTGTCGTAAGGGGCGTAGCCATTTTATCGGACCAGACGTAGGGCCAGATGTAGGAGATGGCGGTCGGGAAATGATTCCATTTCCGTTGAGAAACTTTCCTTCTTCTAGAGCAAAAGAATTGAGATCACGCTTTGCGACTTTACGTAGCGTGCGCAAGCAAAACGCGCGAGATTGACGACGCAAAGGACATGCGATAAGAAGAATAACGAAGAAAACCATAGTGTAAAGGATGAGAAGGACGGGAGAAAATCCAAGTGAAGTCCTGTGCAGAGACGGCGGTAGATGAGGGGTTAGACGGTCCTCTAAGCCATCCAGTGACGACCATGGACGAATGGGTTTGACGGGAAAACCTTCAGGTATTTGTGGGTCGTTGATTGGAGGTACAGTGCCATGCAGGGGTGGTACCTCTTTGCTAGCTTCGAGAACCATCTTTCCTAGTGTCCAACTGATAGCTATATCTCCAACGGAGTCCATTGATTGAAAAGCTGGTCTACCCAAACCTTTTTGCTCTGCTTTCGCGTCTACGTTATCGCTTTCGGAAGTTGTGTTTCCCCCTATATCAACGATTCGGGGCATTCCTATACCTTCGTGAAGGACATTTGTAATCCAAGCAGCCTTGAAACATTGCATCTGCAATCGGGTTATTTCCACCTGCGGACCCCATTTTCCGACAGCTACGACTTCTCCATTCTTGCCTTGAACCTCACCATCTCCATCCAAAGGGCGATGTTTGACAGTTTCTTCATGTTCGTGCACGATATCAGACCATTCTCGAGCACAAAAATTGGAGGCAGCGCGTTCATACTGGACGAAATTGTAAGGACCGCCAAGCCCAAAGACATGCTCCGATGAAAACCAGTACTCGGAAACACCAATGAAATGAGACACTGAAAAATCAATGGGTGGGACATGAACTCCGTCCATGAGACACGGCACATCGGGACAGGGTTTGCTCTTGTTGAGTAGGGTGGAGGTTTTCTGCATGCACTGTTCGAAGGAGCCAGTACCTTTGAGGTGGTGTGTTTTCTGAATATGGTCGGAAGCATGACCGACAAAGGCCGGAGTTTCAACCAACTCGAGATCTTTCGGCAGACACGGGTCGGGAACAACATCGGCTTCGCCTGAACGACTTTCTTCAAAGCCCTCGATAGCCATACCAACATATCGTTCCCTCGCCTGATTCGTTCCATAGCCTAACCACGTTGTTACGAAAACCTTGTGGTGTATTTCGTCGCCGTCCAATAAGCGTAACCGGACGTCTATCAGATCATTCGTGTCTAATTCATGGTCCTTGCCTGGCTCGAAAGCGATCTGAGTTGACGCGCCTCCCATATCCAGAAATCCATAAGTGGTATGTCCTTGTTTGTTCGTAAAACCGTCCATGAGATAATTTACTGCAATCCATCCGAACAGACCCTCTTCCTCTCCGGTGATAATAAGCACACTTGAGCCACAGGGCCCGTTTTCCGAAGGGTCGTCAATTTTGAAGTAAGAATGACGGACGAGAAAGGAGCAAGTTTCCTTCAAAATATCGGCTTGCTTTTCTGAAGAAAGCAAGCGCATTCCAGCCGTAGCAAGGAGGAAAAGAGGTGTGTCTTTGTGAAGCGACGGAGGAATTTTGTCCCGGACATGACTGAGAAGGGGGCGAAGATAAGCTCCAATGTCCTCAGGGTTCTCTGCAAACGTGGATATACCTGAGAAATGTGAGTGATAGCTTTCTATTTGACTGAGTAGAGCGCACCTGGCTCGACCTTAGTAGACCAATCCTCTCCATTTTTTGTACCCTTTTCAACCTTGGGCAACGTATGCGAAAACGTAGATGCCCAGTCAGTAGAAACAATTGAGGGATCCTTCCAACTGTAAATTTGGAGCCGTGAGCCTGACGATCCAGCGTCTATGACAATACCGAAGTGACGACCAGCTAACCAAGGGTCGCTGGCTATGGGAGGAGGCATTGAGAAGCGCCCTTGCGTTGACGCCAAAACAAATCAGGATGTTCGCACGACAACTGGAATTGAACACTACACAGTCAGACCTTCATATAACCCATGTTCAAATGTTTGAGTATGAACAAGGGACGAAATACTCATTCGAACTGAGTTCCAAAATATTGATGCCATGGCTCAATGCCCGAAAATAAGCAACGGCACATTCTTGAGGCCATCTCTTGCTTCAATTTCTGTCTGTTCATCCCTAGTTCCGAGATAAGTCAACCGCAGGTTGGCTTATCATAGGATAAGATAATGAGTGGCGAGGAGTACAATTAGGCGCTTGTTCGTTCTCACCTTCGACGCTCACCGTCTGACCTCTTACAGCCTCATCTTTTGTCACGATTTTCGAATACAACCATGCAGCTCCCTCTACGTAGTCGACCGACCTTGCAGAATCCTGACAGAGTGCATATAACGCACAGTAGTGTCGAAGCTCGGAACATGTTCGCTTCTTGGGACATAACGACGCGTCTAACATTCAACAAACAGAACAACGCAAATAACATCCGTTGCGACTTACAGCGAGCAGCGCATCTCAGGGATCCGGAGAACATCAGGTCACCATCGCCAGTCACTTCAGAACTCACCATCCAGCTGGAGGAATGGGAGAAGATTCATACAAACCCAATTCGCTTCGACTCCTTGAAGCACCTGATTCCGGATTTCATCCTGGAATGGATGGAGAGTCGGAAGATTCAGGAGGTCAAAGAGAAGAGGGAGAGAGAGGAGGATACTAGCAGAGAAGCTGAGGAGGAGAAGAAGAAGAAGAGAAGATTGGCTGAACCTTTGGTCCCCGTGGTGAAGAATCCGCTCGTTCCTTTCCAAGCAAGTTTCCACGATGCATTATACGAAATTGCACATGTCTCCCCAATCCCTCTCCCTTTCTTCAGTAACGACGCTCTCCAGTTCATTTCCGCCCGCGCCCACTCACTTCCGCATAAAAAATTCAAGTCAAATGATCCCAGGAAGAGTGGTTATTTCATCGACATCGAAGCTCTGAAGAAAATGCTTAGGATCAAATACACAGACGATGATCAACTGGAAGGCCTCGACTACATTCCTTTCGTCAAGTGCGTCAACAACTACATGAGATTCGAGACGAGTCACGACCCAGCAGGTCCAGCTGCCAAACTCTACGCCTTCTGGAAGCCAGCGGAACTCCGAATCAGAAATGAACAATACCTCGAATTCACAGGTTTTATCCAGAGTGTGTACGACTTGGAATGGACCAAGGTAGAGAGTCAAGTTGAGTTTGAGGATACTATGGCAAAAGCTCGCGGCGGGCCATTGTGGTATTCCTACCCATTCCAATCCAACACGACCTCAGACACATCTCCTCTATACCAGGGTTCTCCGATCGGGGATATGCCACCACTGTCGGAAAAAACCATCACACCTGACCACACCAGTGTCACTAATACCCAGGTAGTGAATCAAGACATTGCCGAATAATATTGCCGCAATGATTTGCAAGACCGCCTTATATTATTTTTGGACATCGAGTTTTATGCCTTGTCATCATAGGGTGTTATGCCCGTTATTATTTTGGGTGTTATGCCCGTTATTATTTTGGGTGTTATGCCTCTTTATTATTTGGGTGTTATGCCTCCTTATGATTTCGGGTGTTATGCCAATTTTATGCTTTTGGGTGCCATGCCATTCTTATGGGTTTGTTATAGTCTCGCCGGTCTTTATTTGTGATGCATAATGTCATTGTATACTCAACAGCCAACTTATATCTATATTATAAAGCCTCAGCTCTAAATGGGGTACAGCTCCACCTTATTCGGAGCGCGCTGGGAAGGAGCCTTGGCTCTGTTTGGGTATCTAGCCCTCTCCTCATATATGGGTGGGAGCGCGGGGCTTCGCCCCCAGGCAAAACCTTTCTATATTGATACCAACCTTACCTACAAATGATATTATCTAGGGATATATACGAGGACACTCAAATAACTTATTCCGAGATAAGTCAACTGCAGGTTGGCTTATCATAGGATAAGATAATGAGTGGCGAGGAGTACGATTAGGCGCCTGTTCATTCTCACCTTCGACGCTCACCGTCTGACCTCTTACAGCCTCATCTTTTGTCAACCCACCCACCCACCCTTTATATTGTTCTTAGTGTCTAGCTGGTAAGTTTATTACAGCTCAGATGCTCCGGGCTTTAGATCCTCGCTTAGCGGTGTGTTGCCCACCCGCGCGGGGCTTCGCCCCCAGGCAAAACCTTTCTATATTGATACCAACCTTACCTACAAATGATATTATCTAGGGATATTTACGAGGACACTCAAATAACTTATCTATAATTCTAGTCATGTGAGGATACGAAATGGGAATTTTTTTGCTCATGTGATCTTTGTAAAATTTTCGTCGTCGTCTCTTTCTCTCGCACCACCACCTCCAATGCTCTTATGGACTTGCATTCTCTGCAGGGAGAAAGATTCACCCATCATCCAAAATTGGCCACCTCAAGGTTGAATATACCACTATCTATATGCAACTTCACGCTCAACATCTTGTCAAATACAACAACTCCAAACACAAGAAATATAGGACATTTGCGTGCACTTCAAAACCATCTTTCAATATATCATGTGTAGAAGATGACTTCTCTCATGAAGGAGGCACTTTACTCCAACCTCAATGCTCAATTACTCAATGTTCAGATTTTCGATAGCAATGAACCGCAAGAATCTCAAGCTTCAAGTGACAAGACTGTTGAACGCGGCTATGCTGTTCACACATCACTAATACGGTCATGTGTTATCCTAGTCTATGCTTAGTGTACACTGACATCATATACCATATGCGGATTCCTCAGTACTTCCTTATGTAATACTGTCATACATTTATGTATATAAGTAGCTATGTCCTGTACTGGAATCCAGCTCGCTTCTCTCTCATCTTTATTGCCTCACTGAGATTATAAGCTATACTACCCAGGTATGGTGCTAGAGAGTGTCACCACTATGCACCCCTTGCCTGCTCAACAGGTTATGGGCCCCGGATGAACGCTTTGCTGAGCTCTAAGCTCGCAGCGCTCTCTGGTTTACTGTTGTCATTGACGCATCTATTTGATTGCTGTCTCTGACACAGACCTTTACCTGAAATGTTGCCTCTGGCGCTGGAGTCAATATCGCACCTAACAAGTGCTGATTATGACATCGCCCAAGAGTGCTTGACACTGTAGATGACAGCTTGCTAGACATATGTCGCAACTTGTCACTACTGGCAATAACATTCATGCCATTTTATTTTCATCTGTTGTCTTGAGCATTGATGAATTGCTTGCTGACATCTCTGTTGATTTTATCCAGATTACAATGTCTTCTGCACTCTTCACCGCTGTTACCACCACCCTTAAAGATGATAACTACGACACCTGGATCTCTGAAATGGAAGCCTTTCTCCAAGCCACAGGGCTTTGGTCCGCCATTATCTCCGACCCGCCTGCCGAGCCGTCTCCACTTGATTCGACAGACCTCGACAGTGTCAAAGCCTGAAAGGAGTATGACAATAACCTCAAATCCTGGAAGGAGACCGACACTAAGGCTGTTGGAAACATCCGCCTCCGCCTTTCTCCGTCAATCCGCACCCTTGCTAAGGACGAGGGTGACACGGCTAAGAAACTGTGGGAATTCTTGCAGAAAACCTACAAGGTCAAAGGTCTAGGCGCAGTCTTTAATGACTTTGCTGCCGCCATGGCTGTCAAGGTCCCATACAAGGGAAACCCACTCACAGCTATGACTGACATTGGCATGTTCTTCACCCGTATGGATGACGCTGACATTGGCATCCCTGACCACCTCAAAGCTCTGATTCTTCTATCTAAGCTTCCATCACGCTACTCTGTCGTTGTCCAGACTATGTCTCAACTCGGTACTGAGGAACTCAAGGAATTGACGTTTGCCAAAGTTCGTATCGCAGTTATGAACGCTTTCAGCGGAGACACCATTAGCAACTCCCAACCGCAGAACGCGAACAAGTTTTCGAACGTTCATCGCAAGGGAAACGATCCCAAGTTCTCCCAACAGCAGCATGGTAACAATAGTAACCAGCAGAGGAATGCAAACGCTGCATAAGCTGATGCAGACTCTATGGACTTCAGTCCTATTGGCAGTACTGTTGACTTTGGTCCAGTACATACCGATCTTACTCCTTCCGTCCCAGATGTGCGCAAGCACTCTATCCATCCTCCCTACAATCCTCCTCACAATGCTACGTCCCTTCGTCTTCATAAGAAGACAAGGATGGCCATTCAACGTGCCCGTGATATTGGCGTCCGTGCGACTGCCAAAGTCATTCGTGCCCTTGAGCCATCTGGACACATTTCGGAGTTAGATAGTAGTGACAATGAGCAAGGTTCTTCTGATCCTCCAACGAAGCGCACCCGTGTGTTGCCTTCTGAGAATGATGTTGAGGATGGCAACAAGGCTCCTACGCCGCCTCCTCCATCTCCTCCTATGGACTTTGAGGTCCCAGGAACTGCCTCTTTTGACCCTGATGAGTTGATGAATTTCGACTTGGATCGTGAAATTTTGGCAATCACTGGATTCATGGACACCATGGGGTCAGTACCCTCCTCTGATCTTGATCATACGAGATATACTAACGCACCTTCATCGGTTGCAGTGACGAAGACATGCAAGTCGGCCTTTAAGCCTGATCTCTTGTCCCGCTTGTATAATTATCGTATCAATGTCAAGTATATATCCAAAGAACATTTTTGTGTACATGATGTTTCATACTCTGTGTGCAAGAAGTGTAAGGGTAAAGAGAGGAACCAACCCAAGTGGTGGATGAACGACTCTGGTTGTTCTGAACACACTACCTTTGACTTGAGTGACTTCATTGAGTATGAAGACCTTGAGGAAAAAGTTCTTATAGCAACTGCAACCACAACCGCCTACATTACTGGCGTTGGGACTGTCTTGATACATTTCAAGGATGTAAGGGGTCGCATGCATTCGGCACGAATCGCTCCAGTATTCTATATGAAGGAGTTGAGTCATTGCCTTATAGCACAAGGACGCTTCCTACAAGATGGCAAAACTGTTCGCGGCAACGCAGACAAAGTTGACTTCTGGGACAAAGATGGTTTATTCCTGTCATTTGAACCACGAACTCACAGCGATACAATCTATATTCTCAAAGATTATTTGCCACAGCCTATGGCTGTAAACTTAGTGATCCACTCAGTGGACTACACTACCATGCATCGCCGAATGGGTCATCCATCGCGCGAAGCACTCACTCAACTGAGGAAACATGCAGAAGGTGTTCCCACCTTCAGCATTCCCCATGAGGAAGATCTCTGTGAAGGTTGTGCCAAGGGAAAGATGACTTTACGTCCATTTCCGCCAACTACTCATCGGGCATCACGTCCTTTTGAGCTCATTCACTCAGACCTCAAAGAATGGCCTACCACTTCGTACCACAAGTACAAGTATACAATCTTCTTCATAGATGACTATACTTCATTTGGGTTCTTCTGCCACTTGAAAAAGAAGAGCGGATCTCTGCCAGTGATAAAGCAATTTATTGCCTCAGTCAAAAATCTATACGAGACTAACGTCAAGGAATGGATGTCTGATGGTGGCGGAGAATTTAGATCCAATGCACTTGATGAGTTCTTTAAGAACGAAGGTATCAAAGCACAATGGTCATCTCCTCATATCCACCAGCAGAATGGAAGAGCCGAAAGGTTTATCCGGACTATTATTGAGAAAAGTGAACCGCAGCGCTTTCAAGCCTGTATTCCTGAGTCCTGGTGGGAATTCTCTGTTAAACATGCTGTGTGCGTGTATAACCTCACTCCTATGTGTCGTCACAAATGGAAGACACCATATGAGATTTTGTACAACAAAGTTCCGCGCATAGATCACTTGCGTGTCTTTGGCTGTGGCGCATACGTCTATCTTCATGAAGAAGTACGTGTAAACAAACAATCGCCCAGGTCAGAACTAATGACATATCTCGGAGTTTCTGATGGTGGACATGGAAATATCTACATGCGGTCGAACAATGCTATGTTCACTGCTACGCACGCTGTCTTTGATGAGAAATTATTTCCTCGTTGTAAAGCCTCAGAGCGTCATCGCTCTACGCGACTACCAGATCGCAACACAGATCCTAAAGATCCAATTCCTCCACCTGATGATGATGATGTTCCTCCATCTCATCAACCTACTACTCCCCAAAGAAGACAGGATCCGGAGCAAGACGTTGCACCGCCTGCGCCAGCTGAACAGCCAGCGCGAGATCCTAGTTCGCCGCCACAACCCCGGAATGAACAACCTCCTGCTGAAGAGCAACCGAGACGTTCAGGTCGTGTGCGGAGACCACCTACTCGTCTTACCGGTGATCCTAGAAGCAGCAGTAAGCTTCCTATGGAACAACAGGTAGAGAGACCAAAGAGGGATATTCAGAGACGCGCAAAAGCTCCACAGCCAGGTAGCTCCTCGGCTGAGCAAGAGCGCCCTGAGCCAGAACAGGTTCCCGGACCTAGTACTGAGCATCCCACTCCTGAAAATGGAGAACAACCCTCTGTCACTCCCGGTGACGAAGCTAGTACCCTGATCAGACTATGTCGGGAAGGGGGAGCTGAATTAATATATTTTCTCATGGCTAAGGCCGTTCCCTTTGAGGGGGAGCTGAAAGGCTCCGAGAACGTCCGTGAATGGACTTACAAGGACATTACTCGCCTACCTAAGGCTGAGCGTGAGGAATGGCTTAAGGCCTGCCAAGAAGAGCTTGAAGCACTCAAACGGCGTGGTACTTTTGAACTCATGGATCGTCCAGCAGACCGAAAGGTCATTAAGAACCGCTGGGTCTTCGACGTCAAATCTGACGGTCGTAAGAAGGCACGCCTTGTTGTCAAAGGGTTCTCACAAATTGAAGGTCTTGATTATGACCAAGTCTTCTCTCCTGTAGTACGGTTTGAAACTGTTAGACTATTGCTCGCCTTAACTGCGCTGAACAACTGGTATCTCACTGGACTCGATGTCCGAAATGCCTATCTATATGGCGTCTTACATGAGACTATCTACATGGAACAGCCTGAAGGTTTTTGAATCAAAGGCAAAGAGGATAAAGTCCTCTTACTGCGCAAAGCTCTGTATGGACTGAAACAAGCAGGTCTTGTCTGGTGGCGAACACTGGACTCATACATGAAAACACTCGGCTTCAAACGCTTGAGCTCTGATGCAGGTATCTTTGTCCGTCGAGGTAAAGATGACTCTCTAGTCATCGCCATCATCTACGTTGATGACGCACTCTTTGCTGGACCTGACAAGAAACTCGTAGCTTCTCTAAAAGAGAAATTCATGTCACACTGGAAATGCAGAGATCTTGGTGAAGCCAAAGAATTCCTTTGCATGCGGATTACTCGTCGTGGCAAAAAGATCTATATTGATCAATGCGCCTACCTTGACAAAGTCCTTAAGCGTTGCGGTATGGAAAATGCTAAAATGGCTGATACACCACTTCCTGCAGGGTTCCAACCCGAACCCACCAAAGGCCAGGCGGATTCCGCTCTTCGTAGCAAGTTTCAGATGGTTATTGGTTCCCTTCTCTACCTTATGTTGGGCACCCGTCCCGACATCTCCTTCGCTGTTACCAAACTTGCACAACATGCAGCTAACCCATCTCAAGAGCACCTTAGCAAGGCACTCTATATTTGCCGCTACCTCCTAGGTACGAAATCATATGCACTTTGCTATGATGGTGAATCGGGTATTGGTCTCAGTGCTTGGACTGATTCGGATTGGGCTTCCGATCCTTATACTCGCCGGTCTCAGACTGGATATTTTATGAAGCTTGCCAATGGCATCTTCTCTTGGACCAGCCATGCGCAGAAAACAATCGCTCACTCGTCTACAGAGGCTGAGTATATGGCATTGTCTGATTGCAGCCGCCAAGTGGTTTGGGTCCGCAATCTACTTGAGGAATTAGGCTATAAGCTTGACGCTATTCCTATTGCTGGAGACAATCAAGGATCCATTTTCATGGCATCAAATCCTGTCACTAGCAAGCACTCAAAACACATTGACATCCGATATCATTATATCCGTGAAGTTGTTGAACGTGGTCTTGTGCAAGTATTCTTCGTAGATGGCAGTAACAACCCCGCAGATCTTCTCACAAAGAATCTTGGGCGTATCAAATTTGAGCTATTCCGCTCAATGCTTGGACTTGAGTTTTACTCGTCCACCAATCCTTAGGCTGTCTGCCTTGCCTGACGCCTACCGCTATTGCTTCGAGCAAAGTACTTTACTGTGCTGCTCAGCAAGGGGGAGTGTTGAACGCGGCTATGCTGTTCACACATCACTAATACGGTCATGTGTTATCCTAGTCTATGCTTAGTGTACACTGACATCATATACCATATGCGGATTCCTCAGTACTTCCTTATGTAATACTGTCATACATTTATGTATATAAGTAGCTATGTCCTGTACTGGAATCCAGCTCACTTCTCTCTCATCTTTATTGCCTCACTGAGATTATAAGCTATACTACCCAGGTATGGTGCTAGAGAGTGTCACCACTATGCACCCCTTGCCTGCTCAACAAAGACCTGGTCATCAAGACCCAAATTCAAGTTTTCAAGTCATTTGGGATTGATTATGTAATTACAGGTACGTTTACCATGACTTGTTCTTGCGTACTGGTAGCATATTTCTTGTATTAGTTGTTTGTTATGTTTGTTATGTTCATGTATGTACATAGTCAATATGGATATGCCTTCTCTCATTTTATGTCTTGGGGAGGAACAGAAAGAAAAGGCCCGTTGGATTCGATCGGAACGCGCGGTGCGGCGTTGAAGCTCCGCTTCGAGTTTTTGGGCCTACGGCTCATTTGGGCTCTGGTCTATGTTACGGATTATGCGTTACGTGCCAAAAATTTTACCCGCAGCATCAATTGCCTATGGTTAAACACTGTTTGCCTGTGTATGTATTTACATAAACTCGAGTCTGAGACTGGTGTACATCAGTACTTTCTGATCTCGTCCGTAACATTCAAAGCCCTTCCTGACTAGACTAGGATCTGGAGGTACTAGGACCAACTATCTTTTGAACGCTGATCGAAACACCACTTTGGGTTTCAACAAAACTGCTTCTTCGGACCGTCCGTCTATGTCCACGCTCTTCATCTTCAGGCCAATTTCACTCGTGAACAGAACAGTCTTGTCTATCAATGATCCTTTTCCATCTTCATCTTGCATCCTCTGAGCATCGAAATTCACTCCTGAAGTAGGCGTTTCAAGGGTTAAATCCATGGATGTAATCTGTGTCATCGCCGTATCAAGCTTCTCGAGGAGCAGTACAATGGCGGAAATCCTTCCACGGATAGTGCTCTCAATTCTCGCTGCGATTTCGGAACTCCGACTTGGCCACCAGCCTGCCACGATTAAAATAGCTTTCACTATTTCTGCAATATGTTCGTGAAGACCTGGATTTTGATACACAGTGTGTTTTGTCTGTGCCTTTGTCAACGATCTCCAAGTACGATATATAACAGCCTGTTCTGTGAAACACTTGTAAGTGAGCAGAACATTTACAGTCAATTGAATACCAACTTTGCTGCATTTGAATGCCAGCGAATGCACCATTTATTGCCTCATTGGCCTCTCCAGGTATAGCCCAGAGGCAAAGGACATACTGAGACCGCTGATTTAACCCTGCTTGCAGAGCGATCTGCACCAGTGTCATGTGCTCATCGAGTACAGCATGATTATGCTGCAGAAGCGTTGCGACCTCTTCACCTAACGTTTTGCTGACAATATCCACTGCGCATGGATCGTTCTCCAATGAGACTTGGCTGGACATGAAACCGACAATTGTATCTGTTATGGAAGCTGCTGCTTGAAAAATCTCCCCATTCAGCGACTTGACCATCGACACAATATCTGCTCCGGAATATATGTCGGAGGTGTTTAGGAATGCACGTGCTCCTTGTAACTCTTTCATTCGAGCATCTAGTAGCTCCCGGCTATGAGCGTCCTTCGTTTTATAATGGGCAGCGGCTGCCTGTTCATTCATTAGACGCTTTTGCAACTCCCCGATCGCATTTTCCTGCTTCCTCAAGGAGTGCTGAGCATTGCCTAGCTGTGCGTCCATCTCCTGGTTTATACGATGAATGTTACCCAAGTCCGCTTGTAGCCTCTGATTTTTCTTCTGAATATGCGCAATTTGTTCTTCGAGATCTTGCCTCGATATACGACTATCCCTTAGAACGCCGCTCGAGGTCTCTCGATCTGCCCTCCCGTCTCGACCGTGGAGGCTTGTATTCCTCGTTGTACGGTGATCCATTTCATTCGACCCCGATGGACCTCTGCTACTGGATTGGGACGGCACCGTATTCCCATGATTTCGAATCTCCGGTACCGTGCCGGCCTGTGCGTCAGTTTTTCGATCTTCCCCAGCTTTGGGGGAAGTCTGAACTGCACCTGAATATGTCAAACGATTCGCCTGGGACGTTTCTGTTCGAGAGTCTGTGGAGGCGGGCTGGGTATCCATTCGGTCGCCATGATGTTGTCGGATCGCAGTCGTGGAAGGGACCGTGACTGCAGCATTCGCGTCAGGTTGGGCTTTCTTGACCTCACGCCTGGTATCGTTGCATTGGTTGTCCTTTCCAGTGGGTGACGTGGGATCTCTCCAGCCGTATTGGAAACTCTGAACACGGTGCTCCTGTGGAATTCCATGGCCATATTTTGGCCGGACAGGGTCAGACGATGAATGTGCTTGGTCGTGAGGACCGTATAATTGACTTCCCTCGTGTAGCATAGTGTCATCACGGGTAGGATTTGGAGAGAACATATGAGTTAATGCCTTCAGTGAAACCCAGAGCATTGACGTTCGAAGAGGTAGTGGGTTGAAAGGCGAATCTCGCCACACAAGCTTCCAAAACCAATATGTATGTATTACATGTGGTAGCGCCTTTGCGTCTATGGGGATCTCGTGTCTACTTCGCCGCTTTACAAGCTTTGGAAGCCACTCATAGAAGCTCGTAGTATTCAATTGAGACGTATCCGCAGCTACCTCAAGGCGAGCTAGTACAACCGATCGATTACTTATCCTTTCCCCTCAGAACACCCTAGAACACCCTGCCTTTACTGAGCCTTCATCATCGATATGCCCCAGCGCAAACCTTTTGCCGGAACGCAACAAGGACTGGTACTTGCCATCGACGTCGGGACTACCTATTCAGGCTGTTCATTCAGGTTGGATGATCATCATTTTGAAGTTGCCTGATTACGAAGCTTATTCTGTTTGGTAGTGTTCTCGATCCGGGGGTGGTACCAGAAATCAAAGGCGTCACTAGGTCCTGCGAAATTATGATTGCAATTCATATTCTTTTTGATGTGTCTATTCCAACAGGTTTCCTGCTCAAGCTCCTGGTGGTTCCTCAAAAATTCCCTCTGTGCTTTATTACGATTCCGCGGGTAAAGTTCGAGCGGTAGGAGCAGAGACTCTCTTGGACACAGTCATCGAACAAGCAGAAGACGAGCAATGGACCAAAGTCGAGTGGTATGCCTGAGTCCTCAAAATATCCATCATTTACTGATTCAAACTGTGGCCCCTGATTTTACAGGTTCAAATTGCATCTACGACCCAAGTCTAGTAAAACCCCACTTCGTATCCACCAGCAAATACTCTCATTACCACCAGACAAGTCTGTGATAGATGTGTTCGCAGATTTTCTCCGATATCTGTTCTCATGCTGTAGGACATTTATCGAAGAGACGCTGCTCCCGGATGGCAAAAGCTTCTGGGAATCTGTCAAGGACCGAATCGTCTTTGTTTTGAGCCATCCAAACGGCTGGGAAGGACGGCAGCAGAGTAGTATGCGACGGGCCGCGGTACTGGCTGGTCTCGCTCCAGATAATCCTGAAGGCCAGAATCGTATACGGTTTGTCACGGAGGGGGAAGCCAGTCTGCACTTTTGCATCAACAATGGACTTACAGTCCAAGTATGTATTTCGTTATTTTCCACTGTACGCTGAACCGATCGCCGTCGACCCAGGAGGATGAAGGTATCATCATCGTAGATGCCGGTGGAGGGACCATCGATCTCAGCGCTTACTCTGTATCAAATGCTGACACAAATGCTTTCGAGGAGATCAGTCGATCTGAATGTATGTATTTTTTATGCTTTCCGTTCAACGCGCCACACACATTTGATCCAAGGTTGTTTCGCTGGTTCGATATTTGTCACCAAGGAATCTCGCGTTTACTTCGAAGGTTGGTACACTCTTTTCCAAATGCGCCTCGTTGATCCATCGTAGTTGCTCAAATTTTCGTGTCCAGATAAGCTTCAAGGGACTCGGTTCGAAGAAGATGTTCCAAGGATTACCGAATGTTTTGATCAAACCACCAAGTTACAATTCAGAGATAGTGATGAACCATCCTACGTCAAATTCGGGGGACTGCGTGACCGTGAGCCAAACCTCGATATTCGTTCTGGTCAAATGAAGATACCTGGGTGCTTGCTGAGAGGTGGTTGTATTGACTGTAATTGATTTTTAGAACCATTGTCGCTCGGTTCTTTCAACCTTCTGTCAATGCGATGTTGAAAGCCGTCGTTGAACAACGCCGTGAGGCGCGTAAAGCAATAACCGTGCGCTCGTCAATGAGCTTTCTCCGACGAATTTCAACTAACTATGAATTGTAGACCGTACTTCTAGTCGGCGGATTTGCCGCGAGCCCTTTCATGTTTACTAAGCTCAAAGATGACCTTGGACAATTGAGTTTGAGTATACATCGTCCTGATACCCATGTGTAAGCGTTGTATAAACGTCGTTGTTTATGACCCACAGACTGACATACTAAGGCAGGAATAAAGCAGTCGCAGATGGTGGCGTTTCATTTTACCTGGATCATTTTGTATCGAGCCGTGTGGCCAGATATTCCTATGGAATAGAATGCACCACGATTTACCAGTCATCTAATCCTGAGCATCAAAGACGTGGATTCTTGAACTCCATAGAAGGAAGTTTTCGGGTAAAAAACTGCTTTTCGCTCATCTTACGAAAAGTGAGATTATTTCTTTCCTATGATTATCACAGCTTTTAATCCGCAACACAGGGTGTACAGATAACGGAATTACAAGAGTTCCGAAACCCGTTCGTCTACTACAGTTATCACCGTTTGCAAAGTATGACTGAAACTATATTGGAATATCGAGGCATAGACAAGGATCCCTCCTGGATTGATGTAGATTGCAGTGTGTCTTTTATAGCACCGCAAAGTGACTGGTTGACTTCAACAATTTTATCTTTGCAGATATGTATTCTACTGCCTGTATAGTTACTGCTGATACTTCCAAAATATCCGCCACGCTCGTTCCACGTCGAAACCCGTCAGGCTACGAGTATTTCCAGCTTAACTTCGATGTCGTTTTGCTCTTCGGACTAACAGAGTTAAAGGCACAGATTGCCTGGCAAGAGAATGTGAGTCTCCTACCTATTTCACGTCTGATCTTGTTTATTAGTTTTTTTGTTCCTGAAGGGAGTTGAAAAAAGGTTTGTCTTGTCACTGTCGTCCACAGTGTAACTTTCTATACAGATTCTGTAGAGGTCCAGCGCAGATTGTATATGAACCTGCGAGCGATGATTGAACATGTTCTGCACGCGGCATCACAAAGAAGTCACTAGTTGTTACATAAATTGAAACGGATACTCAGTCCTGTGTCATAACCTCAAACATATGTTGCTTTCTTCTTGCTTTGTTCACCTAGTATGTACATACGAAGACATGAATTCAGAATTGAGATGAAATTGGCGCTTGAGAGACAACATAAAAGAACAGGCGCTGAAGTTGAACCACAAAGGTTCCTGATCCACTTGCACCAGTACCAGTGCCACTATTAAGACGCGTCTTTGGCGTGCTCTTTTCTATTCTCAAGCTTAGTTTTAATGGCGTCAAATCTGTCTAGTACAGTATATGCTTCTCGAAGAAAGGAACTACTTGCGCTCGTCAATCAACTCAGAGCGGTTGGGTGAGTTACCCCTGTAAAAGTATGTGCGTTTTCTGATACCCAATTTTGATTATTGCAGAGCACAAAATGAATTGGATCTTCCAAGAATAACTGTAATTGGTAATCAGAGTGCCGGGAAGTCGAGTGTGGTGGAGGCCATATCCGGAGTGAGGATAGACTCTTTGTCAATATCATTCTTCAACGCTTAATATTGCTGTCCCAGATCACTGTACCTAGAGATGCAGGAACATGCACCCGTTGTCCAATGGAGTGTCGATTATTCTCCTCTTCCAATGCTTGGGCCTGTCGCATTTCTATTCGGATTGAATTTGACGACGACGGTAACCGTCTACGAGAAGTCGCCGAAAACATTTTTATTGGAAACATTACCGATAAATCACAAGTCGAATTTGCCCTACGAAGAGCCCAATTTGCCGTTCTAAATCCTGAAATATCCTGGGATAAGATTCTTAAATCGCCTATCGAGGAGCTCAAGAAATTGGTGAATGCAAAATCTCTCCCGTTTTCTCAAAATGTAGTTTGCGTCGACTTGGAGGGCCCTGATTTGACAGATCTGTCCTTTATCGACCTACCTGGTGAGTCGAATGAATTTGTGCTGTTTTGTGCTGCGAAAGATAATGTACTGACTTGGCTGTTTTGACTAGGTCTTATCCAAAATGCGCAACCGGAAGTGGTGCAGCTTGTAGAGGACATGGTAGTGTCTCATATTAAGGGCAATTGCATTATACTTGTTGCCGTACCCATGACCGGTGTGTAACCGTTCAATTCAAGAAATTCCCTAATTCACCGTCGTCATTCAGATGACATTGAGAACCAGAAAGCTCTTCGTCTTGCAAGTCAAGAAGATCCAGATGGTAGAAGGACTATTGGTAGGCTGAATTTTTTTCTTGTCGTACCAAAACTATGATATAACCAATATGGACCAGGGGTTCTTACTAAACCCGATATGCTTACCACGGGTTCCACTAAAGTTGCTCGATTGTGGCTCGATGTACTTGAAGACCGTCGACATCTACTCCGGCACGGATACTACTGCACACGCCAACCCGATGATGATGAACGCAGCGCCAGTATCGAGCAGAAAAAGGCCAGAGAAATCGAAGAAAAGTTTTTCAAGACTACAACTCCTTGGTGCCAATCTGTCAATCCCACAAGATTCGGTACCCAAAATCTTGTCTCGACCTTAAGTCGGCTTCTGGTTCAGGTCATCGATGAACAGTGAGTACATTTGATAAGAACACTTGATCGTCCCATTCATTACTTGCCCGTAGCTTGCCCCAAATTCGCGAGGATGCCTCAAAACAGCTTTCCGAGTGCCGCAAGGAATTGACTCGAATTCCTTCTCCTATCTCAGATGAGCCGGCGACCTATATGTTGGCCATCGTCACCAGTTTTTGCTCCGATTTTCGAACATTAGTACGCGGAAGCGCAGATTCCGCTGAATTAATTCGGCTACATCGTCGGTCATACGGAACTTTCAAGAATACTATACGGAAGACTGCCCCTAGTTTTGTCCCATTTGAAGCGAGCCAGACGGTGTCAGACTTTTACAATTGCTTAGACGACGAAGAAGATGATCCAGTTGCTAGAGTTTCTGCCATTGGAAAATCGACAATGAATCTGACGGAAGTGAGAAACCATATCAACTTGTAAGTGCTTTCGTCTTTGAATTGTCATATATTGAAGGACGATCTATTCAGGTCCTTGACACGAGAGCTTCCAAATAACGTCCCATATGAGGCGAAAGCATCCCTCATGGCCCGATTCCAAGAGAGCTGGCCAAAAGCCGTGGACGATTGCTTCCGCAGTGTAGAAAGTGATACACTCGCGGTCTTGACCAAGATGATCGAAAAGCATTTCGGAAGATTCAGTCTGTTGCAATCGCAAATGAAGTAGGCCAATTGAGTACTCTTCAATTGAGACTAACCAATTCATGCACAGAAATTTGGTGAAAGCATTGTTGGATGAACACAAGGCTCACTGTAATATCATGCTAGATTATGTTCTCGAGGCCGAACACGTGCCCTTCACACAGAATGGACATTACTACGAATCTTGTAAACAGGGTTGGTTGACAAAATACAGAGCTGTGAGATCTGGCAAGGTCGGGGAAGAAGAGTTGGACCCTCAGGTTAAGAGACACCGAGTTGCTGCTCCCGGATTTGAATGTACGTGTTTTAGATTTATCTCTCATACAGCTGTTGATGTGCGACTGGTAACCTTCGGGGTTGGTGGAACAGCTTCCACCTTTTTGAACACCAATTCAGCTTCCAAGGGCGGTCCTGCAACTTCAAACCTCTTTTCTTTTACAGGCTTAGGCAATAGACATGCGCCTGAAAAAAGTCCTTCGCCAATTCCTTCCGCGTCTTCTATGTTCGGACTGCCACCCTCCACACCCCTCACTAGTGGTAATGGTCCCTTTGCCTCGAGACCTATCCAATTTCCAACCGCGACAACGGAACCAAAGCCCGCGCCCTCTCAACAGGCGTTCACTGTCGCTCAAGACTCAGACTCGGAAACAAACCGTGCGACAGAACGAATGAATTCCAATTCTCCCGATAAACAGACTGTACAGGAGGCCATAGCTCTTCTAGTAAAAGCTGGCTTGCCTGTAGCCTCGTTGGATCCCATGGATCTTTTAGGAAAGCTCATACCGCCTGATGAGTATGAGACGGAATTAGGGGTAATGGCAGAGGTTCGCGGGTACTTCCAGGTTGCATACAAAGTGAGCCTTCCCTGTTCCCAAATGCAACTAGGTTCTGAGATGTTTATGTGTGTAGCGCATGATAGATAACGTTCCGAACTACATCGACTTGTTATTCGTCAGAAAGCTCGGAAAATCTTTGCAGCCACATCTCATATCCAAATTAGGCATGGGGACACCATCAGCAAACGAGCGTTGCGGAAGTTTGCTAGGAGAAGACCCAATGCTTGTCTTACGCAGGGAGGAGCTCTTGGCACGAAGGAAGAGACTAGAGAGTGTTGAAAAGGAATTGGATGCATATTCTTTACGCATGTGAAGTACGCGTAATCTGCGAGGCCCTGTACTATATAATCAATAGCTAATCTACATCGTATATACTTTATAAAGATCATGGATAAACACAAACAGCTTGTTTAAACTGGGGGGAAGCATGTGAGATCTGGAGCCCTACGAAGAGAGAAGGGTTGAGTACTGAGTGTCAAGAACAAATTAGATGGTGAGTGATTGGAATTTTCATAGAGCTTTATTTAGATGTTTTATAGTATACAGAAGCCTTCATAATTTCACTGCCCATATCATATTGCTCTTGGCAGTTGGCAATTGGCAAAGTTGTTTAGTAAAAGCTCGTTGTTCCACGACACTGATTATTATAATGAAAGCCTCCATGGCATTGTCCAAAGTGGAAGCCTGGTATTCGAAAACTTTCGGGCAACAGGACCTGAAACAGCTTTTGCAGCTCTTTCAACGAAAATTTCCTGTAAAACATATAGATATCAACGTGCACAAAACGGAAGTATTCATATTGGATTTGCATCCAATGGGCTAAGAGCGGGTCCAGTTGGGAAACGACAGGGGAGTTCGTGCGAGAGTTATGAATTTTCTTTACACCGGGGACCGCCCAATCTAGGACCACTTCAATTTGCCCAAGCAACCGAGGACTTGCAGGAATAATTTGCTCAAGAACTGTTGTTATCGCGGCTACCGATTCGGAAAATATGCGCAGAAATTTGAGTTTTGGGAGTTGATTGCGCTGTATATCGAGGGCAACTTGAGGAAGAATTCAATACCCAATAATCAGTCAATTATCGATGTTTACAAGGTCAAAGTTCATCGATCATCACTCACAGATATCTGTATAACACACAATCGACAATATCAGTGTCTCTAGATTGTCGTGGAAGCAACAATACAAGAGGGTCGAGCATGAAGATGCATGATGTCTGTCCCAAGACAGATTCAAGTGCTTCACTTCTTTCCAATCGATGAATCCAGGATACATCAATATCTCGTCCCGAATTCGTGGATGCATAAAGCCCAAACCAAGCATGCTCAGATGAAAGTGATGAGGCTCGCGATGAGCAACAATCTCTTCCATCCATAATCGAAATTCATCAGAAGTAGTCTCTCGCATTTCCTCGGGAATCGATTGTACGTTCTCAATCGTTAAATGCTCAAGATTCAACGAATAAAAACCCACAATGGCGAGAAGATCGTCCAACGATGAAAAGATTGGATTACTAAGAGAAAGCGAGTTTAGGTTTGGGTTTTGTCTGATAAGGTTGCTTAGAGATGATCCTAGGGTTTTGGAGGGCCATTCTGAAGAACTCCCCCAGCGAAAATTCCACGGAACATTCAAAACCAGGGTATGAAGATTTGTAAACATGGGAATGTTGGTGAGGATTTGGTAGAGGAACTTGGGAGTGACCTTATTGCCTACTCGGGAACTTGTTGTCTCTATCCACATTCTTTGCGTGAACTGAACTAGATGGCTCTTCCTGGAAAGACCTTCAAGTCTGCGAATGAAGGGTCGTTTCCTGATCTGAAGTGCAACTGGAGGAAGACTCCAGACATCCAGATTCACGACGCGAAAGAGATATGGTTGACAACGAGCATTCCAAGAGCGCGCTACGAGGCAGCACACCTTAAGAGTGGGCAACGAGAACTGGAGATAGTCAAGGATGAGATTGAATAGTTCTGGCGGAAGTTTAGGTTCCAAGGTGAACGATCGGTTCCTTGGAGGAATACGACGCAAGATTTTTGACCGGGAAAGACGACGAGTAGACGGAGACATGATGGTAAGAACAATTCAGATAATGATGGGTCCATTGTAACAGCAAAAGAGACGGTGGGTAAATGTTACTCAGTCTAACAGTGAATACATAGCCTCTATGGTGTGGCAACGTTAATTTGATTGGAGTCATTCCGATGCTGTGAAAACCCAGTCGATGGTTTAGTTGGGTAGTTCAAGTTGCACCTTATTGTCTTGCATGAGTGAACAGACTACTAAGCAGCTCAATACCGCTCAGAGGTCGCTTTGCTCCGCCCACTACCTTCACCGAACATCAGCAAGCGCCAGGCGCTCACTCAGCAGCGTCATACCCGATGGTGACCACGGTTCCTGAAGAGTCGGCAAATCCCAGCAGCTGCTATGCACCCCTTAAAGGAAACATGATACATGATGATGTTGCCGAGGTTGCAAATATTGAAAGCGAATATACATGCATGTGGAGAAAATGTAGTTTAAACCTTTGCAGCAGCCTTTGCGTCCTCTGCCGCAGCGACAGCAGGATTGACCTTCTTACCATCCTTCCAGCGGACTCGAGGTGGAGGGGCACGGTTACGACGTCCTTCACGTGAACGCACACGGACAACTGTAGAAGGTCGTCAGCCTTCGATGGCCACACAAGATCAGACATAAAAACTTACCATGTGAGTGGATGGCGCACGATACACAGTATGCGATTTTGATGTACAATTTTGGAACTGCGTATTCTGTAAAGTGAAAACCAGTCAGATTTATAGGTAAACAGACAAGATCTCTCGTTGACTCGCCTGAGTAAACCGACGCCTCGCTGATATCCCTAACTGCCGCACTCTCGACCATGTTTCTTACGGTGAACCTCTTGATGGCTTTGTCTTTGGGCACACATCGGGAGCAGTTGGAGCAGCGCATGAAGGTAACATGGCCACGTCCCTTTTTGTTACGGCCGCCATTTCTTCTTTTCTTGGTCTAGAGAACGAGTGTCGTACGTTAGCATGAGATTAAATCGAGCCTTTCGGGATAGAGACGATGATGGGAGCAATCCGTGTGACCTCTGCGCTGAACGTAGACCGCACAAGAGCTGGATCCATCGAGGAAAACGGCGGAATGCAACCATAGTTCCTTTAGCCGAGAATCGACATCCGATCTTCTCAAACTAATCCAGCCCAAACACCTTCATTCCAACACCCAAATTACGGAGAAAGGAGTACCAGGAGTTCGACGGGGACAGATAAAGCCTCAAACAGCATAAACTTACCATCTTGAGAGTCGGGAGCTGGTGGTTGTATTCGACACTGCACTCGTCTGTGTACTTTTCAGAGATCAGAATCTGACGTAAGTATATTTCACACGACTGGTCTTCTCTAGAATCCGCGGTCACTGGTCAGGGTGTCAGGATCTTACAGGGTATGAAGGGTATGAAGCATCGAAGTGATATAAAGCGATTCAAAGTCTAGCGTCATCTTTTAATGGACCCATTTTTGAATGCTTGAAGACTCGTTGTGCTCCAACAATTATCAGATCTTCAACTTGAAGCCTAGGTTTCTCGCTACTCATGTATCTCTTCAGTACAGTACTTATTCCTACATTATTGTCTCTCAGTTGACTCCCGAGTTGACATTCCTCTCATATGTATGTACTCTAGAACCCTGTTCTTTTCTTATGAATCGGAACCAGTTCTTCTCTATATTCACCTTAGTTTCGGCGAATCTTGATCCATGCCCGGAACATAGCCCTAGTTTCTGAACGCAAACTCTCAACCTCCTTCTCCAGCTTGTCGATTTTTTCTGGATCTCTATCATGACCTCGAGGGCTCCCTGTACTGCCTCCCATTTATCTTTCCATTTTGTGTTTATGTCGACGGAGACTTTGTCTGGATTCTCCTAATCCCTGCCGAACTTGATAGTAGGAAGTTCAAAATCGCATAGCTGAGCCAAACAATGCGCGACCCGAACAGGATCCATTATCCATGGGGGATGGACCAAATTCCAAATCTCTCAGATTCTGGAACCACTTGAGTTCGACAGAAGTCAAGTCAGGGATGTACCGTCTGGTGGCATCGACATAGAGTCCAAGTGTGCAGATGTCTGGTCAATGGAAACTGGAGCTGAAGTGTGAAAGTGCCTTCAGACTTAATCAGCTGCGACAGTACGCGTTCTTACGCGTTACCCGCCCATGGCGGAGAAATTGTAAACGTTGAAGTGTCCGTTTTTTTTTTCATTTATGGATGACATGGAGGTCACATTTTGAATTATCGAATGACTGCATTTACTGACGTAGGCCTTATATTCATGTTCTGCGTATTTGAGAATTTGGCTGATACAAGATTCTACAGAATGACAAGAGGACTGTAAACAATCAGATCAATGCTACATCGATCCTTTGCTAGAAATATCTTTGGCCTTTTTGCCACTGGCTAAAAACAAAAGTTCAGACACAAGACAAAACAGATACTTACAGTACCTCTTGGGAAGTCTCGGCGCAAGGAAGTTCAAGAACTGTGTTTCCGTGTGGATCAATTAACTTTGCGGTCATGACGCGCTCTACCCACTTCATATCATTAAGCTGATATGGTTTCGGCACTCCCGTGTATATGTAGTATCCTGTGTAACCCCCGGAGTCCTCTTTCCCCAACCCTGTCACTATAACGAGAAAAGTTACGTGCTTATATTCCGCAGAAAATTGCGGATTGCCTCGCCACTCGTGAACGGTTAAATCTGGAGTACCGGAGATTTTCCTCGCGGAGAGGTGTAACAGAGTTTGTACGTTTACTCGAGCGATCTGCATGACACCTTCGTCCACTGGTTGTGTACCGTGGAACTGCACAATGATATTGGGCGAAGTGCTTGGCTTTGCAGTCTCGACCTGAAGGGACGAAGGCTATTGAGGAGCTGATGATCAGAGAAGCGCTCTGCAAGTAGTAACGAATGGTACTGACGTTTTGAATAGGGGACCCTAGTGCAACACAGACAAGCCTGAAGATTCCCAGAACGACACAGAGTGAGATACCATATGGTTGAGTGCAACGCATAATGAACAGCAGCGATAGGTGAGATATACAAGTAGTATGAAAGAGATGATCAAGGTGGGAGGCGACCGTCTAGACCTTTCAAGAGAAATTGTAAATGTTGCTGAGCTTTTGACCTGCAAAAGGCTCTAGAGACCAGAGACGGCCAAGGATGGAAGACGAAGGTGAGGTTGATGTTTTGCTTTTATGAATGAAATCTTGCAATAGCCGATATCAATGGATGCTATGCACCATCGATGAACTCTACATTCTGAAGGGTCTGATGAGGTTTGATAGATTGATCATTGTACAGTCGCCATTCGCGAAGCCGACGCGTCACATCTGCACCGAACCAGGAGAGCACACTACTGTTTACATACTACTTCGGCTTGATACGAGTATATGTCCGATATCTCATTCACTCTCCCAGCTCTAGGTCTTCGTCATCAGACCGTGTTGGAGTCTGAACTCTGAAAACCGAAGGAACAATCGTCAAATAAGAACAAGTCACTGATTCACGATTCAAGCTGGAACCCACCGTTTGTAAGATCCTATTCTCTGGTACTTCCAAGTTAAGCAAAACATTTCCTTGTGGACTAGTCACTTTCGCATTCAATATGCGCTCTATCCTCTCATTGGACTTCACGGGCCTTTTCTTTTTGGATTGTGGGTTTCCAGGCTTTATTTCTTTCGGTACTGGTAGCGCTCCCGAGTAAAAGTAGAAGCCCGTATAAACCCCCGAGTCTTTTGGTCGCAACCCACTCACGGAGGCATCGAAAGTGATTCTATCTGGGGTCTCTGTCGATCCTTGAGGTTTCTCATTCCAATGAATGGTGTGAATGGTTAGATCGGGAGTACCGTCAATGTTTCCTGAAACCTGATAGAGTAGAGCTTGGATTTCTATTCTGGCTGCCCGCGTCGCTGCTTCGTTCGCGGGGACTTGACCGTGGAGTGTCACGTCCACTATGGAGTGAGGTTTCAGAGAGAACGTCGAGGTCGATGGCTAGTAAGGAGCATATATTAGTAGATACAGGCTGGTACAGATGCGCATTTGCTTACATGCTCTGGGTTGGGTGGCAGGGCAGCAGTTAACGCAACGGAGACGCAACCGAGTATGATGAAAAGGTTGAGCATGATATCGTACCACCAATCGCGATGCATAATGGAGAAAACAAAAAGGTGACGGGATTTGGTAGCGGAAGGTGTTGCAGGATGTTGCTACGTATACGCCGAGAGGATCAAGGACGGGGAGAGGGAAAAGTTGATGTAAATGGTTATTGAACGGATTCCTTCGACCTGCGTGTAGATAACTAACGACCAGCGCAAGTAGGAAGTCGTAGAATTGAGAGATGATATATAAACATCTACCTTCCTTTATGTAGGCGCGGATGATGCGGTATCAATGCGATGCAGGCCCACAGTTTCTGCCTAAGGACGCGAAGTATCCATCGATATCTCCCTGTATACCGGCGGCGGCTTCTTCAATAGATTGGTAGATATATACGGCGCCATCCGAAGATGTGGTCCCAAAAGCGGAACAGTCGGTCTTGAGGCAATAGTGTAGGACATTACGTAGTTGGCCCACCGGAAGGAGGAGAGGGAAACTGGCAGGGCCGGAAAAAGTTCGCACTAAGAACATATTGGACAGTCTCCGTCGGTGTCGACAGGTGCCGGTGACGACCATGAAGTTTCACAACGACAAGGTCGACGACCATCGTTGTGCTGAGAATGTTATGTAATCGCCGCTGCCGTTGAACGATTGATTTCTCAGCTTGGATTTCTCATTTTATTTTAGAACCGAGTTCTCTCCGATATATGAAAGAAACTGTGGTATCTCGTATCCTCAAATGCGTAATAGCATTGGATGCCGGTTGAATGCGAGAAATATTCACAGGTCCCGGACTTGATCGATATCGAAAACCTTTATAAAACCTTTTTAACTTTCACCCAAACAACGTTTCTCTTTGCAACCCATCGTCCCAATACAAGATCTCAATTGACAATGTCAATCAAAACAGTCAAACTTGGGGGTACCGCTTCAGACATAACAGTTGGTCCAGTTGCTGTGAATAAATCCCTCATCACGATTGAAAAAGGACTTGCTCTGACTATTAGTTTTCTAGCACGGTTTGATGTTGATGACGTGCGCCGGCTCACTTGTACGGTCGTACACATCCTGACCAGACAATATGCAGATGGACTCCCAACCCAGTCAGTGACGAGCAAGCTTTTGAATCTATCAAGGCCGGCGTTGACGCCTTACCGACTGGGACCAAAGCTTTTCTGAACAGCAGTACGTACAGCAGTCTTCAGCTCTTGTACCCATTCTGATCAGTGGTTTCTACCCAGGCGAATTTTATGCGATGGATTTCGGTACTGCTAACCTGGAATTACTGTCCAGATTCTATGCAAAATACCCGGACTACGCAGACAAAACATTCCTTTCTGTGAAAGGTGGCGTTCGTAATGGAGGCCCTGATGGCTCGTGCGTATATTTGGTCTGGATATTCGCTTCGAGCTCTAACATTTGATTCACAGTATGGAATGCTTGAGGGCCAGTGTCGATAAGATTCAAAGCGCTCTAGGACCCAACAAGAAACTGGATCTCTTCGAACCCGCTCGCATTGACCGCAAAACTCCTCTCGAAACCATCATGAACAACCTGGTCACTCTTGTCAAGGAAGGCAAATTCTTGCACATCGGTCTTTCGGAGTGTAATGCAAACACTTTGCGTAAAGCTAACGAGGTAAGCTGTCGTCATGTGTTTCTATTAGTTCGTTTTTCTTCAGTTGAGAGATATTGCGCTAGATCTATCCTATAACCGCGGCCGAGATCGAAGTCAGTCCGTGGTCCTACGATCATAATCAGAAGGCGGTCATTTCTACTGCACGCGAACTGAACATCACTGTTGTCGCATATTCGCCTTTGGGACGAGGCTATCTGACTGGTCAGATCAAATCTACCAGCGACCTTCCCGGTACTCGATATTTGTTCTTATCACACCCTTTGCTGACAAGCCGTGCTATTCAGAGGGTGACATTCGCTCTCGTTTGACGCGATTCAAGGAGGAAAACTTCAAGGCCAACTGGGCTATAGTCGAGGGTTTGCAAGTTATCGCCAAGAAGAAAGGTGTTACTCCCGCACAATTGAGTATAGCCTGGGTTGCTTCGCTCGGACCACACATGCTACCGCTTCCAGGATCCTCGTAAGTTCGCTCGACCTTTTCATCTTCTTTGTTCGATTCAATGTTATTTCCTCTCGCAGGAAAGCTTCCCGCACTCTCGAGAATTTGAAGGCTGGAGCTCTTGAACTCACCTCTGAAGAATCGAAAGCTATCGACGAGGTGATCACCACCAATCCTGTGTTCGGTGATAGGTACTTCGGTTCAGACGAACAGGCTCATCTCTGGGGGTAAATGTAATTAAGCGTGAAGAGTAAATCTCCTTGTACTTACTAGGACAAAACAAATAAATCAGTCGCTCGAACAAATCACTGTCGTGTCATGATTTTGTCTCGCTCTGCTGGCGTCTCCATATCTTTCCTCGTCGGTGTTAGCAATGATGGTGAGTTGTACAGTGTTCATATATATTTATAAGTATTTCGACACGCTTGAAGCCTATGTTTTATCATTTCTTCTACCGGTGTTCGTACTGTGCTTATTTCAATTATCTCGAAGTTCAGCTTGAGTAGCGGTGAAGGGACCAGTGATGCTCTCCCCACCTGCTACTACGTTAGAGGAAGTCAACGACGAACTGCCCGGGGGGAGAAGAACCAATGTCTCTTGAAGAAGCTCTACATAGTCCTTGAAAAGTCTGCTCCGTTCGATGCTGGTTATTTCTCCGTCGAGAACCTTTGATTCTGTGAGCAATCTGCTCTATCAAAAAACGGGTAGGTCACAAAGCTCATTTTAAATATTTGCATTCAGGTCTTGAGACCTTGAAGGAGATAAAAGAAGGCTGAATCAGCGTATTAAAGGAAGGCGTGTTTTACAGAACAACTTGAAATACATAGATAATTTCGTCCGACTTTCAGGCTTTTCTGTATCCCCATGACAGAACATCCGACCATAGCTCAGCTGGAAGAGCACAAGACTGTAATAGGGTTCCTTCTTGATCTTGGGGTCGCCTGTTCGAGCCAGGCTGGTCGGACTACGATAAGCAACGTTGCCTTATGCTGTGGGTACTTCATACTGGAAAGTAAACGGTTTATATTTTTGAATTCATCGGATTGGGAAGGATTTAATATACCGGAGCACCCTATGTCGAAGCCGTGGATCCTTTTGGATCGCAGTATTGGTTTGCCCGTAACTTTTAAATCTGTCTCTCCCTGTGTACGTAGGATTCAAGTAGCCATTAAATAAACAAGGACTCGAGTTGGTCATAAATAATATACGGGAGGATCATTTATCTTTTGTGGTTCTTCTTCAGTCTTGACGAAAAAGATCATAGTGTATGTCTTCCTAACTCTCATTACTTATACCAGTTGTTCAATTTTTTCCAATACCATTGTCCGTTCTTGACCTCCCTGTAATGCTGGTCCTTCATATGTTTGATCGAAATCAGGGACCCTGCGGTTATTCTACACCAATCGGAATAATCAGAATGCATACCACTTGCCAATGAGATTGATGCACAACCACTTACTGAAACATGGTCCATGGAAGAATTTTCTATCTCACTTGTCTGCCTTGCACGGAAGGCAATTGAGCGGGACGGATTCATATTGGACAATGACTTGTCACCCTCACGGCGTATATACACCCTAGCATTGAGTCTGATCATTCAAATTTGACATTTTGTTTGAGAATGGTTAATGGTTGAAGATGAGGAAACTTACTGTCAGGTATTGATTATTGGCTTGCTTCACTGGATGGTAGATTGGCAATGCACAGACCTTGTTACTATATTGTTTGCAATCAAGTATACACTTAAGTGCATGATGATTCGGCGTGTTCTGTTGAGCTTATATATCAGCTTCATATGAAAGAGTCAATGAAAGGAGTTGATCACCTTGGGAAGGTCTCAAAGCCCTGGTTACTGAAATAAAGTTGAAGACAAAGTGTAATTGTGATAGTCACATCCAGTGCTGCAGCAGACACGTTTGCACCAATGTCAGCCCACTGATGATTTATCAAAAGGATGTTCAAACAGAATATAAGCTGGCTTACACGAAGAGCCTGATCAACATCCTCAACACTTCCTCCGGTTGTAAAGCTTTCAAGTTGTTAATGAGGAATTCCCTCAAAGATGAATATCCACTCACCCATGAATTGTTGCATCTGTATAATGCAAATTAGCACTATAGAAATGAAAATTATACAATTTGTGTGATAAATTCACTCACAAAGTCCCAGTGCTAAAAGCAGGAGGATTAGTCAATGTGAGACCACTGAGTGCAACTAAACTACCACTTACCCCAGCTAAAGAATGTCACAACTCCCTAAAATTAACATTAAATAGAGCCATCTGAATATATAATGTTCACGTTTCTTTCTGAGGTCAATACATACAACAATAGCAGCTATTGGTGTCAAACGTTGATTAACTTTCAAAAAGGCAGTCCGGTCATCAGTGTACATGGAAGTTGCTGATGAGAGAAAGTACCCACTGGTTCGGATGCGGTATGCCATAAATCTAGGTAGAAAAAAAATAGAGTTGAACAGCTGTCAATATATGTAGAAAACCTCGTACAGTTGTACTGTTGTGGATATGGTTGCCTTTCGAAAGTTCGAAAGTTGAAAGATATTCCAGCTTGAAATTGGAAACACTTACTGTTACTACGGGTTCAGTCTGTGGATATATCTATTATCTCTAATTTTTCTTTCCCTGAAATCAAAACAGACAAACCTTTATGCTCCTATTTCCAGTCAATCTCAGGTTTATGCAAACGGTGAAAAGTATAAATCACACATACCAAGGCAGTTCCAGTAAGGCCAATGGATTGGCAAAGTTGGCAATAGACCATGTCCAAAGCCCGTTTACAACTAGCAAAAGGTCGAGAGTATCTAGAGCCCTGTGAGTAATGGCAATACAAATCCTCAGGTTACAAATTGTGATTCATCAAAAATCCCTCGTCTCACCATACAACCAAAACCTAATGATAGATGCTAGCTTGAATATACGGAGTTGTTCGTGTAAGTATAGCAGCAATCACCATGATTCGAAGGAATGTCTTGTCATTTGGATACGTTTGAAACTACAGGTCATGAGCATGAGAGGTGAATGACCGAAACAATATATTGACATACATAAAATATAGTCTGTAAGATGGTAACCCCGTAAAAGCTATGGTGAATTGCGTCAATGACCTGTGATGTGCATTCCAAGTCATAGAAATATACATACACTGATGCTGCAATAACTCCACAAAATAGAGCACCGATGGTAGGTCTGATATCAATAACAACAGGTATGGCAGACATGAAGGTCAATGAGGTGAGGAGAACGGATGACGGTGCTTCAGCCCTCGGATTATTGCTCTTTTATACCAGCTATGTATACTGACCAGAGTTTCATGTCTAGTACATGGGATCGTGATGATGTTGTTCCAAGCAGCTATTTTCGAATGACAGATGAGCTGGCAATGCTTTTGAGAGTGTGTGAAGCACAGGTTGATGCTAGTAAGTCGAAAATGTTTGAATGGGCCGTAATTCGACGTTGAATTATCATTGAGGCTCTTAGCCTCTCTTAGCACTGTCGACGATCTGAAGGGCAGATAATCAATTTCAGCATGCCTCATGGGAGATCAAACTTCAATGTTCATCTGAATCACCTTAGACTAGATTAGAATGCTATGCCATGGTTCGAGTGCACAAGTAATGTACCATCCAGATTCAATGATGGAAGTTGCGTTCGAGGTGATTGTTCAGATTCGGAATTCGAAGTATGCCGGGAACGATGATCATGCTGTTTGATGATGGCTAGTACCTTCGTCCAGCACCTCGACATGGATCAACAGATTTCACCAACACCATCCTTCATAATCCCTCTCTCACTCATTATTTTCACTCTCGGATTGACTTTTCAGTCTCGAAGCATTCGGACATCCTTCTTTATTGCTCTCCTCAGCACCTCATACCTCACAATCTTTCGCAGCAGCACCGGGATTCCTCCACTGAATTATGCCTACGCCACAGCATTAGGCTGCTTGACTTTCCAAGCACTTGATTTCCTTGTTCTCACCAACCCTCACTCGGAGCTACATCTTGTAGGTGATGAGAAAAACATATCCGAAAAACCTTTTTCGACGCGTTTTCTGTGGGCATGGAAGCTTGTTTTATCACCTCGAGGAATCGGATGGAGTCACGAACCAAAGGATATCCTTCCTCCACATCCCAAAGCTCAGTCTCGGGTTTCATTCATTTCATCCCAGTTCCTTTCGACCATACCATGGATTTTCATTGGTGACGCTGCTAATCTTGCCTTGCGAAGCCATCCAGGCTTTCAGTTAAACGGTCCATCTATTTCCAATGTTGGTCCGTTTATGCGCATCCTGAATGTATGGATATTCGCGCTCCCAGGTGCGGCGACGTTACAGTTGCAGTATAAAATGTTTAGTATTATTGCCACTGCCGCTGGATTCTACCGCCCTGAAGATTGGCCCGAGCTGTTTGGCAAATGGAGCGATGCATACACTATACGTCGATTCTGGGGACGAACGTGGCATCAAATCATGAGACGTTGGGTTTCCGCTCCAGGAAACATCGTTGCGCAGCGCTTTCTGAATCTGAAGCAGGGAACAAAAATGTCAGCATACACAAAACTCTTCGTTGCGTTTCTAATTTCAGGTACCATTCATCAAATGTGTGACTACTCGCTTCAACATCGGGATTTCTGGGCAGGCGGAAGCTTTACCTTCTTCCTATCACAGGCTGTAATGATAATTCTCGAGGATAGTGTCATCGCAGCTGGGAAGAGGTTGGGCATTCAAGCTGGATCCTATGTGCGCATTCTTGGATATATCTGGACTTTGGTCTGGTTCGCTATCACTCTTCCTATTTGGTTGGACCCTTACTTCCATGATGGAATGGCTACCAGCGAAGGGCTCAGCGTGATTGGGGCATTGTGGAAGAGGGACTGGACGGGTTCGTCCGTGAACCTGTCTCTTCCACTTAGTTATTAGATGCCACTGTATCAAAAATTCGAGTGGGAGCTTTCGATAGGTCAGAATTTTGCTTAGTATTCTATTTCCCCAAGCTTCGTTCCCGCTAGACATTGGACAATCAATCTTCATCCTATACGTCCATCTCACCTTGGTCTGTTCTTGTAAATAGAAAGACCTGTCTCACCAATCAACCAACCAAAGTACTCTACAACACTTATTCTACTATTCTTTCATTTGTGACTCCTTCGTTCGTCTCACCCATCACGCGATGACCACTGCGACTCAATATATATCGCTTTGACCAACCCCATTTTGAGGATTTGCAATGTCTTTAAGCGTTTGCTGCTCTCATCTGCCAAGACACTACAGTATCCATCAGAATTTGTACAATGAAAAGTGTCACTTTCAGTAATCATATAACCCTTGTACATGACAGTGAGCTGGGAGGCATCAAATGAGCTTGTGGTGCTTTCCAGTCTCAGATGGCTCGTGGGGCATAGGAAAATGGCAAATGATAAAAAATTATGATAAGAAAAAAACCTATATTCATGAAACAAATTAGATGGAATCTGGGGGCGATTGGGCCTAGTTGATATGTTTGGTGGTGATGGAGCTCATGACACATGTGGAAAAAGCACTGAGCAGACATTGGTTCCGCTGGGTCGGGCTCCAGTGGATTGAGTTTCGATTTCCTCTTTGGAATGGTAGTGTTTCGGAGCAATATCTGGGGAAAAGATAGGATCATCGTGTAAATAACCTCGAGAACTTAGGTGGAGGTTCCATATGTTGATCGAGGTTGCAACATCACTGGTGTGATTGATTTTCACGATATATAGATCTAGCATACGCATAGCTTTATGAAGGATCACTTGGTTTGCCACTCAGACTGCGAAAGAACTCGGCATAAGCATGATCCACATCGAATAGCAATTGGCGTGACTGTTCTTCGGTAATCTCTTCCGAAGCTTTCATGCCATTGAGGGTAATGAGCCTAACGGACAAAGGATATATGGTCGGAGCAATGAATGATAATATGGACGACGCACCAGCCGACCATCCGACTTCTGCCTTCCCAATCCTTGCTGCCCTTGAAGCGAGCATATCCTGTCACAAGCTCTTGAAGCAATGGGTGAAGCTGATCCTTAGCTCTTAAACGAAGCTTCAGAGCATCCATGAACGTTATGAAGCTCTGTGGAAAAAGATGTGTAAGTTCATAGGTGACTTGCAGTGATTTTGGAGGCGTACTTGGGTCGTCTCCGCTACCCATTTAGCGGTCTCTGGGCCAGAATCGGTTGGATGTTCTACTGTTGCTGGAACGCCAACTTTGACCCGTTCTAGTGCAGCAGAGTAGTCCATCTACGAACAACAACAATCGGGATTCGAAAATGGCTACACAACTAAACAACTAACCCTATATCTCTTCATGAATTCCTCGACGGAAGGAACATCGTCTCCGACGAGTTTCAGCATGGTCTTGTATTGTGAGAGTAATCTAGAGCATGCTGGCGAGTATCTCTTCCGAACTCTCCCTGAGATGGAATTTAGACAATAATATAAGAACATACTCTGCTGCAGTGATTGAATCCCGTAGATAAGCGTTTTCGAGATAGTGGATCGCGGTGATTATACCAAATAGCGTAGCGAGAGAGTTGTACTTTTCTCTTTCCGCATTTGTTTGGTACAGGCGAACCTCTTCGTCTAGAGAAAACGAGGAAGACATAGTGGCATTGGTGGTGGTAGCCGGAAAAGTCGTTGTTCGGTCTCGAGGCGCTCGGCGGCGCTCTCTGGGCGCTCTACTCAGGGCTTTTCGAAGCTCAAGAACCACAAACGTGACCTTGTATTTTCCTTTCCTTCTCAGTTGCTGTTTTCTTGACCCACTTTAATGCTCTATCTATCTATATAACAACCCTTTCACGTCGACGTCTTCTTGTACAGATCTTCACGTCTCGAAATTATAAACGTTCAACTCTTCAGTATCGACGCGTTTATATCACCGCGTAGGAAACAACATGCCCAGTATCATAACCCCTTCACGACAGAATTCGCAACAAGTGAACCTCCCTTCATCGTCCTACTCAACACCCGGTCGCTTAAGTCGCGCTCTGAGTCCGCCGGCGTCGATTTCGAGTTATAGTACACCAACTATCACACCCCTTGGCGCGCAGCAAAAGCTCAATGTAGTCAACAGAGTGGCCATAGAGGGAAAAGCGAAACAGAATGAAGACAGTGTTTTCATCAGGATGTATCTTAAGGTATGTCAGCGCACGGTGATTTTGGAATGTTGCTGAGCCCGCGATAGATGTCTTTACCTCTAGATTCTGTCTCCCCCGGATCGACCGTACAACTGTTTCCAGGTCAGTGAGGCCCCCCCTTACGCGTAAAACTTGCAGCTCAACCGTTTTGTAGAGGAAAACGTCAAGATTCTCTCCTCTCAGGTCCATCCACTTGACAGTAATCTCGTCCCCTACAACTTTGATTCGACCGTTTCACCCCTGCTCCATCGTGCTGCTCGTGCCTTGAAATTGCCGGAACGTTCGAAACAGACTTTTCAGTCTACTTTTAACTTGGCCTCGGCGGAATCTTCGACTGTGGTTGATGCCACATTCACAGGTCACATCTTGGTCAGTAATTACTACATTTCCTATGTGCTTCCAAAGCACTTCCCTTTGGAGGCCGGTTCCGCCGTCTCTCGACGCCGATCACCCATAAGTGAACGGAATCAAGTCCATTTCATGGCCGCCATCGACATGGTTGTTCCATATGTTTCTCGACCACCGCGCGCGCCATATCTACTCTCAATTCCCACTCCACGATGTCTACAGAACTACATAAATCTCCGTATATTCCCTCCAAGTACTCCCAACATCTCTTCCTCATTTGCGTCGCTTTCATCTACGGACAACGACGAAAGTGGCTCTTGGGATCTCGCATCAGAGCCTCATGTAACCCGTAGCACATCTTCTCGCTCTCGCTCCAATTCGTACAACAATAACTTTGCAGACGACGAGTCCAGCGATTCTTCCACTGTAGGATTCTCGTATGGTTGTGGCATTAGTGGAACTTTTCCTAGCGCTGAGAGGATCCGCGTCCGTTGGGCTAAACCTATCCGATCGTTTGACACAGTCGATTCAAGTGATGGCCGACGAAGAGTAGGTGTGAAGGACGTCAAAGGAGAAATGACATGTGTTATTCGAGGACAGGCTGGTAATGGTGTCTTGATGGAGGTCTCGTACAAAGGCACTTGCAAGGGCGTCTGGTTCCCTGGCGTTGCCACGATGCTCGGTATGGATGTTGGGTTAATTGCCAAAAACTCTGGTGTTACATGGGCTGAAGGGTTCCCGAACGAGTGGCAAGTCAATGGTGGCACTGGATACACTGGGTTTGATGTTGGTTCCAATCAGAAGCTATCAAGACATGATTCCCTTGAGTCCAACGCTGGGAATCCAGATATCAACATCCTACCATCCACCCCCAATGGTGAAATTAAATTTCCTCGTGCTTCAGGGCTAGCTTCCAGACATGATTCAACCTCTTCGACCTCCTCTCTACTTCGTGCCCCCCTTCCTACTCAGAACGTAGCCGACTATTCCTTTGAAGGATCACCAACTGCGTCTGGAATATTGTCCTCAAATGGCACTGACTCCCTGTCTTCCCTCCCTGCCTCCGTATCCAACTTGACTTCCCAGTCCCAATCCCGTATTGATCGAGGCCCCGAACATCCAGTCACGCTACATCTCAATATGAACGAACTTCTTCCCGCCTCTCGAAACAATTTTATCTTCAGTATATCTGGAACTGTGGTGGTTACGCCACGTCCACCACATCCCCGACTCAATGGCAACTCTACTGTTCATTCTGGATCGGAGGGTGAAGGTGATTCCGACGATTCGCGGTCTGTCACACTTCCAAAGTTTACAGTACATGCTGCCGATTCGGAGAGCTTCTCCTTCATTGTAAAAAATAACTCGCCCGACGGAGAAATGGTTGAAGTGTACAATGACTCTATGTCGTCCTCTTCAATCAAAGGACGACCCACCCAGCTAAATAAGGGAGCTATAAGCAAGTCCAGCAGCGACAGCGGATTACGAATCGCTCTGAAACGCATACCATTCGCAGCTGCTGCCAATGGCACACCTGTCAACAAGCAACGGACAAATGAAACCACACTACGACCTCTCACTCCAAGCGGGAGCATAGGAAGTAGAAGTTCCAGTCCAATCAATGGACAAATTAACAATCGCGTTCCTCGTACATCACTCACTTCTTTGGGCAAGCTCCCATCAGGTACGACGGTGATTGCAAGACCAGTTCGAGATGGACCGTTGATGATTCCATGGGTCAACGCGACTGTGACTCCATTGCTTCCCTCGACATCAGAAGGCCTTCCTGAATCCTACGCCGTCCGGCTATCCCTTCCAGCACCTGCAGACATGGTCTCTGAATGGCTAGAATTCGGATTAGCCAAACCTGGAATTTCAGCCGGCTCAAAAGACGCAGACCGTCGACCGCCCAGGATCGATTTAGTGAATGTGAATGTTGAGGGAGTTCCCGTGCGGTTTGACACGACCGCTGCGACTGCGCCTACCGCGAGCCAAGAATTGGACGTGGTTGATTTGGGTGGAGTCAAATTTGGTGAGATGAGCAGTAAGGAATGGATAAGTTGGATCCGGGTGCGCGTTGGTGGTGCGGGAGGAAGTATGGTCGTGGTGGACTATGTCGTTAGAACGGAGGATGATACTAAAGGCAAAGCAGGGGGCAAGGGAAAGAAGAAGGCACGCGATGAAGTACCGATGAATATATATCTTCCTTCGTTTTCCCTTCCAGTGGGAAGGTTGGAGGTTGTTGTCGAAGATGCCCCTGGTAAGATGTTTTGCCACTTTTCTCAGACCGTTTATATCTGATTGAGCTTTTAGGCCTGGAGTTGTCTTCAATGCGAACCAATTTACACCATTCGTCCTCACCTACGACAAAACGGAGATTGCTTCATTATTCTACAGAGGAATTCTTCTATCCACACCTCTCTTTCTTTGTACGCCTAAACCCGTCTAAAGGATCCTCGCCCTTTTCAGCCTATCCATTCCTACTCTATACCATCGTAGTCTTGGTCGGCTTACTGTTCGTCTTCCAAATACGTTGGCAACTTCATTCTCTTGGAAAATCGCTCGAGGGATATCCATTGATTGTTGAATCTGGTTGGAATGAAATTCCACAAACGGTCACAGTGACTACTACGCTGTATTCCTATGAAGACATGAAGTCGTCGAGTAAGGGCCCAACTTCGATTGTTTCCGAGACGAAACCTCCTTTTTCCATGCCTACCGCAATTTCGGGAATCCTCCCATCGAATCCCGTTTCCGCCACTTCAACGCTCTCACTTGCACCGCCGAACATCCCCGCGAGGTCGAAGGGCTTCTCATCAACCTCCTCACAATCCTCATCGCCTCATCCTTCTTCTATTACTTCCTCGAAAGAAACATATGCTCTCATAACCATGCAATCTTTGTGGGAGTTCCAGTGGCAAGATTTAAAACCTCTCGTTGAGTCTACAGCACAATCGTTGAAGCGAACGTTAGGCCCAGTATGGAAGATTCTGGAGCTGGTCTGGTGGGGACCTGATTAATCTTGGTGTCTTTTGGCACAAATTCTTCTTCTTGGTTACTTCGATAATATGACGATTTGTGATTATTCGTTTATGCTCGATTATGATTGACAATGAAGTATTGTCACTTAGTAGAACTGAGCGTCTTGATATTCTTGCTTTCTGTCTTGCTTATGTATTGATATCTATGGGACGCGGTAGAATCCTAATTCACAGAGGCAGATTCACATAGATGAGTGCACGGCGAGCCTGGCGTACATGAGCAGATCCATATTGACAGGTGACAATCTGTCCCGCCGTTGGCCTCCACATCGAAGTCGCACCGCTCTCTTTACAGAAAATCAGCTATGTACGATCTGTGAACTTTGGCAAAAGTGGTTGAGGATTTCGACAGGAAGGGAAAAAAAAGATCGATTTCCCCCTGTAAGTACTTGAATAGTGTCCCTTTGCTCTTGAAAAAAGAGGATGTTTCTGAAAAGTCAGAATTTCCTGACTACTGGATATGGATCGGACGACTCACCTGCTCACTCTTGCATACTTCCCGGTTCACAGCATCGACCCAACGCTCCCAGTGCTTTCTGCATAAACCATCATTCATTCGTAACAGCTTGACATCCCTTCTATGTAACATCCCTCGTCCCTCATCTTTTCTCTGTCTTTCCCCTCTTCAAACACCGCTTTCCTCACCCTCGCATAATCCTGTTTATGAATTTCCATATACTTCCGCATCACATCATCCTCAACACACCCCCTCTGTCCCAAATACTTCAGCGCGCCCTTCACCAAATCCATACAATTCCCGCCAATCTCCTTATACCCTTTCTTCAACTGTACCTTCTTCAATCTCATGAATGCCTTTGTGCACCTGTTATCTGGGTCCATTACGTCCCATTGTACTTCCCCAAGTGGGCTCTCATAAGGTAGAGTCAAGGCCTTGCTGGGGGACCAATCTGGTGTTAGTTTAGTCCGGAGGGTGGGTTTTATGTTTTTTGTGCGTTTGTCCCAATCGAATTTCGCATCGAGGAGGTTTGGCCCGACGAGGAGAGCCCAGTGTTCGACTGTTTGATATTGATTGAAGATGACGAGAGTGATATCTATGTACAATACATATCATATCATTTGACGTGGGTGAGGTCGCGATCGATATATTATTGCTCACCTGTATTAGTACTGACCCGGGCTTTGCCACCACCACCACCAGCAGCAACACCCAGATACGTCGCTGCTGCTGCTATTAAGAGGAGAAAATGAAAATGCGAAACCGAAAGAGTATCCCTATACCAGAAACGTCGATAATTGACCATAATCACTCTCTAAGTAATACAGGTGGGAGTTAAAAGAGCGAAAGGATCCGTATCCGGAGATATGGGCCTATATGGGCCTGAGGGTCGCCTAATCAGTGAGTGATATCAGTCTTTTTATTCACGTATGTACCCCCTGGGGAACATACCCACCGCCGTCGTGCCAGTCCCTCCCGAGTCTACGGTTTTGTAGAGTATTGTACTCCTTCCTTTCCTTCGCCCTCCTTTGTCTCCTTTGCCCTCGGTATTCCGTCAACAAACTGCACCTTCCCATCACCATCGGAACTACTCATTTTTCTCCTTCGCATTCGGTTCAACGCTTCTTCTGTAGACATTCATTGCCAGGACCCCTGATTATACACTATGATCCCAGACGGTGGTTCGGACAAGACACCCCCAAATTTGGTCTCTAGCCATAGGAAATTTCGGACAACAGTCCCTCCCAAAATTCTACTTTTGGTTCGGACAAAATCCCTCAGGATCAGGCAAAATTTTCATATGAGATTGTAGGGTATAATCAGGGGTCCTTCATTGCCTCAGGAAGAAATTACTTGGATCGTGCAAATACGGCTCGAAAAATGTGACCAAGGTACACTATCGGTTGTTGCACGAGGTCACAAGGTCAGCACAGGTCACCCTTGCGTGCAATACTTCCTTTCCCCCAGCCTTCGTCCTGCCTCCTCTCAACGCTGGTTCGGTACGTATCACCTCTTTACTGACCCCCCATGGCTGACTTTGTTGTTGTTATAGTTGATTTGCCTGTGTGCTTCTCTCTAGACAGTGTTTTCCTGCCGGTCAGAAAATATCTGTTGCTCGATCGTTTTTCGGGCGTGCTCCTTAACAAGGTATTTTCTCTGTTTAATCTGACTGGCTTTTCATGATTGTCTCGTGCTTCAAACTTACGCTCTATCGTAGCCCATCGCTTACTCCACCTCTCACCCATCCAGCCCGTTGCCTGCTCTTCGTCTCTTTGCGATGTGGTACCGAATTCTTCCATCGACATTCTCTCCAAGTCAGCTATCTTCGATATGTCTCCTTTTCAGCACTGTGCTTCTTAGTGTGTCCGCTATTGCTATTCCCTCGGGATCAGTGTCTGCTTCTCAGCAACACCAGAAACAAAATGGCGAGTCGACCACATCATCGAAGTACTACTCATAATGCTGACATAAAATCATGACACCAGTGGAAAAGCTACGGATGAGGATAAGGCGCTGTCAGAGGACGGCGAATGGACTGAGTAAATGGATGACAGCAGCCGCAAAAAACCACCCCGACGATATTTATGCCCTCGTCATTGGGGACAACATCTTTGCTGCGGAGTTGACTGAATCACTGGCGACATCACCGGACGCCTCATCAACCCAAACTATCAAGGTCATTCCGGCCCAAGAATTTCAGCCTTTCCAAAAATTCGAAAACACAATTCAGACACATTCCTATACAACTTTGAATGCATCGGCGCAGTTCTCCAACGTCGAAAAACAATCAGCCTTCGGTGATTTGAGAAATATTGACACGCTTCGATCCAAATGCCCGATGACAACTTTGAAGAGTAGTTTTGATTACGTTGATTGTGCTGTGCGCTTCATCCGAAACAAGTTTGTTCCTTCGGATGACTGGTCCGAGCTCGATAATATCTGGGCCACCTACGAACGCAAGAAGACGAATGATCTAGCTGGTGTTTACACACCCCGGCCTGGTAAGTCGATGATATGTTGTGCTTTCCGTGTAATCTTGATGAGGAATGATCTAGCGACAAAGAAAATCACATCCGGGCCTGGTAAGTCGATGATATGTTGTGCCTTTCATGTAATGCTTGATGAGGAATGATCTAGCTGGTGCGGAAAATGATATCACATATCGGCCTGGTAAGTCGATGATATGTTGTGCTTTTCATGTAATGCTTGCTGACGACATTGTTCAAGACTCGTTGCTAAGGATTGGTCGTAAAAAAAGTGGCAAAAAGCGTCGATGGGTGGAGAGATGGGTAGAACATCACCCAGATGATATATACGTCCTCCTCTTTCAAGATGAACCCTTTGCAGCGGAGCCGCTGCAATCGACGCGAGCCGTTGAGGTCATTGAGAAGGGAAAGCTGCCGAATTTTCCACTCACTGTCGTTGGAAACAGCAAATATTTAGATACGAATTTCTTCAGTTCTACGAAGGCATACGCGTTATTCGACACAGCGGAAGACAAGAACTCAGCTGTTCACAATTTGAGGGACATCGATACACTGCAAACAAAATGCGGGGGGGTTTTCAAGAATAGCTTCGACTATGTTGATTGTGCTGTGGGTTATTTCAAAGACAATTATGCTCGGTCGGAGGACAAGCCCAGGTTAGATGAAATGTGGAAGGTCTATAAGGCCAAGAGGGATGGGGACTTGCAGAAGGCGGGAAAGAGGAGGGCAACGGAACAAGACGTGGTTGACGGTTCAAAGAAATTGAAGCTGAGTTAAAGTGGGCTTCATTGGACGTGGTATGTGTTTCAAAGTATCTACATATTTATACACAGGCATGCAGTTCTATTAAACAGTGTTTAATTATGGGCAATTGATGCTGCGGGTAAAAGTTTTGGAATGTAACGCATAATCCGTAACATGACCCAGAGCTCAAATGAGCCGTAGGCCCAAATTTTCGAAGCGGGGCTTCAATGTCGCGCCGCGCGTTCCGATCGAATCCACCAGGTCTTTTCTTTGAATCTTTCTGTTCCTCCCCGAGACATAATTGAGAAAAAGCATAGGCATTTCAACTCTGTAAGTACATGAACATCACCTTGCTTGCAAGGTCTATTCCACCCCGGAATTGTACAGTTTTGATGTGCAGGCACATTTTGTGTTTGTCTACGCCGTTTTGTAATTGTTTGTTCCGGCCTGCTTTTTCCCCACTGCGCACGTCTCCTGCCACGTCTGTACCCCAAAATTGTGGTTCCCTTTGACAACTTAGATAGATAGATAGATAAATACGCGGCTCCGTCCGAAGACGTGGTCCCACAAGGGAACAGCCGGGCCCACTGCCTCCACTACAGCGAATGCTCATGCCACATGGTCATGGTAGACTGCAGCAAGTACAGTGGGGAAGTTACATGACTGCAGGTACACTAACATAGGTACTTGGATGTAATGTAGGGGTTAGGTACTGAAGGTGTTGTGAAATGCAGATGTAACCAAAGGGTCAGTTCATTTGAGGCCTGAGGTCCAAAAGCCCCATAGACAAAGCAAATTCCCCTATGGTCCAGTCTGTCCAAAGTCGGTTTTTGATGGCCACCTCAGGATGATAACTGTGATGAACTGCAAAGACATAAATATTCAATATAACTCCGGAAAACTGTGTAAATGAAGTGGCGGTGGGGAGACGGCTGGCCGGCCGCTGCGGCTTCAGTAATATGAAGTCACAGGGTGGAATGGAATTGAGTGGTGGAGTAAGTCAGACATGACCTCTCGAGCTCGAGTGCTATAGTGAGCAGCACTGAGCAGTTGTGCCATCACAAAAGGTCACAGGTATTGGTGGTCATGGGCAGAAAAGAGTAGATGATAGTCGGCCGGTGTGTGTGGCTGAAGATTGATGGGGTGATAGGCAAGACCGTGGGTGATAGTCACAAAAGGTGAAAAAATGGCAACGAGCGAGGGCAAACATCCACCAGCGGCAAGCAAATAAGTATGTCCAACGTTATGAATAATAGCCTAGTTGCAATGATGTTAGCAAGTAAACTGGTGGGAAGAATGCACTGTTTTCTTCCATTTTCTTTTTAGCGCCTGTGAGAAGATGGTGGTCGAGTTGTGCAGTATAATTCTTATGTACTTAGTTTCCAGATATTCTGTCTCTTCGATAATTCTATTCAATAATAACAATTGTCTGCTACACACTCTGCCTTTTTGCCTACATCCAATCTCCATTAACTCTTCCCACCAGGTGATTTATTTTCTTGTCAATTTGGAATGAACCATTTTCAAATGCTACTCACACAGGGTTCTTGTTTCTTGATACTTTGTCGGTCCTCTGGGGGTATCAATGAACACCATCATTAGATTAATCTATACCACAACACTCCTACACAGGCCTCCATGCTCTTGACCTCTTCTAACATGTTTTGGACTTTGTTCAGTTCAACAACAATCTGCCACTGCAGACTGAGCTGTCCTCCGTATGACACCTCAAAATTCCACCATGCCTGTCGAATAGCACTTCGTACATTAACGTCTTAACTAACTCACTGTTGGCACCCATTCAAACCTAGGCAGCTTTCAGGGTTTGAACCCAAAAGGTTAGGACTTACAGCTTCCCTCAAGGCCCGGTTGTTGGTGAGTAATTGAGCCATTTGGCTCTCCATTACAGCCATTTGCTCGCTGCTCGGCCCTGCTTCCCTTTTCACTTGTACCAGCTGACCCAAGTACGAACATTTTACCTTGGCATTGTGACATGGCTTGCATATCATGGTGCTCCTTTTGCCTACCTGTTCCAGGCAGGGGATCTTCTTCAGCTGGCACTGCTCGCAGGGCGCCTGCTCTTCGTCGTTGTCGTCATCTTCCCCGTTGTTGCCGTCATTGGGGTCCCCGCCAACAGGCTATGAACAAAATTGTCAGTAGAAGAATGGGGCCGAGAATCTTGGTACTCACCTGAGCCTTGGCCTTGCCTTTTCCCTTCTCCTTTCTGATCTCCACCACCGGCCGCCGTGGGGACACCGAAGTTTCTCCTGGAGAGGAGCCCCATCGACTACAGGTTGTGGCTGCCTCTGCCATCTTCCTCCTCCACTCCTCCAAATCCCACGCTGCTATCTCCTTCTGCCTGTGCACCTCCTCTGCAGCCTTCTTGGCCGCCTCTTCCTCGGCTCTCTTCTTCGCTGCAGCCGCTGCCTTTCTCTCCTTCATCTGGCGTACCTTTTCCTGCACCTTTCACAAAATCTCCTCTTCGTCCTCCTCCAAATCCTCCTCATTTCCTATAGGATCAGCGGGAGGCAGTGGTGCGGCGTGAGACCTCGAAGGCCCGGTGGCAGAAGAAGTGGTGGTAGCGGTTTGAGTACAACTAGACATTTTTGGACTTGGAAGTGTTTGTGAACTTAGGCCCATAGCAGCAAAACCTGGCCTAGCTTTATAGGGTCAAAAGTGCGCACGGACCAGGCCAACCTTCGAATTGTAATCGGCATATGGTGAACCAGCGAAAATTTTTCCTGCTGACTGATAGGATAAATTCCCGATGCTAACGGCTTTCAAGGGCTCAAGCCTAAGAGGGGGATACTGTCAAGTCCATGCCTCAGGACCCCATTTTGCTGCTCGGTACTCCGAGATCTACCGTTTATTGTAATCTCATTCTTATTGTTCTTTCTCGCTACACATACCCTTTCATTTTAGTCCCTCCTTATTGTCTTTTACTTTACCCTGCAGGTACTACATGTATAGCTCCTAGTAGTTAGTCTGGCACTCCGCACCGCTGCGCCGATCCATAGATATAAATACTGCCTGTATGCTACTGTAGTTCCTCAGTTTAATTATTGACTTAGATTCCCTTTCTAACTCAGGCCATCTCTTAAGTCTTCAGGCTCACTACCTTGAAGCACTCTACTATAACCTTAGGACTTATATGTTCTCTGATTCACTCCTTGTCACCGGTGATACCACCGCTCTGACCTGGCTGCTCCTAGTCTCTCTCTCCTCACTACTTCTGATCTCCGGGGACTAACGGCGTAACGGCGGTGTTGTCAATAACTTCACTACTGTCCCACTCGACTCCTGCTCTTAGACACCTGTGATCTCTGGCACGGTTACACGGTGTACATGATCTTAACAGATAGAGTTTGCACCATCTGCAAAATATATTATCAGGTTGATCTACATACCGCGCATCAATGCACATGATTTAAACATTGAACAGGCATTTGATGGCTTACATGACATTTACCCGTCTTTGCGTGAAATTCCATTCCATGATTGGAAATGGGTATTTGGCAGTGGAAGTTGGATGGAAACATACTTGTGACACAATAGGTATAAATGTCAGTTAGTGAAATGAAGCAATGTTGAGGACATGACCCAAGCAAGGTGTGGTCCATGGCAGTGGAGCCTAGTAACAAACGCGTAATACAAGAAATACAGGAACAAGTAATGGTAGCTGTGCATCATAAAATTACATAATCAATCACAAATAACTTGAGAACTTGAATTTGGGTCTTGACTGGGTCTTGTCGCTCGAAGCTTGAAATCTTTGTGTTTCATTGCAATCAAAAATTCAAACATTGAGTATTGAGGTTGAAGTCATCTTCTACACATGATATATTGAAAGATGGCTTTGAAGTGCACCGCAAATGCCCTAAATTAGCATTATTTCTTGTGTTTGAGGTTGTTGTATTTGACAAAATGTTGAGCGTGAAGTTGCGTGTAGTGGTATATTCAACCTTGAGGCAGCCAGACCTGGATGATGAGTGCATCTTCTTCCATGCAAAGAATGCAAGTTCATTGAAGCATCGAAGGTGGTGGGATGAGAGAAAGAAACAACGACGAAAATTTTCTTCAACAAAGATCACATGAGCAATAAAATGCCCATTTGGGATCATCACATGACTGAGTTATAGATAGGCAGCTTTCGGGGTTCGAACCCAAAAGGTTAGGACTTTGTAGCAGGTTTCGCCCTTGCGAAGGGGCTCATCAGAGGGCTTAACCGCTGCCCTAACCTGCCGGTTCTACTTTGCATTGATAGAACATGACTCCCTAATCACGGGGTGGAGTATGCCATGTGGTGCGGCCACATGGTACCCGATCCGATTTGCAACATCGGCATAGCACCGGGGACCACGGCATATGTGTAGGTAATTACAGTCGATCCGGAAAATAATGGGAATGTCTGAAGTTTTTTTCGACGTGTGAATTATGTAGACGGTGACGCGTGTCACTCATTTTATCCAAATTAGGAATAATATTTCACCACCACCATGAATTGCTCAGTATCCGCTAAGCCCGCAATCTCCTCCAATGAACTTAGTATTCATCTAAGAGCTCTTTGAGCTCGACGCTGATCCTCTTGCGAATGATACAGAAGATGATTCGAACATAGAATACCTGGCTGGCGCAGGCAGGATAACTTCAGATTTGATCAAGGATGTTCATGCCGAGCTTGGGTCAAATCAAGCGTAATATTCCTAATTTGGATAAAACGAGCGTCACGCGTCACCGTCTACATAATTCACACGTCGAAACAGACATTCCCATTATTTTCCGGATCGACTGTAAATGTGGGTGATGGATCTGGGGGCATCCTCCCCAATAAGCCAATATCGGAGTGTCTGCCGCACAGCTCTGATGAGAGGCCGGTCCATGGCCACCTGACGTAAGCCAAGTGGACTTTTGTGTCCGTCTATCTGTATGTAGCCCAAATATAGCCGCTGCCTTTATTTGTCAACTAGTCTGGCTGTCTCCGAAGATAAGGCGAAGTGAGTCATACAAAGTCTGAGGATGAACAGAAAAATTTTGAAGCGAGAGATGGCAAAAAGAATGCACCGTTGCTTATTTTCGGGCATTGAGCCATGGCATCAAGATTTTGAAACTCAGTTCAAATGAGAATTTCGTCCCTTGTTCAGACTCAACCATTTAAACACGGGTTATATGAAGGTCTGACTGTGTATGCATCTGACTTGACGCAGATCTTTATCACCTTTATCGTCGTAGTGTCCTTCATTTTATTGCATCTCAGTCAAATTAATTTGGCCTTCGTTTCGGATGCCGACGTGCTTCTTACGGTGTAAAGGGTTGTAGTTGATCATTCAGGAGCGTATCATATCATAGATTTTGAGGTGAGATGAGTACTATTGAGCGCTTTGAGCAGCCCTATTGTTCTTTCGACTCGGAAACAAAAGATTTCGGAGATATCGATGACAACATGCACAAATCAGAGGCAAAGATAGATTGATAAAGGTATGACTACTACTAAGTAATTGTATACCGTTCTATCATGGTCGTAGTCTTTTGCTGCCTTATGTCTCTGTCAAACCAAGCTGCGCCCGTCAGATAATACAGAATTCCTTTCAGTATCGTAATGTGCTCTATCCCTCACTCAGACAAAAAAGATCTGAATCGAGCTTGAAATAACTTTTGGGTATCTTTCAAAACGGTGATCCATTTGGCACAAGAAAGGGATATCAAGATAAATACGATAAGGATATGTACTATGACTACAATTACTAGAAGGTCTACAATGTTATTTTATTGTTACAACTTACTACTGCTACTTTAGGGGGTTAAGTTGATTGAAAGCATAATGGCATGGGAAGTTGAGGTAGGAGCATACTTCATATCGTAGGTAAAGCATATGAACACGGTAGAGAAGCAAGTTATGCCTGCGTCGGCGGCGAAGGTGACTTGGCAACATATACGGCGCGAGGGTTTCCAGTGCCGATTGCCAGCGCATTGATGATCACCTCGTACGCTGAGTCGATAGCCATCCAAAGCCCATCGTCGAACGCTCCCAGTGCACAAGCGTTCTGCCAGACCCCATGTATCACTTTGGCGTGCTTCAGGATAACATTCGGATTGAATGTCTTCCCGATGTGCGTGGCAAGGGACATAATCTCCTCTTCATTCATGCAGTTCTCGACGAAGTCTGTCGAAAAGTCACATGGGAAGAAGGCTTTGAATAACACTTCTGGGCGACGGAGGTAGAAGTAGTGTAAGAGGGATGGAAATGTCGATGGGCTTGGAAGACATAGGGGACGAACAGGGAGAGTGACTGTTCGCGGTTCATCGGATGCAGAGAATGATTCTACCGCAGCAATAGGAGATGGAGGGAAAGCTCCGAGCTTGGCGCAGTGAGCAGCCATGAAGAGCGAATGCACTGGGTACATTTTAACATCAGTTCTAGGAGGAACCCATGACGCGGGCGCGTTCTCAGGTTTCTTGGGAACTGGGGCGTAGACGGCGAGCATGTGTGTCGGGTAATCCGTCGCAGTAAGGTCATTGACGACTACGGCCAGCTCTTTAGGAAGTACGGCGCTGTCGACCTGTGTCACCACGCTACAAAGAGTTTGCAAGGATCTACGAACGAATAAATTAGTCACAAGCTCAGATAAAGTGAAAGGAAGCAAGCTTACCGAGGGCCAGAAGATTCAAGTTCGTCACGGACAAAAGCGGCAGGTTGACCGCAATACGAAGAACCAGTTGCAGCAGCGATTGCCTCGTCAGAAGGTTCGCAGACCGGTGGCTGATTTAAAGCTCTCGGAAGCATGACTGGAACAATTGTTGGTTGGGAAGTACTCGGTGCATCCTGCATTTCGACGTCGGCGTTGTCGCCATAAAACACGACATTGAAACGAACAGGCAGCGAACTCTTCTGAGCCTTTTTCTTAGCCTGTTCAGCGTCGAATTTAGCGGCAGTAATGTTTTTCTTCGTCTTACGAGTGCGATTCCGACGGATGCCTTTTGGAGTGGTCGATTTTTTAGCAGGAGGGGTATTTTCCGAGGGGCGTTTGGAGAAGTTGCGAGCACGGAGAGCACGAATCATTGTCGATTATTGAGAATGGAGTGTCGAGGAAGGTATAGTCTTGAAAAGGAAAGCGAAGTCGGGGACTTGTTGATGACATTGGAAGGAGACGCCGTAGCATTTATATCCAGTGGCACTTCCATTAACAAGCAAAGAAGTGAGTTGTCTCCAATCCCGATCTGCGCTGACAAAATTACCAGTTTAGGTATGATCCGATTCAGAAAATATCCATAAATAGGCTTGTGTACGCGAGTGTACAGATGTGCCTGGTTGGCACACAACCAATCCGTGTAAAATTGCCAGAAATGGAAATTTATTGAACGGCAATTGCTAGAATCAATACGATAAGTACTTTATTGTGCGAGGAAGACAACATGAAATTTAGATGAAATGCGCACAGTACTTAAACCAATCGGCAGAACAAGCAAAAAAAAAACAAGGCAGGATTAAGCTAGAACATCGTCTCCACCTTCAAATCCTAAAAACAAGGTGATGAGTTCCTGGCGAAACCTTCACCAATTGTATATGAGTGTTGTCTGTGCACTCAGCTGGAATCAACCATGAATTGGCTATCCTCTACCGGTGATATAGCCAAATTGCCACAACAAGACAAGACGTCGGTCAGCACCACAAGGGCAGTATCGTCGGAGCCAGTTCATCGTTCAGTAGTGAGTGCGCAGTGCACAGTGCAACAAGGTGTAACACAACCTCAGCGGTGTTGGAAGTCCAAAATGAGGCGCATGCAAAAAATTCCTCAAACTCGACTGATTTCGAGGATCAAATTCTTGCAAGATGATTTGATGATGAAATATATGTCCAATCCGATTGTTACCCTGGTTGCGCTTGGCGGAAGACAAGCGTAAAACCACTGAGCACTCGGAAACCGTTGCATGTATCGGCAGCTGGTGTTCAATTGCGACAACTTGAGACGAGTTGTCATCAGAAAGGATGCAAAGGCTATGAAGGCTCACCAATGCAGTGAGGGAAGCACACACTCTAGATTCGCAATGGCGCTCCGTTACTGTATTTGTAAAGCAGTGATAAGATGAACTGAAATCGAGTAATCAGTGGCCACGACACTGTATCGGTGAAGCAGCTTGAACTGAAACTTGTTCTGAATACTTTGATCTTGATTGAGTTAGCCCTCCCTTTCTGTATGCTAGTAGGTAGTGGTAGTGGCTGGTAGTAACTTGCCTGTAGATGCATCGCATTAGCGACTTGATTTGCCCTAGTGCCGCCAGTTGATCAAACCAAGCGATCTCGAAGATTTTTCCAAGCTTGAGGCCTTGAGGACTAAGACCGCCAAGATGGCTTGAGTTGTACTTGAGAATTGAGAACCTGCGGGCTTAGAGTGGCTCATGGTGGTGTGAGGGCAAACCTCTTTGCCACTCAAATGCCGGACATCCGTCTCATCCGCTCCGATTTCGGAACGTTCAAAAGGCTGATGAAAAACTTAGTTTCCTACCTTCACAATCAGAGGTTTTCACCGCCATTTTTATGGCTGATCCAGAGAAGCGAGGTTCAATGAGTGGCAGCGATGACGCTGGTACAATTGCTTCACCACTCCAATCTCAGTCCTTTTGGAATTATCTGAACACCGAGGTCGATACCAAAGAATGTACAGGTCCTTTGGCTGCCTTTTGTTTCATGACTGGTTTTATGTGAGTCTACATTCGAAAGATGCCCAATAATCCCCAACGTTTGCTTCTAGAGATGCCATCTCCTTCTCTTCAGTGTTCGTTTGGTGCGGTTTCCAGACAGGAAACTTTGTTCAACTGTCCCTTGCCCTCGCTCGACTGTTCAGCGTAGGACCCGGAGGAGCTATAGACCAAACCTTTCACAGAGCGGACCAACAAGCTCTCACTTCGCTCCTTGCATTCAATCTTGGTGCCTTCATTGGTCGTTTAGGCGACCGTATCGGCTCACAGAAACGCATCTGGCTGGTCTTTGGAACTTTTTTGCAGACATTGTTTACGATGGCGGCTGCTTTGACTATCTGGAAGTCCGGTCAACCTAGTGTTGCGGACGACCGTGGTGATCCCAGTTGGACGAATGCATTATCCTTCGTCTGTCTTGCGTTCATGAGCATGAGCCTGGGCACCCAGGGTATCATCGGAAAGCGATTAAACACTCAATTTACTACAACTAGTACGTACGTTTATCATAACGCATCCAGCCGACTAAACTTTTTTTTGATTGCATGCAGTCGTACTAACCACCGTCTGGGTCGAACTCATGGCCGATCCCCGCCTTTTTTATCGCAAGAAAGTCATTACTCGAGACCACAAACTTATCGCCGCCAGTTCGCTCTTCATCGGCGGTTTCGTCTCCCGCGCCATTCTCGACAAGATCGGCTCTGCGGGTGCACTTGGCGTTGGCACTGGCGTGAGGCTGCTCATCACTGTCAGTTGGCTATTTGTCCCTGGGAAGAAAGCTGTTTCCAAGAGTGCCAAGTGACAGGCTGAAGAATGCATATGCTGACCACGACATCACCCTTGCCATATGGATACCCATTCAAGATGGGGTGGGTTCTGGATTGGTTGTATGATACTTCACCTCGGATTTGAGATAGATCGTCTGTGAATACAATCCCTGATTGAGAAATCTAGGGAGCGCCGTACCCGTACGGGTGTGTTCAGGAATTCCGATGTGATAGTCGGTTTGAATCGGAATTGGATGACTGAATTTAGACTCTAGAGATTTTAATCTAATCTAGTTATTTACGTTGGTAAACGTTAATCAACGATTTTCTTGTTGTACGGTTGATTCATTCCTATGTAATTTTAAGCTCTCAGGTTACTAAATGCTGTTCCTTCTCCAGTTTTGCACATGGTCCACTTCGACCTTCAAAGTCACTCCTTTCCTTTCTTACAAAGTTTCGAGTCCATGATACCCTCCTGTATCACCATTGTGCACATACGTCGTTTACTAAAAAAACCGGAAATAAGTACACGGCGAAACCTCTGTCCGGTCTACTCCGATGCTACTTTTGGTCGATCTTTCATTCAAGTGAGAGACATTCTGTACCATTGCAGCAGAAGGTCGCAGTCAAGGACGTTGCAGTACTCGGAACCTCATTATTCGCATTCGATTTGGTACTAGGAACGATTTGCACTAGGAACTACTGTACAGAGTCATAAAGGAAACAACAAAAATAAATCATCAAAGAATGAGGATTCAATATACTACCATGTCGCTCTCTGACTTCAATGTCTGTTGTCCCCAAGGCGTGTCCATCAGGTCGAGCAAAGCGTCGCATTCTTCCTTGTAATTTAACGGCAAAATACGAGAAACCCCATATCTGATACGGTTATTATCCTAGTATCATCGTCAGTCAAGTCAGGTAACAATGGAACGTTGGACGAACGTTGTAGGAGTCGCGTTTCGCGCGAAGGAGGAAATTGTACGATTTGCAACATGCCTTGGCCAAGAGTAGATTATATTGAGTTTCATCACGATCCTGAGAGGCATAGGTCAACGCGGAAGTCAATATTGGGTTTAGCGAGTCCACCGACCTTAATTTCTATGACCTCGTTCGCTGTTTTCTCGAAAACCGTGTCGCCAACGTCGTTGAACCCTTGGAACCAAAGTTGACCGGTATGATCAGAAACAGCGAACGACATGATATATCTTTCAAAACAATAAATGTCAAGAAAAGTCCACAAAAAAAATCCGCATGCCTATAGGTCGGACCCGCTAGTGTTTTATCACATTTGTCGCATCTCCATGCACCCCCGTCCTCAACTACTTTCTTGTTACAGGTCTCGCACGCCGGATAAGCAATATTTTCTCCTCTGATGTGCATGACCATTGCTCTGGTGGAAAAATATACGGGTTTCTCTTCTGATTCAGGAATTCGATTGGCTTCTAATTTCATCTCTAGAAGTGGTTTGAGCTCAGAGCGACTGAACCCGCCACCACCTGCTGCGCCGAAAGATCCGCCGGCGTTACTGTGTGATTGGAAAGAGGCGCCACTACCGGACGAGTCGAACCAACCACGAAGAGCATGCGATTCCGGAATATCGGGGTTCTGAGTCATGGTGGAACTTGCTATCATCCCCAGTGAACGTCCTAGAAAATATCATGATTTTGATCAGCAGCCGTCCTCGTATCGGGAACTCGACAATGCTAACCTCCGAAATCGCCGACCTTGACACCTTTGAAAGCAACGACTGGGTTTGGCTCATCAGGTTTGAAGTTCTCAGCTTGGTTTCCCCAAAGGGTCAACCTCACAGAGAAACCTGATTTATCAACTAGCGTCAACTCTCTCTTCTTCATCTATGGAGGGGATTACTACAATGAGGTCTGTGTTCAAAGAGATAGCAAGTATTTGCTTACAGTACGGTTGGTGGCCCGGGAAGTGATTTCATTGACGTCACTGTATTCCTTTAAAATGGCGATCACGTCTGTTTCTACAATGAGAGCAATGAAACTTTGCGATAATCAGATACACCTACCACAAGTAGAGTCCTTGTTCAAGTTTTGCAGTTCTCCCAAAGTGACAAAACTGTATTTAATCATCGGAAGATTTGTTGTCTCAAAGCACTGGAGTGAAAACGATCAGAAAAGACGAAGACGGACAACATCAGATCGTACCTCCTCGATTTCGGCGTTCTTCTCTAGGCTGATTTCAAAGTCATTCATGACATTGGAGAACTTCTTTTTCGCGAGGTTTACTTTTCCCTTGGAAACATAATAAACCTTCCCTTCCTCGAGCTTGGGATACAGCGATTCCGCGACCTGGTTGAACGCGGTGGCTCGAATTTCACCTGTTTCGTCCATAAAGGTGACATTGAAAAGCTTTCCTTCCCCACGCTGAGTTGAATAGTGCTTTAATTCTGACTTCTGTGTCACTCTCGCTTTGATAGTCCAATTGTTCTGATAGGGACTGAGGCCCTCGATAGGATGCCAGTTACCTTTGGGAGGCGGACGACTAGCAGACTGTGCAGTGATACTGGAAGTTGATGGTTGGACAACTGACTGGTGGGGAGGTCTTTCAGGTGCGGGGGTCGATGCTTCAGAAGTGCTGACATCTATGGAGACTGGTTCTCCTATCTTCTGATCTACTTGCCCGAGAATGCGCAGGGCCATTATAATGACCAGTCTGAGTGGCGATCAAAACGTTGAACAACGGTCACAAAACGCGTTACATACCGCTTTTCTTGCACATAATTACAAGAAAGCCTTTCCACACAGACTATGGTGAATCGTGTGAGATGTTTGTCAACAACCATCTCATTAAGTTGAGTCGCCAGCATAGCCTGTATAAATTGCACGCCGTCCGATAAAACAATGCGGTAACGATCTGAGGGAAGATTGACACCCTCGGTCTGTTTACCTACTTTCTTCAAAGAGAGAACCTGGAGCGTATGAGAGCCGTTGAAAAGTTCCCCCTCGTTTGGAGTGGCATTTTGGATACGGTGGCAGATACCCGTGTCGAGTTGGTAGCTCATCGTTGTCTATCGTGGTATGAAGATACCGATGTGACAGGCGCGCTTTGTTGAGTCACAGGAATGTGACCTCACGTGGAGAACGTGCAACTGGCTGGTGGGAAACCTGGGTCCAGTAACTAATACTACGACGAATTTCTTACCTGAAGTTCTTCCACATTCTTTGGTACTTCTCGTCATGGATTTCATTGATGCTCGAAGCTTTTAGTGAGCCAAAATTATGTTTTCAATCGGAATATCTAGGAATAAATAATAAAGTACTAGCAGACACCGACATCTTTGTATCAAAATTATATACGAATCAAGTAAGTACTTCCATATAATGACTCTGAGTGTCATATACGCTATGTTCAAGATCATTGCAGCCCAAATAAATTAATAAATAAGTGCCACCACTGAATCCTTAGATTAGTTCTTCAATGCCGCTCGAGAAGTTGCGTCTCTACCAGCCTTCAACAAGGTCACCAAGTCGGTACCTCCGGTTCCTAAGATCGGTCCCTTTTTTTCAGCTTTCGCTCCTGCCTCCATTTTAGCGGCTTGTCTCTCCATCGCGGCAGCCGCAGGACAAGCGGATCGTGGATTCTCTGTCTTCGACATGTTGATTATGTATAAGCAGGCAATACGCATATGGAGACTACGCAGCGTTTTTAGCGCTTTGACCGCGTTGTTGTACGGCTCCCGAAGTATAGCTGTACGCTGTGCCAATTCCCGTATCGAACGGGGGGATGTTTCGAGTTGCTGTAGGTATTCGCGATGTTTCCCTAGCATATAGTGCCTCATGCGATCCATAAAACCACGGTCTGCCCTCTTATTTTCAGAGCTGGGAGCCGGCTGACGTTTCGACTGGAGCTTGTGATCAATGTCAAGAAACAAGTCAAGGGCATGCATGACCGTGCTCTGTCCTCCAGAAGGCCCACTGAGATACTGAAGCTCAGGCGCATGGGGATCCACCCCCTCAAAGATCCATCCAGGTTGGGAAGGACCTTTAGAGTCACTCCCTTCTACCCACGGGCGCATTTCCCAGTAGAAGATATGAGGATCGCAACCACTCCTCATCGACTGGATCAAATCACTGATCTCTTCAATAATGGCAGTGAGTCGAGTCAGATCTCGTGCCACTTTGAAGACTGACGTGAATTCATCGAGGTCTGGAATTTGGTTATAATCATCAATTATCCGTAGTAATTGTGTGCCGTGTAGCTCCACCGCCGCCTGGACTTGATAGAAGTGTCGCTCGTCATCCCGACCAGAAAACGAGTGGGCGAGTTTCATGTTGTCTACGGTGACAGGTTGGTCAGGGTGTATAAGCTCCCAATTCCATGTAATGGTGTCAGCAAAGGTGAGTATTGGTGCGATACCCAAAATGCGGGACACTTTCACGAGGGGCGCCGCCAGGGATTCGGGGATTCTCTTTGGTGTTGGGGGATGAGTAGGCGGAAGCGAGTGCACGTAGTATTGAACGAGCCAAGTGAGCACCACATGCGCTCGCTGTAGGAGGCGGGGTCGTTCTCTCATAAATTCCACGTCCAATGCTGGCCCCTGTTCAAAACAAGTTGTGAGTCTTTTGATACAAATTTCATAGCGTCATGCAACTCACCGATCGAATATTGGATCTCCAGGCTTCCCCTTCCGCACGCAATGTTAAAGCTTCATCGGATGTGTCGTTGCTTAATCTCAGGACATCTGGAGCCTCTGATAATGCATCTTCCCATAGCTTGTACTCGGCAGGAAGACGTGGCAGAGGTTGCGGGGGAACAAAACCAGTGATCGGGTCAATGTCGAAATCCTTCTGGGGTCGTAATACGCCGCTCGTAGATCTGTACCTGCTAAGAATGGCACCCAGAGTAGAAAGTAATGCATACTGAATCCCACTGGGTGAAGGAAGTATATGGGTAAAATCCATCAGGTGTTAGGTTGAAGGGAATGTAGCTTAGGAGAACTAATGCCCTATGCTCTGCCTATCCCTTCTTATTTATACATTTCTTCCCCAGAGCGCGAAACGCCTACAGTTCACCATCCACACTGCCGACTTGACCTCAGTTCTACTGCTCCGGTTCCTTCCCTAGAGGTCGCTGTTGAACCGCTGCTTTTTTTTTGAAAAAATCTGAATGAATTCCTCGAACCTTATTCAGTTCAGTTCAGAACACGGCCAAAAAGTCGGTCTATGTACAACCAAGTTGTACACAATCAGTCAGTTTCCTCTTACCTCAGTTGACTGAGATGGCTATGTCGCATAACTGCTCTCTGTGCAGGGAATCTGCCGATTTCGTTTGTGACATGTCTTGATCGTGCCCTGTTGACGGGCTATAACAGACTCACAGCCAGACCTTCAATATGACTTGTAACGATCATTGATAGGCCTTGAGTCAAGTCCACTTGGACTGACTCGAGGATGCAAAAAGGACATTTGCGACCGTATGGGCCAAGTGACAGGATAGGGAAATAGTGAGACGACATCATACAAGAGGTGACCACTTGTACCCATGGTTTAGAATCCAACGACTCCGAAGGGCAACGAGTTTGACAACTCGCCGAAATTTATCGGGTCATTCAAAATGTTTCGTCTGAGCTTTGAGGAACCTTCGAGCTACAGAGGCCCAAGAAGCAAGAATACTGGGCTCTAGTCCTCTCCCACCAAAATCTGACTAGCTTGGGAATCAAGCTTGAACGAAGCACTCTAGGAGACAGATTCTGAAGTGATCAACGCTTGCGCACGGATGGAGGGAGACGGTTCCGACCCATGGTTTTTTGATCCATTATCTTCGGGAAGCTAACGGAAGGACCAACCCGAGGAGTTTGAACACTGAAGGTACACAGGCATACTTGATTGCATTCGGGAACTTGATGTAAAAGGGATTTCTATTACGGTTATCAATCAAATCGCAGGTATGTGTTTTGATATCCTACAATCCCAATCCAGCCGAGACGAGGTAACCATAGTCCGCAGATTCACCACTGCGATGCTTTAGTTGATCTGCGCGCAAGGCCCTCGATGCATTGTTCACGGAAGGAGGGTCTTGCGCATTCTGTGATCCGACCCCTCACAAACGGTGTTTTCAGGATTGTGTATCTTGCATGAATTAAGAGCAGAAAGAGTGCGATTATGAATACAGTTGTGATAGCAAAGAGATAGATGGCAGCTTCCTTTCACTCTGGAAGCTGAGCGTTATGGATCCACTTCAACCACACACGATTGCCGTCCGCATTGTCGATCAACTCGCATCTGCGAGCTGCAACTTCCTGTATCTTTTCTCGCACGCCCATTTTCGAGTCCGTTATATTCTCAAACGAGGACACTAGTTCATTGAGAGTGATACCAGTGTCACCGCCATGAGGATGTTCACCGGTGACCATGTCCTTAATAGCAGTTTCAGTCGGCAGAGCATATTCCACATATTCGCGTGATTCTCCTGAGGTGAAAGGATGTTTGAATTCTGGAACCGTTTCCAAATAGGGAGATTTCTCGTGGAAGAACCTGTCTACAATCTTGTCAGAGACCTCCTCTAAGGTCGCCGGTGACCAATTGGGTCGTCCTGTCTTTATTTTTTCCACCAAGACAAAGTTTACGCCAGTCTCAAAGTCCGGACTTGCACCGTTCTAAAGAATATGAGAAGGACAAATCACCAACTTGGGATCGAACTTACACAGAATGCTGCAGCAATCTTATATTCCATTTCAAGAGCCTCAATTAGGGATTGGGTTTTACCGAGCCGAATAGCGCGCAGAGCAACCTTAAGACTTGTTGGACTGCGAAGCTTCAGGGACTCTAGTGTTTTTGAGGCCCAGTGGCTGATCAGAGGATCTCTATGTCCAGCAAGAGCGTTTAGGTCTTCGACAATACTTTCCACCTTGTTATGACTGAAAGCAAAATCCAAGGCAGCACGCACAGGCCCAACCAAGGGGGAAGCAAATGTATCAGACTGTTCTGGCTCGGAGCGATGCTCCTCGATAATGTCATTTACTTGATCAAAGGTTGGATTTTCGAGTGCTGAAATACTCTCGAGCAGGATTGGAATCCTCCGTGAGGGGATGTAGTGGGTTGCCAGGCCGTGTTCACTTTGAATATCATCAATATCATCACGCCCTGCCAAAAAAATGACAGTCGTCACTTACTACACTGCTCTGCCTGTCAAGGTATCCCCCGTCAGTGCGAGATAAGTACCTAATTGACCATCAAGTCTCGACAAATAATGGTTAGCGCCAACATCAGGACAATATCCTATCTTCGTTTCTGGCATCGCAAAAACCGTGTTCTCAGTGGCTACCCGGAAGGATGCGGGAGCAGAAAGCCCCACACCACCGCCCACTGAAATTCGAACATCAGGAACTGACGTAGAGTGTATCAGGGTTTCACTAACTGGTTATTCCATCCATAATAGCTATGTAGGGCTTGTCCAGTGTCGAAAGGAGGTAGTCCAACGCAAATCTAACAAAGTAGTATGAGTACCAAGTAGACTATCTCATAAAGCTTTGGTATTACTCTTTGTTGAAGAATTCGATAGCTTTGTTTCTTGAATTTGGGTCCGTAGCATCATGAACCACGGCTAAGGCGTAGATGAGTAACGAGTCAGTTCGGAAGGTGGGAGGCTCTGCTCACTTTCGACGTCTCCACCAGCACAGAAAGCCCGACCTTCACCACTTCCCCATATGACACTGCATAATTCTGAATTTTTCCAAAACTAATACGATGTTAGTACGAGTGACAGTGTTTCGCCTGAGGCAGTTCCAACCTCGATTTTCGGCTGAACAAGGCTTATCATTGACTCATTTAACGAGTTGAGCTTTTCTGGACGGTTTAATTTGAAAGTCCGTATTGAAAGCTGAGATTCGAATAATACTAAAGGCTGAACAGTTTGCGCGTTATGTCCAAGTCGGCTATACGTGTGGCGGAAAAAATGGTTAACTAACTGGCTCGTGGCTTGCAGGTTTTGTCATTATATGGCGAGCGATGGTTTGAGTTCTTCTAGTAATTCCTGGAGGCATGCACTTTCTGGAGAAGATTGAGAAAAGCATGGTGCCTTTTGAAAACCGTCGTTGAGGTAGTCGGAGTTCGGTTTCTTTGAACCGGCCCAGCGCCAAAATCACTTTCCCACCTTTTGTTTTGTGGCCATCACCAAGCCATCACGATAATGGACTCTTTGCCACTGGTTGGCGGTCGCATCAGCTATTTTGGACATCTGGGCACTGTGAAATTCATCGGAGAGGTTGAGAACACTACAGGTATCTGGCTTGGAATTGAGTGGGACAATCCCGACCGAGGCAAGCACGACGGCGTCAAGGATGGCAAGCGGTACTTTTCTTGTAGGTGAGAGATGTGCATAGATCAATATTGGAATAACTCGAACTACATCTATACAGAGTGTCGAACGCCGGCTCCTTCATTAGGCCATCTGCTCAAGTCATACGTGGTGTCTCGTTTCTTCAGGCTCTGAAAGCAAAATACGTTGAACAGTTCCATGGTTCCGCATCTCAAGAAAAAGTAATATTAGGTTCCTCGAATGGAGTAATCGAGGTTAAAGCTGTAAACCTGGACAAAATCAGAAGCAAATTTGCAAATCTAGGGCGACTTCGTGAGGTCAGCCTAGAAAACGAACTGGTATCGAGGGTCGATGAATCAGGACTCATCCGTGAAACGTGTCCTAGTAAGCTAATGTGTATTGAGCTGTTAGACAAACTGACCCTTATTGCACAGATGTTCGCGGACTGGATCTATCCGCGAGTCTCTTCTCTACGTGGGGTATAGTGGCAGATATAGCTGTTGAGCTTCCTGTATTGCAAAGGCTTGCCTTGAAGTTTGTGATCCCTTTTCATCCCGAGGATAATACAGCTCAACAATTTGTCGTTAGTCGCAACCGCTTTACCGAAATGACTTTGGATAGATCGAAAATGTCCACTTCATTCCAGAGTTTGACAGAATTACAGCTCAATGGGACATTGATTAGCTGGCGGGAAATGCAGCAGGTCACCTCCTTCATGCCTAGACTAGTATCGGTCGAGTTGGGCAGTAATCGACTCTGTGAGTTGGGATTCAGCGCGCCTATCATTACGCATTCCCAGATACGCAATATAAACCTGGAAGGCAATCAATGCAAAGTGTGGACACGTATATGCCAAAGTTTGAGCACATACGACCAGTAAGTGTTACTCATATAATGATGATGTTGTGCCGGCATTACCCATTTCCAAGACTAGAACGAGTCATCTTGGCCTCTAACGAGATCGACTCTATTGCGCCTCCCGCACATAACTCACTTATATTAAAGAAACTTGAGCATATATCGCTCAGTTCAAATAATCTCAAGTCCTGGAATGACTTGGATGCGCTCTCGATTTGGGGTCCTTCTCTGACCTCTCTCTCCGTGATCGGAAATCCTTTGGTTGAAAGTGAGCTAGAACACTTCCAATCCAGAATGTGTAGATTAATCACAAATTACCTTCCGAACCGTTCGTAATCAAGGTGGTGATGAAATACGATACAGTCGTCCGTTCATCATTGCTCGATTACCCGCTTTGTGCACTTTAGATTCAACTGCGGTAAGCTTTTCCCTTCGGAGTGAATGCTCAAACTCATCACCATTCACTCAGGTGTCTGCAAAAGAACGAACCGATAGCGAGCTGTTCTATCTTTCGTATCTCTCTCGGCGATTCAGCCTACATGAGCCAGGGTTCGAAATGGCTTCATTAATGAGGGAGCATCCCCGATGGGAAGCGCTATCCAAAAGTGAGGCATGTTCCAAGGTTCTGAGTCATTTATTCATCCCGTGCAAGAGCATGGAACAGCCCTTGGAATGTCTGGCATATCATCTCATCAAGACCGACTCAGCCGTAAATTGATTGGTATGGGAAATGAACGTCCTACTATATCAAAGACTCATGCTTTGGCTAGAGGTTCAAGTTCAGAGACATTTCGCTTGCGCTCCTTCAGAGATTGGTGAATGGATGGATCCGACCACAGTACGGGCTTTACCTACTATGTCACTCAAAGTGTTTGAACATAAGGTTCGTAAGGCCTTGAAGATCGATAAAGAATCCAAGACCTCTTTTTGGTTAAAGATGAACGACGGAACCTGGGCAGAGCTGTCCGACAATTTTCATGACTTGGACTGGTTAGGCTTGGAGACAGGCTCAAAAGTACTTTGTTGTGTAACAACAGCATAATGAAGACCGACATATTCATTACAGTCTGTTACAGCAAAAGATACAGGTTACCACATACAGTTCGAGTAAAAGAGCAGGAATGCAAAACGTGATTGATGTCGATCTTACCGCTTGTGCGCCTCCGTTTGAACACAGACATGAACGTATCGAAACATCGCGCCAGAGATCCAACGGTTTTGAAGAAGCCAAAGCTGACCACACATGGTCACAGAAATGAGAGCATAATTTCGACGGCGGGTATTGTATAACAATACCACAGTTATAGCGGACAATAATAGAGACTGAAAAGTTGAGAAGACGATTGACCGTTTGTTGGAACGTCCGACTTTGACGACAATCTAAAAAGTTTCATCGAAAATCTCCGTTGTGCCTCGACGACCGGTCGTCGTAACGTTCCTCCTTGTCTTCGCGTCGTTCCCTTCGTCGTTCAGGTTCATCCCTACGACGATCATAATAAGAATAGGAGTCAGGTCTTCTGGAATCATCAACACCCCCGCGTCTATAATCATCGTACCCTGAAGGCTTCCGCTCATCGTCTTTTCTACGACGATCATCAGAGTCCCGCCTTGGCGGGGACCGCGAGCGGTCACGGCGGTACCTGTCTTCACGGTAACGGTCGTCTCTATAGCGGTCGTCCCTGTAACGATCTTCTCTGTAGCGATCATCTCTTCTATCATCCCGTCTGTAATTGTCAGGTCCAGAGCGCTATAGGACGTACGCTAGTATGAGCAAGGACAAGATCAGCCAGAAAGAAACATACAGATTCATCCAAGTCAACTCGGACAGCACGTCCACGTAGATCCTTGCCGTCCAATTCCTTGACAGCGCGATCGGCATCCTCCCTAGACAAGAACTCAAGAATTCTAGAACAGATAATCACACATTAAGTATATAGGAGAACCAGCTTTGAAAAATTTACACATACCCTTGTCCTGGAACGTCGCGGTCAATGTCGGCAAAGGAAACATTCCCGGCGTCCCGACCAAAATCTTTCAAGTCCTAGCAGCGGGTACGAACGACATTAGGGCCATCGAGCCAAGACGGGGAAAATCGATAGAGAATTTCGGATAAATTTCCGCCTGGCCGCTCATGTTCGGAAAAATTTCCTCCAACGTCCGTGAAACGAAAGGGAACCACGTCAGGATCCTGCCCAGGAAAGCGAAGGATTCGAAATGCCCAAACCAGAACGACCAACGAGGGAACCAGGGCGCACGAAACCGAGAAAGTCCATACCTGCCAGCTAGTGTCACGAGAGATACCAGAGACTATGATGCGTATACCGGGAGGACGACGTGCACGGGAAGCAGCTCTAATAAAAGTTGTTCGTTAAAAAGTAGTCAGTAGGGAAGGCAAAACGTCATACCCATGGCGTTCCTCATAAGGTTCTCTGCGAGGACGACTCTCTTTAGCAAACTCGACGACGATACTAGAAAACTGAATCAGCAACCCAACAACAACATGGGAACGTGTCATGATAATTCATACTTGGCTCCCATAAAGGCTTTGCCATTGAATTGTTGCACAGCATCCTCAGCGTCCTAAAAAAATATCAGAATGGTCATGTTTTTCATCGAAGGATGATTTTTGAACCTTGCTGCTTTCGAATTCCACGAAACCGAAGCCTCAGAACAGTGTTGTTGAGTGTATAGATTAATGTTTGAACGGAAAATATTCTCACCTGTCATAACACGGCAGTCAACGATGCGACCATAACCTTCAAATAGCTTGGAAACATCCTCTGAACGAGCCTCAGTGGGGAGTCCTAAGATAGGTCAGAATAAGTAGACCAACGAATAAAGATGACTTACTGCCAACGTAGAGACGTCTGGTCATGTTGGTGGAGTGGGTGAAAAAGATCGAAGTGGTGTTTGGCTGAGTTGATCAACAGTCGGAGTATGAAATTCCGGTGTGTCCAATGACAAATTGAATATTTATCTACCCGCACCCTCCCGCAGCCCAATCTCCAGGACTGCTCAATGCTCCAAGGTTCTCGTTGGATTGACAGATCATCAGAGTATGTAGCTGTGAAGAAAATGACTGCTTATTGGGGAAACTTCTTGCGACAATACATAGGTGCAATACGCTCATCTTCTCTGCAAAGTCAAGAAGAAAAACCTCGCACAAATATCTCAACGAAACATAACAGTGTAATGTACAACTTATGCAACAGTACTGTAGATAAAAGCAAGAAGACGGTATTCAACGGTAAAGGTACGTACGTATGTACATGGAAATTAATGCTGAGCCTGAGACCAGTCGATGGAGTTGATATCAATGCCTTCTTGGACCATCTCCCACAATGGGCTGTGGCGAATTTAGTGACTTAACACGACCTAGGAAAGTAAACACTAACCTCATTTCGCGCAATCGATGCACAGTGTTTATAAGGTGCTGAACAACAAAGTCGACCTCAGCCTCGGTGGTAAACCGACCCATCCCGAATCGTAAAGAAGAATGTGCCATGTCCTCAGCAGCACCTACAGAAATACATTACCCACTAAATCACCCGGAAAAGAGATGGTTCAACTCACCTAGGGCACGAAGCACATATGATGGTTCAAGAGATGCAGAAGTACAAGCGCTGCCTGACGAAAGAGCGATATCCTGATCGCGATGTCAGTGGATAACCAAGAGGTGAACTACTTTGAAGACACACTTTCAAAGCCATAAGAAGGCTTTCTCCTTCGACATAAGAAAAACTCAGGTTAACGCAGCCAGGGTATCCATTGGTGTCTCCATTTCGAACGACGTGCTCTACTTGCGAGTTTATTCCATCAATAAGCCGTTTGGAGAGGAAGTTCACGTGTATATTGTCCCTCTGCGAATATCGTTAGTATTGGTTCATCATAAGCATAATCAACGATAAGCATATTTAGGATGAATGTTGTCAGTACCCCTGCACAAAAATCGTTCCCGAGCTGACTGTGTATCACTCGAGTCATAGATCGCTTATTCGAAATTGCGAACGTGCGTCTTCGTCATTAATAATAAAGAAATGAATAACACTCACAGCCATCTCTTTTTTCGCAATGCGAGCAGCTTCACCCAGGCCGACAGCTAATGCAGTTGGTAATGTTCCACTTCGGAGTCCTCTTTCCTGACCACCACCATTCAAGATAGGTTCTAGCCTCACGCGAGGCCGCCGCCTGACGTACGCAGCACCAACTCCCTTCGGCCCATACAACTTGTGTCCAGAGATACTCATCAGGTCGACGTTCATATCGTTCACGTCGACAGGAATCTTTCCAACTGCTTGCGCTGCATCCGTGTGGAAGTAGACTCCGGAGTGCTGGCGAAGAAGGGCCCCGATCTCCTTGATAGGTTGTATAACCCCAGTCTCGTTGTTAACTGTCATGATGGATACTAATGACGTATCCGGTCGAATGGCTGCCTCTAGCTCTTCCAGAGAGATTATCCCGTTTTTTTGCACGGGAAGGTATGTTATATCAAAGCCTTCCTCCCCCAGTTTCCGACAAGAATCGAGTACACATTTATGCTCCTATATTCCCAATCAAGTTATGCACGATACCTGAGAAGTAACTGATCTAACCGTTTGGGTTGTTATTATATGTTTTTTTCTCTCTTGGTGGAATCGTGCAACACCCTTGATGGCCATGTTATTTGTCTCTGTAGCACCAGAAGTGAAAATGATGTCTTTGGGATCAGCACCAATTAGGTCCGCAACGTGCTACGAGGTGCATGAGCTTGACGTATACCTGAATTTACGAGAACGACGCACCTTGCGTGCATCCTCAACAGCTTGTTCTGCCTCCCAGCCATATGCATGAGTTCGACTGTGAGGGTTCCCGTACTGGTCTGTGAGATACGGTAACATGGCATCTAGTACTCGTGGATCTACAGGTGTTGTGGCCTGAGATAATTCAGCTTGTGGGGCTGCCACAAAGTGGGGCAAATTTTACCTGCATGTCAAGATATATAGGACGGGTCTTCTCTTGCAATGTTCCTTCACGCTGGGGCATTTCAATTTTGAAGCCAAGCATATCTGTATATCAGAGGACCATTGCAGCTTCCAGACATCAACATCGTTCAACTTTACGCACCCGACCTCGGTGTGAAATGGCTTTCATCTTTGTATGTTGCCGGTAGATCCACCACACTGGCTCTTTCTGCTCCTGAAGGCTGCACAATGCTTCTGCGGCTCCAGCAGCCATGGGCTGGGTTCTTAACTTTTGAAGAAGAAGCTCCTCGAGAAGCTGCACGCGATATTCTCGAAAGCATAAGTGAAAGAAAGAAGGAAAGATAAATATTCGGGTGTCGGAGCTTCACACAATTGAATCTAAGTCACGTTCCTTTGTCAGACACGCTTATGTCCGATTGAACCGAACTCCCGCGGCCGACCAGCGTCGCGTCTTGTCAAAATTGCGGGACGTCACTATGTGCAAACACTCTTCCCGCTATCCGTGTCGAAATCTCATTCAAGGATAGAAATTGTTTGAACAAGGCTGCTTGAGTGTCGAAGTTCAGAGAATGTCAGGATGTAGAAAAGCAAATTCATAGATATGATAAACTTAAATATAAGCCCTTCTGCGCTTGACTGCAGATGACATTCACATTGCTTACCCACTCGCGGCGCGCCCTATGTGCGCCGCATTTAAGCAAGGTGTGGTCTACGACAGTGGAACCTAGTCTTGAAATTGGGTCTCGCAACCAGAATTCGATACAAAGGGTATGCATTATGAATCGTTCAGGGAACAAACGTTTTACTCGAGTTTCCACCAGTATCACCCGGGGAAAAACCGGACCTCTACAGAGGAGGGTTGGCTTTTTCCACCAAGGTTTCGAAGTATGCCTAGAGCCCCAGGAGAAGTCAGAATTCGAGTATGCAAAAAGCATGATTCTGCATACCTGGAACCATGTACCAGCCTTTCCATGTCAGAGAAAAATATGAGACGTCTATCTGTACAATGATCAGGACTAAAACATACCTCCGGAGCGTTTGGAGTGGCATCACTGTCCCATCCAGTCAATGTGAGAATGAATGAAAAGACAATTCGAACTCACGAAAGACCACAGTGAGCATCGTAACGCGGTGACGATGTGTTCGATGTTCCATCACATTCACCTCCCGGTTTCACCCAAACGATAGAATCAATCAAGGACGATCCGGTGTTAGTCGTAGGCTGCGTTCCGAATCCAGCACCAAGAACGTTACACCTTGGATGGTGTGAATTCTACACTTATCATACATAAGAGATGGAGATCATACCAATCACCTATCATCCGAATTAACTCTTAAGTAATACTAGAAGGTTTCATACACTTACCCCATTGCTGTCTGATGTCCTGGACACCTGAACGACCTTGGTCAACGATGAAATGAGCAGGGAAGGAGCCAAGCAAAGGAGCTAGAGCCTATAGAAGATCAGCTTTTTAGACCGGTCGGTGGTTTCCCTGTAAAATACCTCGATGTAAAGCATCTCGTCGTAGTTGGGATCACCTTGGGTAATAGGATCTGGTGTAGTAGCACTAAATAGAGAATCAGCGAGATGTATAATGTCAAACTTCAACAAACAACTCTTACACGAGGGCATTATAGTTGGCAACGTTGGTAGCAAGTCCTCGAACGCCAGAGGGTGACCCAGCATTGGAGTATAAGGATGTGAAGAGCTGAGCAGCCGGTGACAAATTCGCCGGCCAGCCCAACCAGCCGGCATGACCAGCATCGAGATACATGGTAACGCCGACGGCAGAGAGTTGTTGCATGGCATATGTTACACATTCCTGAAATAGTGGAAGTTATACAAAGTGCAGCGGGAAATAAGAGATAACATACCAAGTAAGTGGTCTGGGCGTTCGCACACTTGGCGACGCTAAGGTTCGTGACAAGGTTGGCCAAAGAGTCAGGCTCAATAACAGCAACAACGTGGACATCGGGGTATTCTGCAGACAACTTTAGAGAAGTCTTTCTGGAGAATAACTCAAGAGGACTTACGTTTAATTTGTGCCACGATCTGATCAATATAGTCGTGGTAGTTTGCTTCGCCATTATCAGCAATGGTGAATTCTCCGTTAGACGCCAAAGCAGCACAGTCGCGGTCTGGGAGGTCGTATACTACAATTTGTACGAGGTAATTCTTTCCTTCGGACTTCTGCTTGGCACTCGCATCCGCCAGGTATGTTCCTAAATCTGGTACTTTGGCAACTTGATCCAGCCAAATGAACGTGGGGATGTTTGCGACTTTAGCTGCGGCTGCGGCAGTGGTAGGATCACTGATTTGCGTGACTGCAGCAGCGATTTCGTTGGCGTAGTAAGGACTGAGATAGATCTGTTCTCATGAATGAGCCGAGCGAGCATGGTATTGTGTGAGGTGACAAACCTCGTAACCAGTGAAGGGGTTGCCGGCAGCAGGTGTCGTGGTTCCAGTGCTTCCGGGCGCGGATGAAGTAGTAGTTCCTGTTCCGGTGCTACTTGTCGAAGTTGGAGGTGCCGAAGCAGAACCAGGACTAAATGAGGATGATCAGCAACAGGCTTTCTCTTCCAAGACTAAGTCGAACTTACAGACACTGTGAGTAGTAAGCGTTTACGACCGTGCAGGTTGCGCCGGAAACACAGGTAGTCGCGCCACCTGTAACGAGGAATGATTAATGATACTCATCATATCGCATGTGATGAAAACTCACTCCAACCTATACCGCCGCATTGGCCATATAACTACATATCCCGCTTGTGAACAACGTGAGGGAGAAAGGGAAGAAATTGCATTGCAAGTACCTGGGACTGACCGAGAGCAAACGGCAGTAAAGATGAGAGAGCAAGTAAGCCAGTGGAAGTAATCTTCATGTCGGTGTGTTGAAGAGAGTGTGCTGAGGTTCTGCACTTGCTTCGCTGGCCTTTATATCCCACATGTCATACGAATCCTATCAAGTCATGCAAGGCGAGACGCAAACATCCGGCATTGTACCGAGGGCCATGCGGAAAGACGTCGGGATGCGCAACTGAATCCGACCACGAATTGTAGACAAGGTCACAAGTTGATTTTCGGAAACAATCATCCGAGGTGATTTTGCTTCAAGTACGAGCTAAAGAAAGGGATCAGCATTCAGAGCAACGGGTGGTTCAATGTCTAATACGCTGCATACAGCGATTATCCATATGGGGGGAAGGCAAGGAGAAGCTACACTAGCCACACATCGTATAACCATGAGTGCGTTGCAGGGAGTGAGTCAATCCTGGCCGGTATATCGTCGGATATACAGCCAAGTGACGAGGAGACTACCGAAAATGGAGGCCAATTCCAACTTGAGCAATCCATGTAGTGCAATCGCTGTTAAATTCGGATAAATTGAGGATAAAACAAGGTGTTCAAATGTTTCCTTGTGGTCAAACTTTCATCCACTACATAGACCAAATATGCACAGGCACTTGAAGGAGTGGCTATTGTAAATGCAATATTTGCGTCGAACGTGACAATGACTTTCCACAAAGCCCGTCGTACGTCGGCAAAGAAATTCCTATGTAGAGTAAGGAAAATCGCCGGAGATACAACGAATGTTCCATTCGATCTCCGGGGTTCATGAATCAGATCATAGCGAAAGCGTTTGAAGCTGGTTTGAAGGATTGCGTGAAGTTCATCCGCTATATATCAACTGTTAGCTCGAAAACACCGCCGATGAAGTGGCATTGATACTCATATACAATTAAACTTACTGTAGTAGCGCGACGCCAATGCATGTATTGGCAGACTGAATCAAAAACGTAGCCTTAACAAGCTGGAGCACAGGGGCAAACAGCGTATGTCGAGGACCTATGAGAAGGGACCTCGTATGATGGAAATCTAAGATACTGAACCGAGAGTTCGAACACAACAAGCAGTTCACAGCATGAGCCACATGCGCCCCTACTATTTATAGACGGGATATTACAGGAGTGGTACCTGTTAGCGATTCGCGGAAGGCCAGATATTGGGGAACAAAGCAAACAAACGCTGCACAGAATACCTATAGTCACATGAGTATGCCAACATGTTTCTGTTCAGATGGATGAATATCACTAAAATACGCCTAGTAAGAGAGTGAGCTCACCTGAAATATGTCTTAAAATTCCATCATCTTCGTCTTGTCCCACTGCTGGGCGGAGGTGGTAGGAGAGGAAAGCCGCCCCCCGAAGCTCCAGGGGCCGAAGAAGCGCTGCTTGTACTCAGAAGGTCCGTTGAAGTCTCAGTAGCTGCTTTCTTCTTCCCTGGAATAGCGATTGAAAAGGTCTGTCCTTCCTTCAAACTAAAGTCCTTCTTTGGTCCAGCAGGGATGTGAGGTGAAGGTTTGTCTTCGTTCTCGGAAGGCTCGGATGGGTTCTGACTTGCGCGCCAGCGTCTATGTAAATTGATGGGCAAACAAATGAGAGAAAAGCTAGTGGAATCGGCATACTTTGTGTAATCCTGGAGCGCAACACCTAGAACGACGTCGGGTCAGAATATCATTAAATTGTAATTGTAGCGCAACTTACTAAAGTCAAAGCTATCGGTACGCTCAATGAAACCCATTCCGATATAGGCTTTCCTTCCGTTATCTTCAATTCGCACCACGAAGTATCGGGACGAGTCCAGCACTGCTTCAACACACGGTTTGGAAGGATCATAATCAGCCTTTGCAAATACTGCGAGATGGTGAGTGTAAGAGCTTGGAGCGGCATTCCAACATACGTTCTCCTTCGAAAAAAGTAAATCTTGATAAATTTTGAAGTTATAGTTAGCACACCTGTGGTACCATCCTCGAATAGAATGGTGACGCCAGAATTCTTTTCTAAAATTCTTAGTCGGCCTTTCCACAGTGGCTGAGCTAGATCGCCCCATTCGCCCGCTCTATGACCTTCATTGGCCTTGAGTGGTGGAATCTTGAACACTACATATTCAGTGACTCTGAGCGAGAGCTGAAATTTTACATTTCGGAACATACCTGATACCTCCCGCGCGATATGAAGCACAGATTCGATGTCGTCCTCGATGCCGGAATTCATGACTTAGACTCTCAGAGTGTATAGAAATAGAGAGAGGTTGAGTTGTAAAGCTGTTGGGCGTCGCAATGCAACTTGACGTCGGCCCGGCCGGATTTGATTGGCCACACTTTATCCAGGACTATCAGCAGTATCACAATGGCAAATGGTCCTCCAACACCACCTCCGACGACTGATGTTGAAATTCAAGATGAGGCTAGAATGAACGACACTCTTCCTCCCGCTGTCGATGGAACCTCTGATCCAGCACCGGACACAACTTCTGCTCAACCTCCACCGCAGCAACCAATCCAGCTTCAGGACCCCTACGGGCTCATTTTTCCAAAAATTGCAGAACTCGCCACACAGAAGCGATGGATTGAGTTGATAGATATAGCAGAAATTACAGAAATTAATGCGCGTCTAGCACACTCTCGCCAGGCACTCAGTGTTTTAACAGATTTATCTTCTACAGGCCAATGATGACCATAAACTTTCCCGATTGTTCGTGATCGTGCCTCTAGTTCTAGCATACCTCATAAAGAATGATCTGTGAGTTATTCGGCGCGTCTCGCCTCTCTGTAATGCTTGACGATTCCTTCTTCCAGTCCTATTGCGAAACTTGTCCTGGAACGCCTACCTCCCGATATAAGATTGAACCCTTTGATAAAGAACCTTGGGTTGCTTGCTACATCATATTCAGCTGGAGCATATGAACAAATATATAGCAACGCAAACGCGTTGGTGAACGCCGTGGCAAAACCTGAATTCCAACAACCTGAACTTGCACAAGTGATAAATATCATGGTCGAGTCTTTTTTGTGTCAGTCGCCCTGTACATCCAGTTCTTCATCACTGCTAATGGTTTCTTCAGTCTCGTTCCGAGATAGGACCTTTTTGTTGCTATCTAGAGCATACACTTCCATCACTCTCTCGCTCGCTGAAATGTATTTTGGTTTGGGTTCTTCGGAACTTTTACCTGGTAAGTTATTCATACTCGTAGAAAACGCGCACCCTTGAACTTAAGGTTGATTCAGTTGCTGCTCGTCATGGGTGGGCCTACGATACATCTACAAAGGTTCTGAAGCCTGTGCCAACAAACGAACCTGCTTCATTCGTTGCCCCAGGTAACTTATCTATGCAGCTATTTTATTATCGCAATGACCTTGTTTCCAATTCACAGCTGTCTCCTCACTTGTCAATTTCAACTTCATTGCCCAAAGTGTATCCCAACTCGAGATGTAGTATATCCAGACAAAATATTGTACGAATATTAGAACAAAACGCAAGGCGTTGCACATCATTTACCATCTCGCATTGTTGAGCCAAATTGAAAGATTATTCTGTAGTCTGAGGCGCCTAAGTTAAATAACTACCTTTTGACCTTGCATATCTTGTTCTTTGTTGCTCTTATGGAAAAGACGCTTCATTCACCGACCTCCATGCCCTCGAGCTCTACTCACGAAGAAACGAAGTCTACCCCAATAGCTTCTGAAGCAGGAGTAACTCAAAGCACGGTCGGTCTCATCGTTCTACGTCACCCAAGTTGAAGATTTCAAATAAATTCATAGACCGAGTTTAGTCAAGCCACTCAATCTCCTGAACGATGGGTGACACTACAGCTCACATGGGCTGGGAAACCCTTTTCATTGGATATCGCTGATTCTGACCGGTGAAAGGCTATCTTCCATCACCGATATCCCTCCACTCATCTGTGTTCTAGAGTTCTGGACTTGAAAACGGCATTACATGATTTAACTAGAGTCCCGCCAGAACGACAGAAGATATTAGGATTAGTGAAAGGAAAACTACCTCCAGATCAAGGAAGAATGTGCGTTCCCTGGTCTCATGTAGAGTTCGGCACTTTCTTGACTATCCGTGATAGCTCGGACCTGAAGCTCACTACTGGAAAGAAATTTACCCTACTAGGTACACCCGAGGGTGACGAAATCAAAGATCCAGCGCGTCTGTATCCAGTTTTACAGTTCTTGCTATCACCATTGATATTTCCCTTTTTCTTTGAGACAGAATTGGGGAATCTGCCAGATGTTGTCAACGACCTCGATATTGACTTTACCAAAGACCCGAACGCCGTAAAGAGATATAAACATGATCAGAGGAACATTCGCAAAGTTAAAGAGATGACGGACAAGTTGTCGGTCAATATCATCCATCCTTTGCGGGAGGGAAAGAAATTGCTGGTATTAGATATTGATTACAGTGCGTATACACTTGAGATTTTGCGCATACGTATGCTGAGGATCATGTATAGCTATTCTGGACACGAAACCCTTGACGTCCGGAAGCTTGCCTCCAGCAGAATGCGCACGACCGAAATTACATGAATTCCTGGAAGCGATATATCCTTACTATGACAGTATGGTTACCTCACTCAATTCTTCTCTCACATTTCTAATATATTTTTCGTAGTTTGCATATGGTGCATGTATTCGCTGCTGTATGAAATCACTTCTGAACATTATATAGGTCTCAAACAAGCTGGATATGGTTAGAAACGAAACTCGTCGAACTTGGCATGATAGGTGCCAATCGTAACTATCAGGCAAGCGATATGAAGTTCTACATGGAGTCTGCTGTCCTAACTTCGTACGCGTCTGTGTAAAGATATCATTTGGTGATGATACCTACGTCTGTCCTCCTTTCCTGCCGCGGCTCTGATCTTTTACGTATCTCCATACCAGTTCTCGACAAGACGTGCATGTTCACGGTGTTTACTGAGCGGGACGGACAAGAGTGGCAGCACTCCGTGAAGGCTCTGCAGATTATTTGGAATCATTTCCCCCAGTTGTAAGTTATTCGTGTTGTTTGATTTGTATACATACCACTGACATATTTTCGGCAACCTACAGTAACGCGACAAACACGGTCCATGTTGACGATTTAGTATGTAGCTTAGCTTTAATGCATCTTTCGCTGTTGTTGAAGTTGTATTATTTTAGGGCCGCAACTTTGCTCTCAATCCTCAATGTGGACTGAAGATACATGCATTCAAGAACGCACACACCCCCGAAGCTCAAGCAGATCGAGAACTCGACAAACTTGCGCGATATATGGTTCACATTGCACCTTTGAGCGATCTCCGTTCCCTCACACACACAGTAAATCTCTTACTCTCCGCCCGGAACTCGGTATTGACTTATCCTTGGGGACAGAATTGGAAAACAGTCTTGAAAAGCTTACCTCGCTCTTAACCTACATAGAATCCGAGTGGATCACGGCTTTCTTTGCTCCTCCCGGTCGAGATTGTGTGTTGTGTATGAGTCTTTGCGTTTCAATCCCTAGTACTTTTGCGTTGATAACCGCGTTTCTGTAACTTAAGAGATACCGCATAATACTTGGTTTCATAATAGGTGTACATATTTGCGCTGCTTTTTGATTTGTGTCAGTGACTTAGAACTGCCACAGTCGGTCATCAGCGGGTCAACGTCGTGCTCCTCGCGCTTCTCTTATTTTCCCGCGATTTCAAATTCAGCTTTGCCTTCATGCCTTTTAAACAGCTGATTTCATGCTTCTACTCATATCCCGAAGTATCACCTACAACCGGCTACCTTTATTCTGCTCGGTTTCGATAACGAGGAATCGATTAAGGACACAAAGAATGTCTACCAGCACGCCAAACAAAGCAACAGTGCCTCCAACCCCACGTCCTTCAGCTAGTCTGGTGCTGATCAACGAGAGGAATGAAGTTTTGATGGTCCAACGTAACCCACATGCTAGTACCTTCGCGGGAGCGACGGTATGATTATCATGCATCTACTCTCATAATATTCATGCCTGAATGACAATGCAGGTATTTCCAGGAGGAAACCTCGACAAGAAACAAGATTCGTCTTTGAAGATCACAGCAATACGAGAGGCGTTTGAAGAATCCGGCCTTCTGATTGCTCGTCCATCCGACAGCTTGTCCCGAACACTTTCAGATGCAGTACTCGACGAAGCGAGGTTTGCAGTCCATGGCCAGACGAAGACCTTCCAGCAGTTCATGAATGAAAATAACTTGATAGCGGATACTGAGTCGTTGCTGCCTTTCACTACTTGGATTACACCCATAGAAGCGCCAAGGTGGGCTGTAGTCAGTAGCAATGATTCTCAGCTGTATTTAACGCGTCTTATTGTAGGCGATTTTACACTCAATTCTACGTGGCGTTCCTTCCAGAAACCTCCGCATCTGGGTTCATGGCTGGCAGTAAGCAGGAACGCTTGCCAAAACCTGGTATGTTAAAGAACCTGATTCCTACTGGATTATATCGCACTCAGTTATTTCACCAGACGGAGGACAAGAAGTCATAGCCGCTAGGTTCATCCGTCCAGAAGAAGCCTTGGCAGAGTTCAATGCGCGGAAAATCAAGTTTATGCCTCCCCAATACTACATACTGTATACTCTATCGAACATACTGCGTGGTGCTACTAGCACATTTGAAGAACGTGTTGCGGTACAAAGATTGTCGTCTGGGAATTTTGGTCGTATGACTATCAACCCTCGTCGGCTGGTTCAACCTCAATCTTCTTCGGATGCTACTACATTGACCTACGAAGGGGACGAGACTCGGGGAGGACCTTCTGGACGTCTCCATAGGGTTGTCGTAAAAATAGGCAAAGGCGGCGTGAGTTTTACATCTTCAAGTTCGGGAGTTATTTGACTTACCAGAATACAGATAACCACTGCGATCACGCTGCACCGAAATTTCGACATATTTACAGAAATAGAACCCCATGTCTCCGGGGTTTCCTCAAAGCTCTAGATTCTTCAAGTATTTAAATATAGCTTATCCCACTGTATAATTTCAACCTTCGTATTTACTTGCATCATGGATAGTGTACTTTATCACAATCATTTTGGAACCAAGGAAAATTCTTCTCCCTGTTGAAAATGCCCGTAAATTGTGTGTGTCTCTGATCTAGTGTTCGATGGTCGTTCTTTATGTATTATTGATTTGAGGAGATCCGCACTGTTGTCGAGTGTCGACGACTCGACGCGACGCGCCAGAAAAAAGAGTCGGCATACATCATGTGACTTATGTAACGCCACGTCCCGACCGACGGCCACGTTCACGGTTCATTACAACGAAGACTATAACCACTCTATACCTCTAAATGGCAAGCGATATAACAGCGGAACCGGGGCCTACATCAGTCCTTTCGCGTATAAAAGCCCTCGAGTCGCAATCGCTAGCAGACAGCAGCAGTAATCAAAAACGATTAAATCTCATCAGTGACGGCGACCATGAGGAGGACTGGGTTAGTGTGCCAATAACAGCCACTGCCTTGACACCCACAATAATAACCACCAGTACTGCACCTCCACTACCATCTAGGAAACAAAATCATGTTCCAGCATTGTCCGTCTCATCATTCCATTCAGTCTCCCTGTCGTCTGAATCCGTAAATTCCCTTGTCATTGATTCGGGCCGGGATTTTCACAAGGAGGAGGATACAGTATCGCTCGAATCGGAGCCTTACGAAGACGTTGATTCTACTACTTCGCTTGGCAGTCCTGGTGCCGTGGCAAGGCTAACGGTGGATTGGAACCAGTTGAATAATTTACCCTCTAATCTTCAACGACCACGAAGCGCCGCACCTATAATCGCAGGAAAAACCAAATCAGCACCTCCACCTCCACCTCCTAGATCCGCTTCTGTATCTTTCTCCTCGTCCATATCTTCATCTGGACCTCCATCCGCATCTACATCCAATGGGAGACGGCCGCCACCTCCACCACCTAGTAATAATCGGGCATCCATATCTACAACTGCTGGCTCTGATCGGGCATCTGTCCTTAGTGTCACGAACAATGCAAGCTCGACAACCAGCAGCTCGATCAACCATGGCTACCCACAGTATCAGGCGTATAAATCCAAACCTCCACCTCCACCTAACAAACCTACAGCTCCGCTAAAACCTCAGGCGCTGAAATACCTACCTTCTTCCTCTAGCTCCTCCGTTACCTCTTCGTCGTCAACTTCGACAACAGGACCAGGTCCGTCTACCTCTTCTCTTGCTCTCGCTCGTCCCACGCCAGTTCCCCCACTTGCCCGGAAGCGATACGAAACCGTCTTCGATGCAAACTTGGCTAATCTAAACATCGCTGCGTCGAACGGTCCACTCACCTCCACTTCTTCCTCAAAACCCACTCTTCTTTCCCCCTCTGCTGCCTTGGCAATTTCACGCAAAGGATGGAGGGGTCTTTCAATAGACTTGGTTACATCAGATGATAAAGATGATGTAGTGCCGAATGCGGATAAAGATAAAGATAGTGGTCATGGAGCAGGCGAGAATGATCAAAGTAAATTCAACCGACTCCCTGGACCTGTCGTGCGCATTATCTGGGAAAAGTCTCGTTTGAGCAGAGATAAATTGAGTGCGATTTGGTAATTGTCTTTCTTTTACTAGGGCACATTCACAATGCACCTAATCATTTTCCCGTATTCTTTTTCCGTAGGCTCGAATGCGATTTATCTCACATAGGCACCCTCGACCGCGATACATTTGTTAAGGGGATGTGGAGGATTGATGCCGAATTAAGACGTGAGGAGCTGGAGAGAACCGGGAGGGCGAAGAGAACTGAAAGTCTAAAAAGTGTAGGGAGTATCCAGCGCCAGTCAAGTACGGCCAGTACAACTTCATCCTCACATAGCCTACGGAGTGTTCCTTCCGCGGGGAACTTACGACGAAAGCCTGTACCCGCGATTTCAATGCCTCCGATACCACATATACCACTTATACCCTCGCCTGCACCCTCTACAGGAATTTCAGGGACACTAAAAACGACGTCCGTACCACCTCCGCTGCCCGCTCGAAAACCCACAATGGGAACGGGATTGGGAACGGGAACCAGGTCGAAGGTGGATTTGGGAGATGATGAGGTTGATTTATTGCTGTGATATCTACCTTGTGCTCGACGTTGTGCGCAAACCAAATCCGATGATCATAAACTCTGGGAGGAATTTACTTTGGATCTGTTTCAGCTTCTCAGGTGCTAGAAAACTTGCTCATTTCAGGACCTCCCTAAGCTATTCGACTTCAACTTCGGACCTTAGACTTCAAGAGGTTAACTGGGAAAACCTTGATGATGCGAAATAGATCCCGTCCTCCTACGTGCCGTCAAGATGTCTTCTTTCGGATCCCTTACTTTCATCTGGATGTCGTGTTTACAGTCTATTCATGAACTGTAGACCTCGAACACTGTTGAAACCCACTGAAGGAAGAGCTTCTCTGCATTCAGCGAATCTCAGGAAAAAAGGTATGCGAGTTGAAATGAAAAACTAATTTAGTCAATCCACAGCAATGAGGTTGATTATATTTTTGGTGGTAATGGTACAACATTGTTTTTCATGTAACCAACTTCCTCCCTCCATGAACAGCCTATTCCTGTTTGTGATTTGATTACCACAACTTCTCAATTTTTGAGAACGACATTCAAATCGTTTACTGCGTTTAATACCGCCTTCACTCCCGACGCGGTGATATCCGTGTCAGTCGCGACACCCCATGCACTCGACTTCAGATTTTTCGTAGACTCTCCTGTAACTTCATAAACCAAATCTACATAACTCGCCGCTCTTACTTCACTTCCCTCCCCGATCGAGTGCTCCCAATAATCTCTTATCGAGAGTGTACCAGCGATCTGGGTGTGCAACGCAGCGAGGAGGGAAGAGAGGGGACCGTTTCCAGTGCCAGAAATGGTGCGGGATGCGCCACCGAAAAAAGTAAATGAACCAGAGAGGGAGCGTCGACTGCCATCCAAGTGATCCAGCTTAAACGACTCCATAGACACTTTCGTAGAAGGACTATCATTTTGATATTTGTATGTATCTTTGAACAATTGCGTCACACCGTCGATAGAGATTTCATCTGCTTCCTCTAAAGCCTTCCGTTGGACTACTTCGAAAAAAGCTGCTTGGAATCTCCGCGGGAGCTCGAGACCGAGTTGATTGACGATGACACTGGCAACATCTTCTTGCCCAGAAGATTTCGAATGGAAGCCAACAGAGAGCTTCAGCCTGGGTAATTCCCGACCGTCATTGATTGCACTGTTTACAGCGCTTAAAACTGCCCTCAAACCGCTTCGAGCAATGTCTGCGTCGACGCCAACACCCCACCATGATTGCCTGGTTGAAGTTGTTTTGCGCTCGGTGGCAGAGATAAGTTCAACGTATGATGCTGCCTGCGCGTTTTCGCCTTCATCAGCATCGTTAATAGTGTGTTCGGAGTATTCGCGAATTGCGAAATCCAAAGAAAGGTGGGTTCGGAGCGCGTCAAGGAGAGCTGAGAGGGGACCGTTACCCTTGCCGCGGATGACACGGTGCACACCGTCCACAGAAACGGTACCGTCGAAACGACGCTGAGTGTCATCTTCTTCGCCCGATTCCTGATCTGACTCAGCCTTTGGCTTGGGTTTTTCAGAATCCAGCGAAGAGATCTTGAAATTGCGCAAGGACAAACGGCCCTTGTACCCTGTACCAAAATGATACGTGCGCTTGAAAGCTGAGGTTATATCGTCCACTGTCATCTCCCTTGCCTCGCGGTCGGAAACCTCTTGTACGACTTGATAAAACGCAACCTGCATCTTCCTAGGGAGATCGAGGTGTAGATTTTGTTTGAGGAGATATGAGATACCGCCTTTGCCTGATTGCGAATTTACCCTAATCAATGCCTCATACGTCTGACCCAAGTCCGCCGGGTCGATGGGTAGATAGGGTATGTCCCAAATCAACGGTTCTCCCTTGGCCTTGCCCTCTTCATGCCTCAGACGCTGAGCCTCGAAGCCCTTCTTAATAGCGTCTTGATGTGAGCCAGAGAACGCAGTATAAACAAGTTCACCGGCATAAGGGTACCGTGCAGGGATAGGTAAGTCATTGCATGCGGTCACAACATCGATGGTATTCTGTAAGTCACTAAGGTCGAGCATAGGGGGGATTCCTTGTGTGTAGAGGTTCAAAGCGAGGGTGACAAGGTCAACGTTGCCAGTTCGTTCGCCGTTACCGAAGAAACAGCCTTCGATACGGTCACCACCTGCTAGAGTTCCAAGCTCCGCGGAAGCGATACCAGTGCCTTGAAACGAACTCAGGGAATGTGTAGTTGGACTATATGGATAGACTCACCTCGGTCATTGTGAGGATGTAGACTGACAATAATCTTCTCTCTCTCTGAGATTTTGTTGCAAAAGTTTTCGATCTACAGCTTATGAGTGAAGGTTAACGCTAGCAGCACTTGAACAAGCACCTGATCGGCATAGTGATTTGGCGGTGCAATCTCGACCGTCGAAGGCAGATTGAATATGATCCGCTCGTCGCCCAATCCAGCCTTGCCCCAGGCCTTCTTCACCGCTTCGCATACCTCGATGGCGAAGTCAGGTTCCGTTTGAGTAAACGTCTCCGGACTGTACTCGTATATAAACTTGGTACGATACTTTTGAGTGCATTCTTCCGTTAATTCGCGAATGATTTTAGTGTGTTTAATGGCGAGATCAAGTGTTTGTTCTTTGGAATTTCTGAAGACGACATTACGGAAAGTGGGAGAGGTTGCATTATACATGTGTATAATGGCATGTTTTGAGCCAGCAACTGAGTCGATAGTACGTCGAATGAGGTCTTCGCGGGCTGGAGTCAGAACCTATGTGGCTATCAGGGATTGAAATAACATCCATGTCGATCGAGACTAACTTGTATCCATACGTCGTCCGGAATTTCATGTTTCTCGATTAAACCCCGTACAAATGCAAAATCAGTGTCGCTGGCGCTTGGGTACGCAACTTCGATTTGCTTTACACCGCACTTAACGAGTTCCCGAAAGAATGTCGTCTTTTGTTCAATTGTCATAGGATTGACTAGGGCCTGGTTTCCATCTCTCAAATCAGTAGACAGCCAAATAGGTGATTTTGTGAACGTCTTCGATGGCCATTGGCGATTTGGTAGGTTGATAGGTGTGTACGGCTTGTACTTTTGTGAAGGTTGAGATCTAACGAATAGCTCATTAGAGCAGCATGAGATCATTACGGGTCAGAGCTTACAACATAGGCATGATACACTAACACAAGAGGATTCAAAGAAATTAAAGAATGAAGAGAATGGTAAAAGCAGTCTGAGCAGAATTTAGCCGCCGCAAATTAAATTAGTGGTCATTTTTGACTCGAACTGAGCGCCTATCCAAACAATGAGATTCGTCGACTTTCATCAGTTCATGCAGTTCACCATTTTCGTGCACCATCTGCCCATCTCTACTACATTTCTGTGATTCTGGCGTTCAGACTCTTGTAATACAGCCCTTTCGTTCTGTGATCTAGATTTTTTTCGCGTGAGTTTTCGTGCGGAGCCAAGCTCCAGAGTGTATACCCACAATGACATATTTATTTACTGGGTACTATACCATACTAGAGACTAGGAGCAGAGTCTAGGGCCTTGTCTTATTGAAGTTATTGCTATTTTTCAGAGTGCCACGCGTTTATTTTCTACATGTATGGTGATGCAGTTTACTGTCAAGTTTTTCCATCATCGCGCCACCAAAACAAGGATATCGAGCGATATTGCGGGCAAGATTTCACCGGATTTCATTGAACAGGCAGCTCATAGTTATATGTATCGCATTGTAAGTTCTTCATTTACCAAAAGTATCAACGCCAAATGTTCAACGAGGTTTGAAGGTGGTCACGGTTTATAGATGACATTCTAGAATTCAAAGGTAAAAACTTGTATAGCCAGTCATGAAAATCTCATAGTGGATCAGGCTGAATGTCCGTTTACTTTACAGGTATTGGTGAAATTTAAACAAGTATAATCCATTCTTTCTCGTCCTTGTAATCTTATTGACTACACATAGCATAGTCACAAGCCGAGTGACGCAAGAGTGAGGCCTAGGGAAAGACTCTCGAGCAACCCAGCGACGTCGACAAGTCTACGAGGATCGGACAAAATCGTGAGTGCGAAGCATATTTCGAACAAAAACAAAGCTACACACAAGTCGGCAACCAGGGTCAAAACGCCAGCAAGTAGTGTCTCAAGCCCTGTTAGGACTTCGTCCAGCGCAGAATCAACGCCATCGAAAAGCGAGCCAAGATCGGGGATGGCTGAGAGATCACCAACGAGGGTATCAAGGGCATCAGCGATGTCCTGTATGATAGTTTGGATCTCAGGCTGTATCCATCCTAGATCGCAAACAAATACGTACAGTGATGATGCCTGCAACAAGATTAGCGATATCGTCGTCGGATTGACGGCGAGCCTTGCGACTGGAGGTCTGGAGGGAGGTCAACGAGGAGGTCGCAATGTTGAGAGCCGTGGTCAACTCGTTGATGAGGGGAGTGACGGTAGCATCAGATGCGATTCCAGATTGACCGACAGAAGCTACGAGAAAAAAAATAAGACCTTGATGATCAACGTCGCGCTGATAGCAGACACTCACTAATTTGGGGCAAAATAGTATCGGTGGAGTTCTTCAGCGTGTTGAGAACTATTTCGATATCAGCAGTGTCCTGCCTCTTTTTTACCGCAGCGGCAGAGGAAGGTACAGAGGAGACGATGCTGAAGGAGGTAAAAAGGAAGAAGAGTGCAAAGAAACGAGCAAAAAACATGGCTGTCTGTTTAAGGTGTAGAGGCGATGACAGACCAGACTGTTCGAAGAGGCTAGTAGAGGCTGTTGTAGAACTTGAGGGACAAGAGATTCAGGTATTTATATGCAAAGGGAAGCCTTCGATGGGACCAGTTTTTCTGTTGCAGATCTGTGTTTTGTGCAAATATTTTGCGTCAAGTGAGTTGTACTCTCATGGTATCCGCAAATACGCAATACCTTTTAATTCGTTTAGAAATTGGATTAAATTCAATGAAACTATGAAACAGACAGAAATGAGCTCTTACGGAAAATGTAGGTGACAATTCAATTTCCAAGGAGCTATGACGAATCAGCACAGACCTCATTAAAGAATGGCGTAGTAGGACGGTCCTAGGATTGAATTGCATATGAACAATGATGTACTTACAACGCGACGAAATTTATTGTAGGCAACTGATTGCATTTTGGTCCTTGGGCCCCATGATAATCAGTCTTTGGTGTGATGATTTTGTAAGGACGGAGGCATGAACTGCAGCAGATATAGAGTGCGGCCACTCTGGGCGTCGTGTCAGTGAAAACGAGCACAAAACGAGCATAGAATGGTCATCTAGGAACTTGAAGTTTTAGTTGGGTAAGTTGGTACTTGTCAGTAAACGTGGATTGTGTGGAGTGGGAAGAATTCAAGTTCGGAAGCGCTGACCTTTCCAACACCGTGATTCTGCCGCGCACGTCCACTACTGTATCCTTCAAGTTAAAAAGTTACTGAGCCCAAGAAAGCCATTTCAGTTGTATAGTCGTATTCAATGGATTCCACGTTATACATGCTAGCTACATCGTTAAAAGTGTGGCTCTCGACGTCGTTGCGTCAAAATTGGGTCCAGTTCCAGGTCGAACAATCTCACATTGCTTCCGCATAGTTGTTGTGCATAGAATACGCACCGGCGACGAGTTGAATACCCACTGTGAAGCGCGGGAGAAGCCTTGAAATAAGGTTTACCTTGATGTCAGTGTGTAAGATTGAAACGCTCGATGCGATCCCATTTATGGATTTTCAGTCTTTCTCTGCTTGAACAGCCTGCTTAAATTTTTATATTTGGTTATGCAAATAGTAATATCGTTCCGGTAGACAGTCTAAGGCAGTTGAAATATTGTAGTTGAACACCATAATCTACAAGCCAATTTCACTCGAGCGTCCAATTTGTGGCACGCGCAGTCAGACCGGTCAAAGCTGGTTATTTCTACCATGAATAGATGACATGCCAAACTTCAACTTGGAAGTCCACTTCGAATTTCATATATCATGAGCTCTATCGATGGGTTAGACTTAGTGCTCGAGATATTAAAAGCATGCAGGACCAATACCGAGCACGTCTCAAGCACTCTCAGCGAGCCATGGTCAACTTGTTATTTAATAGGATGATAGATACCGAAGCAATGATCGCCTTGATCACAGATAGTTGAAGGAGAGAGGGGACGGTTGGTGGCTCCGAGTGAGAATAATGACGCTTGTGAGGACTCAGATCGGAGTGTGGGCGAGCAGGAGCGAGCCCCTTTCATGAGTACAACTTGTTTTTCTCGGGTCCCATTAAGATGAAAGGAAATTTACCGTTGAACGATGGATGCAGCGATCCATTGAACCCTTCCCCCAAAACCGCAAAAGTACATGGTTCGAAAATTGCGATAGGTCATACTTTTTTGAAAATAGCAGTAACCTGAGGGCTAATAGTTCTTTTGACAACGTTTCCTGAGCCTCTTGGCAGCTCGTGCTATAATAAGCTTTAAGTGGAAATACCTCAGACCCAGCCAAAAACTACATAGTACAGTTTCCATGCTCCGCACTATGTAACACAATCGGTCTTCCTACCGTTCCAGAATGTCAGAATGTCGAGTCGTTTAGAAATGGAGAATATTTAGAGTTTGCGATCCGATAAATTTCGATGAAAAAGTGTAACTATACTGTAAGGATTTTGATACTGGATAGTATACGAGCTAGATATAGAGCCTTCTCAGCCTTCAACACTCGCAGCTACTTCACATTCACAAGCCAAGCGATGCCAAAGTGAGACCGAAGGAAAGGCTCTCGAGCAGCCCAGCAACATTGACAAGCCTATGAGGAAATGACTATCAGTTGAAAACTCATCATGTAGAAGAAGGTTACATACAAAACCGAAACAAGGGTCAAGACACCAGCTAGGAGGATCTCGAGCCCGGCCAAAGTCTCGTCGAGTGCAACATCGACACCAGCGAGGAGCGGGCCGATTTCAGGGACGATGGAGAGGTCCGCAAGGAGTGTATCGAGAGCGTGGGTGACGTCCTAGTTGAAATCCTCAATAAGCTTGGTTCGCATTGATTGCAGCACAAAACACCCACAGTGACAATGCCAGCGACAAGGAGGGAAATGTCCGGCTCGGTTTGACGGCGAACCTTGCGATTAGAGGTCCGAAGGGAGGCCAACGAGGAGGACGCAGTGTTCAAAGCCGCGGTCAGCTCATTGATGAGGGGGGTAACGGTAGCAGCAGACGCCTTTCCAGATTGACCGACAGAGGCTACGGAGAAAAAATCAGACGTTGGAAACCGATGTCGCGCCGATGGTAGTCACTAACTAATCTGGGGCAGGATAGTGTCGGTGGAGCTCTTCAGCGTGTTGAAAACGCCTTCGATATCAGTAATGTCCTGCCTCTTCTGTACTTCGGCGGCGGCGGCGACGGAAGGTACAGAGGAGGCGATGCCGAAGGTAGCAAAGAGGAAAAAGAGTGCGAAGAAACGAGCAAAGAACATGGCTGTTAGTGAGGAGGAAGTAGTGACTAGCAGTTCTGGTTACAGAGGCTTGTCGAATTTTAGAGACAAGTTGTCAGAGCTTTTATACGCGGAATTTCGAAATTTCATGTTACAGTGTTTTGTGGTTCGTGGTCTAGATATTGATAATCTTGCGCAATACGGGTATAGACAGGTTGTAGCCTTGAATGCTTCATTAAAATTTTGGTTAATTTCGGAGGAATCATGAAATACATGAAATCTTACGCGATTAAAGGACCTAAAAGGACAGAATGAATACAACTTCCATCGAATCAGCCATGTTACGACAAGGCATTGCCAGAGATCATCTAAAAAGTGGTTTTTTTCCTTTGCAATCTGTGAAATTTTCACCTCCTGCGTTCAAGACATGTCAACATGCGGCCATGAGCATATTGAATATCAAAGGTCGTAAGTACAAAAAAGTTCCATTTACCGTTACCGTTCAGGGACTCAAGATAGAGGATGAATGTACTACTTAGTTGTGGTGTGAGAAGGATGAGTGATTGAGTTCTGTACATTCCAATGTATGAAGAACATGGGTTCTGTCATTCGCCATCCTATCATTTACTTTCCGTAAGTTTTCGATGTGAACTGCCTCCACTGGTAGGTTAAAAGCCCAGGTGCAGGTTTGTCACCATTGTAACTGTGTATTCATCTACCGCTCATTAGTGACGCCATAGTTTAGAGACCTTACCTGCAAATGATGTGCTAGGCCTGAGGCCTGATAATGTACAATGGCGCAGATCCCGCATTGGAGATAGAATTTGATAGAATAAGCATCGGCCATCAGGAAAGCTGAGTGCTATTCTTGCGAGAGAAGACTTCAATGTTGGCCCCCACGTCCGTCAGAAAGCGTACCTTGTTCATGGAAGACAACTACTGGAAGTTGAGTAGAATTACGAGATCAAGTTCAATACTTATCGGCGGACTTTCCTTGACTCTGTTAGGTTTCGTAAGAGTGTTCACCGAGGCATTCGATCCACTTCGATTTGAAATATGTGGGGGATTGAAACTTTTGAGACTAAAGTTATCGAACGAAAGGAAGTCGAATTTAACGTGGTACAGTCAAAGCTGATTATCTCTTGCCATTGACGTGAATTAAATATCTTCAGCGCCATCCCTGGCCTTCCTTGTTCGGTCTTCCGGGCAGTGTGAGCTCGATTCAAGATAGACTTTCAATCTCGTGAACAAATAAAATTCGCGAAGGACTTGCCCAACAAACATGTTTTCGTACTGATCAGCCTGTCACTTTAATATTGAGCGCAGGTAGAGACCTAATGTATAGAGAATTGCGACTTTGGGCAGAGAAATGACAAAGTGAGACAGATACCGAGATGAATAGCAACAGGACCAAACCAAAGTAGAAGTCCTCCCGACTGACGACTTCGAAGGAACGTATAAGACACCAGTCTGTATATTTTGCAGATTGTTTTCAGATCTTCGCCGGAAAAGCCTTCGACCGCCCGGGTGTCAAGATTGTGTAGAGCAAACTCAAGTCGACTTCATTTCTGAGGCTATATCATCGGTGTGTCGCTGTGTACTGTGACAGACGATAATCCGCAGCCAGATTTCTTGAAGTCCACCAATTGCAAAAAGGCTGCCTCCTTCCATTTTGGCGAATGCAGCTCGATAGAGCGTCAACACGATAGTTGATCTTTCCAGCATACTTCTCTCATCAAGATGAAATGGTGCGGATGAACATCAAACTTGCCAGCTTTCACACGATGGGGCTAACTGAGGGTTTCAATGAGCTTGGTAGATGAGGGTGTCTGTCATTGAGGTCTTTGGAGATGGTATATATGACCGCATTCAAGTTTCTTGAATGGCTGGATTCGCTAAAGTGAAGTTAACAAGACTGTTCAACGAGATAAGTATAGCACCATGTGTCAAAGATATATTTCTGGGTACCAGGAACAATTGGAGTGATTCGTGAAAGTGGATATGCGACGGGTGCGTATGCGATTGCATTCATATGACCACTGTGAGTGCTGGTGCTGTAAAACGACCTATGGCAATCCAAAGTAGATTGGAAACGCGTGAAGTTTCTGATATATTAGGAGAAGGAAACTCAATTTCCAGCAAAGTATGGAGGATATGGGGAGGGGCACCCAAGAGGACAAGGAGTCCAAGAATATCTGGACATAGAATAAGGTGTTGAAGGTCCAGAAACCATTTCTTTGGCTCGAACAATTTCTCCCATTCCGGTATGAAAGTCGGGTGATCTATCCATTGCTATCGCATGAAGCGGCTGTAAAGGGGATGATGGATAATGTATGGATATTGGTGGGGATCTTTCCTTCCTTCCAGGGGCATATCTGAGTGAAGGAGTTGAATTTTGTAGCGGAAGATACAACAAGGCTGCATAGACTGAGAAAACGTTTGGAGCTGTAAGCTTGAAAACTTCTGCAATACTCTGTGTGTCTGGTAGCCAGCACTGACGTGCAGTGTAACAATGTTTTTGCTGGTATTCCTGATTGAAGTGCGCATTGATGTTCGCCTCGTGAGTTTCATCAGGATCGGTCAAATCAACAGATTTTACCGTATGAATAGGGCACAAATAGATGCGATGTGTCGTGCATCGCCGGTACTGGTGAGCAGAAGAAGGCAGAAGGCGCGAGGGTTTGTGGCCGTAGCCGCTAAAGATAGACGTGTTTGATTTAGGTTAGAGATTTCCAAAACATAATCGTCCAGGTCTCTATCTCCAAAATTCCAAATTCCTCGAATCTCTGATCATTAGTGACCAGCTGAATAACCTCCCTGCAATTACGCTCTTTGACACAGTGCGACCGAAAGATAAAGCGTCAGCATTGTCGAATAAGCAACCTTTTCAAACCTTACAGGCAAGTGCAGGCGTTCAATGGCAGTGGACGCGGTCAGCCTGGCTATATTGGATACCCGTTCAAGAGTTTAGAGAGTGAGCGCTACGACTCACGTGAAAAGTACGCAGCCGATCGCCGAGACAGGCCTTTCGTGAAAACTGACTTCGAACGTATAGATCAAGAGACGTCGGTAGAGTTTCTCTACTCTTGATGCATGGGGCTTCGATGAGATAGCTCGAATCGTACGTATCTGAGCTTGATAGTGTAAATGATTCTATGACTCAAGTTAAATAATTATCAGTATGGAAGGACAATCAACCAGATATCAACCGATGAAGCTCTACAGCTTTGGAACTAACTCCTTCAGCCACTCATATCTGTTGTCCAAACTTCTTGATCACTGCATTTACCTCGACTCACACACAAACTTACTACAACTGTTACGATGCAACAACCAACGAACACAGTTTACAATACATACTCAACCACTATATGATACTCGGTGTCACTAGTACTTAGTACATAGTTTCCCCCGCTCTTGGCTCCGAAATGGTGGCCTGCGGCGGTTAAATTAACTCTCTCTCTCTCTCTCTCAATACTACTTCTACCGGTCTGCACCTCTTATGAATGTCGCAACTTGAACATGCCTATCCCAGAAGCCACGCGTTGGATATTTGATTCTTCACTGTCTTCAGAGTCAGCAGACGGCACAAATGTCCAGACTCCCGACCCACAGTAAGCCATTCACCAACTATTATTACTATTATTACTTCCTTGGCGTTGACAAGTCTTCTTTTGGACGGCATGTAACACGGTTCTATCCCCCCATTGACTCAGGCTAGATAACGGAGTTAATTGTCACAGCAAGAACGGCGGTAGTGAGTATTCCCTTGCTCCTGGCCCCTTCTTTCGGTTAAGGAAGACCCATGTTCAGGATCCTGGAGCAGGTGATTCGTGGATACTTTCGAGACCAGTGACCATGGGTACCACGTTGGACAACGGAACGCAACGTTAGGATTCGGAAAGTTGTCGTAAGATTCGGACCAGGTAAGATGTCGGGCATTTTCTAAAGATTTTAATTTATACTGGTAGAAGATTGATACGGATGTTGCGCTCAGTACAACGCACATTTTCTTCAAGTTGATAACTACTTTGACTTCATACATTATAGATACTTTCCATTTTGTACATTTTCGTGACGGGGCCTTCGAGATTGACATTGTCTCCATACACCTTATCCGTCTTGTACATCTTTGTCACACTCTCGGGATCCCCAATGACAGGACCACCGTCTGTCACAGATGGTTGGGACCCTTCAGTAGATGCAGGAACAGCCTGTGAGCTTGGTGCAGCTTTGCTAGCGAGATTCGCCGCTTTTCCATCCGGAATCTTTATGAACTCCAATCTCCCATCCTCCTTGTTCTCGCCATCAAAGATAAAATAACCTTTCCGCTCAAATTGCAGGTAATCCCCCTTCCTAAGGTCCTTTACATTGGCGTCTGCTAGCGCGAATTCCCTGAACTCGGTGACGGGGGTTATGAAGTCCTTGATATTGTCGTTTTCCTCGAGCTTTTTCTTTGTGATGAGATAGTCGTAATCGAGGAGGGTAACCGGAATCAGCGGATATTCAGAAGTAGATTGAGAGAGCCAGGTGATTTTCTTTTTGGTTTTTTTGAAATCTCCCTCCAAGTGTAGGTCCATCTCAATTGAGTTTACGATACCAGTGGCGTCAACAGATTTAGATCTGACGATGGCATTGCCCCAGTCCATGAGGGTAATCTGAGAAGAGAACATGAGACTGGGTACAGACAAAGGCATGAACTAACCTCTTCCTGATCCTCGAATGATTTAGCATCCTCCTGATCAACCAAAATCGTCGCTGAGTACACCGTCTTTTTCTCGCCTACATCGGGATTCTTTTTGTGCTTGGGCAAAATTTTGACCTCGACAGCGGAAGGTCCACCTTTTATTGTCACAGTTACCCTAGGAAGATGTATGAGCATCCTACGCCAGAATCTTCGATGGATCAGAGTACTTCTTATCCTCGAGGATAGCCCAGTGACGAGGAGCGATGGGATCAATAACTTTTTTATTAAGTGCCCAGATGGTGTCCCACTCGAGTGAAACAATGGCTTGCGAAGGGCCTTGCAGCAGCATGAATTGTCGCAGGGCCTCAACGGCCAATCCACGTCGACGAATTCCACGAACGGTGGGGAACCGAGGATCATCCCAACCGCGGACTTGACCATTGTTGACAAACTCGTGCAATTTGCGTTTAGATAGTAAAGTATAGATGAAGTTCAAGCGACTGTTTTGGGACAATTAAGTTGCAAGTGCAATATATCGGAACAGTTATGCGGACCTGAAATCCCAGATTTTGACCTTGCGCAAACCTAGTGCATCGATCATCCACCAGTATTGGGGGTTTCTGTCACGGTATTCGTTGGTCCTCAGTGCATGAGTAACACCCTCGATGGAGTCGACAGCCGGACAAGCGAAGTCGTATGTAGGGTAAATCTTCCATTTATCACTGGATAGTATGTCTTTGATTAGTAATCACGAAGCGGGAAAGTCGGATAAGACTTACCCTGTACGGTGGTGAGGTTGAGGATTGCATCGGTAGATTACAGGGTCCCGCAACGCCTTGTTGGGATCGTCGACACTCATTTTTGCACGTATACACCATCTTAAGCCTTCGGTGGAGCCAGTCTTCATCTCGGCGAAATGCTTGAGATTGTCTTCAACACTGTCGTCACGATGGGCAGAGGCAATACCTTCTCGTCTCTCGTGTTGCATCTGCACCGATTTAAGAACATCTGACCGCGGAATATGTACTACCATACCTGCTCCCTTTCAGTATCGTCGGCATAAGCCTTTCCAGTTTCAATCATCTTGATAGCAAGATCATAAAGTTGATCAAAGTAGTCCGAAGTGTGGGTAACGATGTCTCCCCGAATTTCGAGTAGTTCCAAATCCTCAAGGATAGTGTCTTCAAACTCAGTCTGAGCTATATTGAGATCAAGAGATGTTCGAGGGCCAAACCAAGGCGTACCTTCTCTTTGGACGGGTTCGTATCGTCAAATCGAATGATCATCTTTCCTTCATACATCTTCGCAAAGTATTGATTCAACATAGCAGCCTTGGCGTGTCCAATATGAAGGTAGCCGCTGGGCTCAGGAGGAAAACGGGTGACAACCTTGCCCATTTCAGCACCCTCTAGACCTAGGGCAAACCCGGCTGCGACTTTGGTACCGCGTGCTTTGTTTGCCTTGGCTGCAGTGAGGCCCGCAAGCGCAGCTTGGGTAGAATCAAGAGACTCAAGATAAGTGTTCCAACGGGTAAGATGAGCGTGTTTTCCATTCTTCAGCAGCCCGATAATTTTAGTGCTAGCTGAATTGAAACTAATGAGCAGGAGGCAGGTATATTGCACCGTAGTTTCTGCGTACATTTCAAGGCACCCCAAAGAATCCAATCGGCCGATGTGATATCATGGCCAACAAGAAATGTGCGCCATGCCAAATGGTCATCCAGAGAATCTAATCCAGTCACGATCTCTGGGACAGCAGTGACAGTACGTAGAGTTTTTGCAAGCGCAAAGAATGATGCTGCCTGATAACAAAGTAAGCAGATTCTTTGACTGTAAAAGTTCGGCAAAATACCTTTGCACTGTCCTCAGACAGCCCTCCAGCTTTTGCCAAAGCGTGAACAATTTCTTCCTCTGTATCAATTTTCGATCCATTGAGATCTAGCAGGACGCTAGTCGCCGCTTCGTCGTATACTATTTCAGATTTTTCTGTGTAAGCTGCGATAGCAATCGCAGAATAGGGAAATGGAGTCAGCTTAGAAGACAAAGTAAGAGTTCCTGCAGCCATCGATGCAAGGGAAAGAATGAAGATAATGATTCTAACTCGGAAGTGACTCCGAGGGACAAGATCACATGGTGTGACTTGCTAAGAGTTACCATCACCACCACCTCCCACCTCTCTCTATCATGGCTCTCAACGTACGAGATGATATTCATACCGACTACGCGGCGGAAAAGGGTCAGCTAGAGCTCAATATCCTCCATTGCGTGCTCATCTTTGTTCAGAGAAGATCAAGAATTTTTTAACAACGTTCAAGTCTTCTGAGAAGGATCTGGAAGACACGCTGGAAGATTTTGGTATCGATGACCAAGAGACATCGGGACAAACTGTACTGACCACATACATGCGGCAACTGGTGCGACCCACTTTGTTCTTCGCGTTTTCGACGCGTTTTCTAACCATCACCTCCAGCAACGAATAGCCAACAGAGAACAACAAATGCTGCTCATTGATCTTGAGGATATACACACAGTAGGTTTTCCACTTAATCACTCAAATATGGCTGCTCATTGTCCTGTACAGCATGAAGGCACTGTAGCAGAATTAGTGACTTCAATCATTGAAAACACGCGTCGATACGTCAACCTCTTCAGCGAAGTCGTGGACAAGATTATGCCGGAACCTACAAAGGACATCAGCCAGCATGATGAAGTCATAGATGTCATCTTACACCAACGTCGCGAGCGGAACGAGCGCGAGTCGGAGTCAGAGAATGGTTTCCCAGACCATCTTCTCAGGAGATAGTGTGTGCACTATGTTCTGCATTTGGTTTCATTGCTCATTTTCTTTTCTAGCAATCTTTACTTCCAGCCACTTAAGAGCGACATTTCCCTAGCCGTCCGGGAAGTACATGGCTCACACCTGGGCCATTTCATCACCGTTCGTGGCATTGTTACGCGAGTCTCCGAAGTCAAACCCCTCCTTCAAGTAAATGCTTATACGTGCGACGTCTGTGGTTCAGAGACTTTTCAGGACATCTCGAACAAGACGTTTATGCCCATTGCCGACTGTCAAAACGTCAATGAATGCAAAAAGAATAATATAACTGGCACCTTACATATGCAAACTCGAGCATGTCGATTCAGTCCATTCCAGGAGGTTAAAATTCAAGAACTGGTGTGTCGAACTTGTTAGCGTTTATTGTGATACTTATCTTTTCTTTAGGCTGATCAAGTACCCGTTGGACATATTCCTCGTTCAATGACCGTTCATGTCAATGGAAATATCACTCGTCTCATGAATCCCGGTGATGTCGTTCACCTAGGTGGAATATTTCTTCCCATCCCTTATACCGGCTTCCAGGCAATACGTGCTGGCCTTCTCACCGACACCTACCTCGAAGTTCATCACATTCACCAAGAGAAAAAGCAGTACGCCGAAATGGAGATCACGCCCGAAATGCAACAAACCATTGAGGAAATGAAAACTGATCCATCCTTGTACACAAAACTTTCCCAAAGTATTGCTCCAGAAATTTATGGTCACGACGATGTAAAAAAGGCGCTGCTCTTACTCCTCATTGGAGGAGTGACCAAAATTACTGCAGACGGTCTGAAGATCAGGGGAGACATTAATATCTGTCTGATGGGTGATCCTGGTGTAGCCAAATCGCAGCTGTTAAAGTACATCACAAAAATCGCCCCTCGTGGTGTGTATACGACTGGAAAAGGTTCTTCGGGCGTCGGCTTGACAGCAGCGGTTATGCGGGACCCTGTCACAGATGAGATGGTTCTGGGTTGGTGGTTCACTCTTTTATTGTCCACGGTTCATTTATTTTATGTTTTAGAGGGTGGTGCGCTCGTACTTGCTGACAATGGTATCTGCTGCATCGATGAATTCGACAAAATGGAGGAATCAGATCGAACCGCTATTCACGAAGTCATGGAACAACAAACCATCTCCATTTCCAAGGCTGGTATTTCTACTACCCTTAATGCTCGAACTTCCATACTTGCTGCGGCCAATCCGTTATATGGCCGATACAATCTAAAACTTTCACCAGTAGAAAACATCAACCTCCCTGCGGCTTTGCTTTCCAGATTCGACTTGATTTTCTTGATCCTTGACAAACCCAACCGGGAGGACGACGAACGCTTGGCGCAGCACGTTACGTATGTGCATATGCACAACACGCATCCTGACCTTGGTATCGAAATTTTTCAACCCAATGTTATGAGGTACTGAAGCAATATCACCCCTTTTGGAAAAATACTGACCATGTTTTCTTAGACACTACATCGCCGCGGCTCGCACTATTCGACCTACTGTATCTCAACGAGTGTCTAGTTATGTCGTCGATTCGTATGTCAAACTCCGCAAGAAGTCGAAGATTGATGTCGAGGAAAATAACTCGCACACTTACACCTCGGCACGAACTCTTCTCGGAATTCTTCGACTTGCCCAGGCTCTTGCGCGTTTACGATTCTCCGAGACTGTGGAACATGATGACGTTGACGAGGCTCTGCGGCTTATGCAGTGCAGCAAAGAAAGCTTGATGGAGGATAACGACCAGGAACGCGAGCCAGATAGATCGCCGATGAGTAGAATTTATCGAATTATCAAGAACATGGCTGGGGCTGGAAAGGCCCGTCGCTCAAAACCTCAAAAACGATTCGGGAGAGGCCCGGCGAGGGAGCGAGACATGGATGTGGATAGTGATGATGACGATAATGATTCCGACTACGAAGCTGGGGCGGGTCTTTCGATGGTTGATGTCCGGAGTCGAGTCCTTAACAAAGGGTTTACGGAGGCGCAGTTAATGGAAACAATCAACGAGGTGATGAATTTTCCAGTTCTACGCTGTATAGCTTCTGATGCAAATTCGATTATTTTAGTACGAAAGGCTTGAGGTTCTGCAACGACAAGCAAACGGAACTAAGCTGATATTCATGGAATTAGATGCGTAGTATATTAAAGGACGTCCTATTTGCTTGTTGATACCTTGTTCTTTGTCGCTATCGTGTTGGTTTTATGGATTGCATGTACATATATCGTTGGAGGATACTCATATGTCATCCGATCCAGCTTTGACCAAGCCATTTCCGGACAAAGGATGCTTTTTGGATTCTCAGGCTCAAATTTTCTGTCAATTCTTTCTCTTTATTTTCCCCGTGTCTTCTGTCCTTAGTCGTTCTCAAGAATGGCCGAAAAGCCTTTTGAGAGGGGTTTTCGCCGTGGAAGAGTTGAAGGAAAAAGAGAGGCATTGGAGATTTTGCGCCGGTTGGGGAAACGTGTGTGTTTGTATTCTCTCGATTTCGAACCTGACTCGATTTGGAATCATTCAACAGTATCCGAGGACGAGGTGAAAGAATATTTGCAAGTGCTCGAGGAAGATGAGGATGTATCTCCTACTGCAAACTCCATCATTCCTACCCCAAGAACAACCGAGAGTCCAGTGGCAAGTCCAACCAAGCGACTCTTTGAACGAACGTTTTCACATGTCGAGATTCCTGTTGCGAGCTCATCTTTGAAACGCAAAGACCCTTACGTCTCTTTCGAACATATCGGCTCGTCATCGAAACGGATACGGCAAGATTATGATGAGAAGGAGGAGGAGGAGGAGGAGGAAGAGGAGGAGGAAGCCTATGCGTCAAACGAGGAATCTCAAGCTGTAAAGAATCGCAAGAGATGGAAAGGAAAGGCAAAGGAATTGGACATTGATGCTGGTCCTTCGAGGCTCACACCCGAACATTCCACACTTCGAAGGAAGCCCTTGAAATCATCCAATTCCAGAGTATTCGTTGAGATTCCAATTCTCACTTCCAGTAAAAAAGGTCGGACGTCGAGGGATAAAGTCAGGAGCAATTGGATAGCAAGTAGCTCCAAGCACAGGGGCAGTAATTTGGTTCGTCCCACATCTTTCAGCGAGACATGCCATGTACTCAACTTTGTCAGCAGACCGCGTTTCCCTCGACCTCAAAGCGACAACCTGGGTATCTCACCCCGACAATACCTCCCTCCTCTGCTCGCAGCTCTCTGGAGATCGATGAGAATGACTACGATGACGAATACTCTTTGGAATCAGATACTTCCATATACTTCGAATCCGATAACCATAGTCGGCCAAATACTTCTCGCAGTAATACTCGCGTTAGCTCCTCGGAAATGATCTCCGCACTCACCCCTAATGTTCATCGTATCGCAAAGAAGTTCTTCCGGCATGAGTTCGAAGTAATAGGTCCGGATCTTTCTAGCAAAGAAGCAGTGGAACGCGAAGTCACCACCAACTTTACGTCTCATCCAGGACATCCGGAATCTATGAAGTGGGGTAAGAAATTGGCAGTGGAGGAAAACAAGATCTTCTTCAACACAATCATCCTGGACGGTGAGGAGTATGAGGTCAGTGTTTAAATATACCCTCTGTAATTGAATACTGATGTGCTCTATGTAGGTTGGCGATGTGGTAATGGTAGAGCCTGGCGATGATGATAGAAAAGGCCGGCAGGGCAACTACAAGAGCAAGGCGTCTCAGTCCTCGAATGGAAATGCAAATCGATTTTGGTGCGTCCTTTATGGAATCATTCTAATTTCTCGCTGATCATGGCTAACTAACCTGCTACACATGTAGGTTCATCCAAATTTGTTATTTCTTCGAGGACACCGACACACACTCGAAAAAATTTCATGGACGCTGGTTAGAACATGGCTCCAAAACGTTCTTGCAAGAGACTGCCCACTCTCACAGCCTCTTTCTCACAAAAGACTGCGATGACGCCCCCGCGAGCTCCATCTTTCGCAAATGTGACGTCAAATTTCTTCAAATCCACGAGCTTGAGGGAGAGGATGACAAAAACTTCCAGGGAGACACTTACTTCTGCCAGTGAGCTTCGTTGGCTGCTGCTGATTCTTTGAGTTGATGTTTGTTTCAAAGGTATATGTGGCTTGATTCCGAAGATCCCACCTTTGTGTCGCTTCCACTGCAAGAGGAAGTTGATAAGGACTTGGAGTTTTCTCTTGATTACCGTAGATGTCATTCCTGTGTCCTGAATGAACGTCGAAAGGAACAGGAGAGTTTGCGTATCAAAGGGAACTGCATATCGCAGTTTGGTGTTGATTACCATACCCATGAATTCATTTATATACGTCCTGCAGAATCAAATGATGAATTGCTAGGTATCGCGCAGATCATTTCTATACCTCGTACTTCGAATTCAGCCATGCTAAAGGTCCGCATGTTGAAACATATGGATACTTGCCATACTACCGAAGAATCTTTCGCAGATGAAGTGAGTCTTCTCCATCCTTCTTGACTTGCAAGTGTATCAACCTCTCTCTCTCTCTCCAGCTACTGCTCGAGTTCGACGGTCCTGAAGTGATGATCCCATTCGACCGAGTCGATGGGAAATGCTTCGTCGCATGCTTCCCTCGACAATCCGTCAATGGGTTCGCAGAATGGATAAAGGGCAAAGATCATTTCTATGTCGTGAATTCTAAAAACTTCAAACATTGTGCACCATGCATGCAAGAGCATGAAAGGCACTTAGCAACATATAAGGATTACCTTGCCCAGGAAGGCTTGTTATCGATGCTCGAACTCTTCAGTGGTAAGTGGGTTATGTCTCTTGAAGTCGTTGTCACTTAGGAGTTATTCGTGACTTTTCTCTTTATCTTTCTCCACTCTCACATTGGAAGCATCCGGCTAATACAATTATTTAGGTGCTGGAGGTCTCGGAACGGGCATTGAGCAATCTAACTTCGCGAAAACAGTAGCAGCCGTGGAATACGACCGAAATGCTGCTGAAACTTACCTGTGAGGTCATTTTCTTGCTTGAGCCTGCCTGCGATTTGACTATCTTTTCCTAGCATGAACCATTCCGATACTGCTGTCTTTTGTAAAGATGTTGTTGAGCTTTTGCGCGAGCTCGAAAATGGCGATGATATCGAATCCCTGAATCGAAAACCGTTCCCAAAGCCTGGTGATATCGATATAATAGTTGGAGGTATAATTCTTGCAGTATTTTCTCTTTGAATTGTTTTTCATATGCGTTTTCCAGGTCCTCCGTGTCAAGCCTTCAGTGGCGCTAACCATAATCGAGTAAGCCGTAGTGTAGTGTTCATCTCAAATCCAATTCGAATCTGACTGATTCACATCTCACAACAGAAACAAGATGATATCAGGTCCTCCTTCATTTTTTGCTACTTAAAATTGTTTGCTCAAATAATCACCCTCAGAGCCACACTTCCATTTGTCATGTTATCTTATGCGGAGAGATTCCTTCCCAAATACTTCCTGCTCGAAAATGTCGTTGGGCTGTTACGCCACCGGCTTTTGGGAATATTAGAAGGACGCTCGATATTAGGTGGAATCCAGCATGGGGTATTCAAACTTATTACTCGTATCCTACTGACATTGGGGTTGGTTATAATTATATTCTAAGTCTTTTTATATCTATACACTCATGATGACACAGATACCAAGTCCGTGTCAAGGTTCTCCAGGCAGCAAATTATGGTGCTCCTCAAAGCCGTGAACGAGTTATTTTTTGGGGAGCTAGACAAGGCTTAAAACTCCCTGAGTTCCCGATTCCTACGCATGCATACGCAGCCAAAGAACACCACCTACTCCAGCATGCAGATCTCAAACTCTCGAGATCCACCCGTTCGCGAGATCCAGCGAGGCCTCACTTTTTTGCTCCATTTAGAGCAGTGACAGTCAATGATGCCATTGGCGATCTCGTATGTGCTTGTTTCACTCGAAAAGGCTAATTTCAATTCTCACTTTTTTGTCGAATAGCCTGCGTTCGACTGGTACGCGCCTGTTCAATTGCATTAACTTGGTATACCTGACATACTCTTGATATAAACACAGGATCAATCCCCACGAATTGATTCCTGCCACGGAGCAAGATGAAGTTCGTAATATACCTCGTTTTCAAGCCACGCATGGTCGCGATCTTCCAGGCTTTCTCTCTGGGGAATACGCTCATCCTCCTATCAATTACTTCCAAAAATTCATTCGAGAAGGAATGAACGAAATAGTCGAAGAGCATGTGACGCCAATGTTCAGCCCTTTGATTGTTGAACGGTATGTATTTACGTTGATCTGTCTTTTTTCCGCAGTTTTAGTGACTACCGATCTAGGACAATAAATGTCCCTATGAAGCCGGGGGCTTCGCTCCAAGGTATGCACATCCACTCCATTCTGGATTACTTTCAACTCTCATTTCGAATTAGACGCACCTGTTCAGCTTCACCTGGAAAAGAAGAAACTACTTCCCGGTTAGAATACCGCGTCAGGAATACATACACAATCTGATCTGAGCCCTATAGTCATTTATCTGCGACTCAACCCAAATCAATGCTTCAGGACTGCGTTGACCCATTGTAGTCCATACGTCAAGAATTCTTATTTGCTTCATTATTCAGTGAGTAGGATCATCGTTGCGTTATTAGTTTAACTCTAACTCTTCATTTTCTCCTCAGCAAAAACGAATCATTACTGTCCGAGAATTTAGTCGTTGCCAAGGTTTCCCAGACTGGTACACATTCCTCAAGGCAGAATATTTCAAGGAAGACGTTCGCAGGGTACGTTTCATTGGTGTTTCAAAAGGACTCTATTTTTGACCATTTGTCCAGGCCTATAAGCAGATTGGTAATGCTGTTCCGGTACCGTTAGCTTTCGCCTTGGGACAATCCCTCTCCGACGCACTTGTTGTAAACTGGAATCGTTCCCAGCGTGAAATGTCTCCGGATATTTAATCGACCAGGCCATAATGGTCTATAATTTACAAAAATATTTATTCGTGTACCTGCTTGTTGTGACAACAGATGAATATAACATTGGACTACGCGTTTTTGACCAAAACAGGATTGAGTTTGAGCATTCACGAACAGGCTACCTACTCAATCGGTATCCATAGCCTCGCCACCGATCGGTGTCACCTCCTCCGATAAAACCAGCTTCTTGATGTCCTCCTTCTTCCAAGCTGTCGTACCCTTTGGAAATACGTACGTCCGTTCCTTCTGAACTCTTTCGTTTGGCATCTCAACGTTTCGAAGCATCTCAGTGTGGTTTGCAGTGATGATGCACGCGTCGACATTGGATCCGGATCCGAGATCGTTGAAGATACCGGCAGATATCGCGTCTTTGACGAGCTGAAGAGCATCAGCACGCTGACGAACGAATAAACTGAGTAAGCTGAAGCAGATCTAGCAGAGGAAGCAAGTCTACGCACAGACATGTTCGCCCGCCAATTACTTTCGAAGACAGCCATCGCAGCCAGACTACCAGAGCCCATAGTCACGTAGGGAAGCTTGTCCGTTGATCCATGAGGGGCGATAGTGAATAGATTTGGGCCTGTAGAGTCTACGCCTCCAAGTACGAGAGCAGCACCGACTTGACCTTGGTATCTAGACGTAATCATAAGCTGGAAGCAGACGATATAGGAGTATGAGATCGGCACTCACCGGAAAAGATACTGCTTGAGCATTGTCATAGCAGTGACTACTCGAGGCTTTCGTCCGTGAGTGAGAGCGTGCATTTCCATGTTCGAGGATATCAAGTTAGTGACGAATTCTGTGTCGGCGGCAGTTCCTGCCCCACAGCAGCGGATAGATTCGGTCAGGTAGTGGATCTAAGAGCAATTACGACCGTATTCCTGATTTGAAAGTACGATATTATACACACCTTTTCACAATTCTTATCGGCAACGATGGGCCCTTCAGTTGCTCTTGTATCTGCGCCCAAGATGATACCATCTTCGAATATGCATCCAACAATGGTTGTTCCGGTACTGGTGGCCTTCGGTAAAGGCAAACCCTTTTCTGATAGAAAGTTGTTCCTGTGGGACACCAAATTCAGAGAGACAAAGTGATGAGAGTTGCCGAAATGGATGTAAAGTAATGGTTGTCACTGACCTTGTCAGATTGGAGAAATCGAAGCCTGGACTCGAGTAGACTGAAGCAGTCGTCATTTATGATATAGAAGAAACAGTGGGGGTGATGAGGATGGTGGTGAAGGAACTAGCAGTAAGACCTAAAATGTGTACGCGTCGTCGTTGCCCACGTGCAGACACGAATAAACGCCCAAAGGACGGCGCTTTGCAAGAAGGACTAATCTCTGCTTTCCAAAAGTTTATTCACCCATCTTGCAGAAGGTATGAAAACCCAAACATCAATGATACAGCTCCGAAAATGCTGAACTTTGTCCTTCTCTTATCTGTCTTCTGCAGAGTTGAGCTTAGTATCGGTCAGCTACTTTACCAAGTCCGCATCCTGATATTCCTGTCATTCTCAATCATAGCTCGCGAAATCGTATCGGAATCTGCGCCAGACTTCATGGAACAATCCCCACCGCTTGCAGAACTTGAAGAAGACTGGGATGAGAACGACGAAGGAGAATATGATGAAGAAGAGGATGGGGATGATGATATCGATGCTCAAGCTGAAGAGATGGCTCGAAAACTCAACGAGCAGCTTTGGGAAGATATGCGGAGAGCAGCAACCACAGAATCAGTGTCGACTACACCAATGGAAATAGATCCTGCTTCTGCTATACACTCAAATACATCCGATCCTGCTTCCACTGTCGCTCCTGGGTCTTCTCAAAAAGAAGAAGCAGTTTTATCCACTATCAAAGCTATCATGGCACTTCTCAACCACGATTCTGTTGCTCACAATATCCTTGCCTCCACTGCCCTTCCTAGTACTCCCTTCGGTAGCGTGCTCGACGCCTTGATCCAAACACTCACCACTGGAAAAGTTACAAAACCAACAGCTATCATCCTGAGCCAGACCCTTGTCGGTCTCGCAGGATCTGAGGCTTTATTTGGATCTCTTAAGGGACGTGACGCAGCTCAAGCCAAGAAAGAGATATTAGGCAAGAGAAAGCGCGAAGAAGAGCCTGTCACTATCCCTCCTCCTCAACTTCCCTCGAAATATGACATTGTATCTGAAGCAGTTCAGGTCGTGACACATGCCTTGCACACCTCTTCCTCCATAAATCCAGCCCTCATCACCTCCATACAGGAGTCGCTACGCAACATTTTCCTTTTCTGTGTCAGTGCGGCTGCAAGGCCCGTGGAATCAGGAGCCTCCGCTTCAACCGCCAGTCTGCAGGAGATAAGTGGTCTGATACAAGTGCTAGGAGTCCTAAGTGGAATCCAATTTGGATTAAATACCGCTCATGGGACCGGTCAGTCCGCGGATATAAATGCAATGGTGCACCCGTGTATGGTGCCTTCCTGCAATAAAACATTTATGCAACTGACAAACCTACGCGCTCATGAAAACACCCATCATTTTAACCAATCTCAACCCAACTCGGCCTCCAGCAATGTTACCGCTACTTACGACCGACCTTTCCCATGCACGTTTCCTTCCTGCTCCGCCTCTTTCCTCCGAAATCATGATCTCAAAAGACATATCAAAGTCGCTCATGAGCACAAATCTTTCGAATGTGGTGGATGCGGCAAGAAGTTTTCTCGGCGAGATGCAATCAAGAGGCATAAAGATGCAAGTGTGGCTAAATCCCAGCAGCCATCGCTGCTTGGGCGTCCTGTCATATTATGCTACGAAGCGGAAGTTATCGAAATCGAAGGCGGAGTGGAGGATCAAGATGGACTAGACGATGATGAGACATTACCAGACATCAAAAGGGCTAGGACAGTTGCTGAAGAGGGTGGGGAAGAAGAAGAAGGAGAACTTTCTGAAGAAACAATTAGTACTACTCAAGCCGTGATAATGCAGTTACATCCCCTTCTTCGAGCGGTTGTTGCAAAGGCTTCTGGAACACCGCTACCGCTGATCCCTTTCCCTACACAAACCGTAGATCCCCTTAGCCCTCCTCCTCCTCAGACTTCCTCCTCGAGTTCTGAACAGATCTCAAATCCTGTTGCAACCGCTGTCGATAATCTTACATCTCAACTCGAATCAAAAATCTCTGACGATTCATCCTCTTCTTCACAGCAAGTGAAGAGGACTCCAGAATTAGAGCCAGGGGTAAGGTTCCCGACCATTGTTCCAATGACTACAAAAATTAGCTCCCCCTCTTGCACGGAAGACTCGAATATCATACCAGTCACCCCTCCTGCCTCACATACCAATGGAGTACCGATCGTTACTGGATATAGCGGACTATCCGCTCAGCAATCTTCGAGCCAACCAAGCCAGCCACCGACATTAGCGAGCATTATCGCTCATGCGCAGTCACAGAATCCGATACCGACTACTGTGACAGATACTGTCGGCTCGAATTCGGCAATAACTGGAGAGTCAAATAAGATATCACCGTCATCTACAACACCATCGACTGCGAACATCCCTATGGAACCCTCGAATGTGGAACCCAATCAGGACGCGAATCATATACCACCGTGGTCTTTTTCTTCTCAACTTGCATCTACACTTGCACAATCTTCCTCTTTGCACCCTCAACCTCAACCTCAATCTCAAATCCATGGCATTTCAAATTACCAAACCCAACTCCTTGAACAAGCGATAGCAAACGCCGCACATGCAGCGCAAGCTGAAGCTAATTTGGAGGAAGATGGTGACGAGAATGGTGATGGTGATGCGAACGGGAAAGACCGAGCCGAATTGGCTGGTGCGAGCCAAGAGGAGACTGCTGTTACTACGAGCGCAAACAGGGACGTAGTAGGAGACAGACAAGTAGGTGGGGGTGTCGATAGCGATGCTGACGCCGACGGCGAGGTCGATATGGATTTGCAAAACGAAAATATATCGTGATACATATTGTTTCTAGCTTTTTGTCTGTGGCACTTTGACCTTAGCTAACCCAAGTATATCCCTTGCTCGCCATTCCAGGCCATTCCTCAAAATCCAGTTGTGCTTCCGCCGCCGCCATTGTCAGGATGCCCTGGGGTCCGCCCCGCCCGATCAGTCATTGTTTTGTCTGTGGGTATCGCTTTGACCTTGCGGTTTGCCAAAAAAAATAATCCAAGCTGGCGCGTTTGGACCAATATAGGGATGTTCATTGACCTTCCGGGTGGCTATCTACGAATTCTCATAACAATGCGTTGAGCAAGAATAAAAGAGCATTCAACGCAGAGATTGCTGATTACTCTCTTACTCGTAGGAACTTTCTTTCTTCCACCGACTGAATAATAGCGAACGATTTATACAACACAGTAAGTGTCGGTCTCAGTACTTCGACCTCCGAAGACAAGGGACTGAACACACTATATTCACATAGATGTTCTATACGGATAACTCGATGATGATCTCTCTCCCTAACGAGATCCAGTTGGAAATATTCTATGCGTTGCATTATAGCGACGCAACGCAGATAGCCAAACAAGACACCTTGCACGCTGTTTCTCAAGTCTGCCGTCGATGGCGCCACCTCACGACAAGCACCTCGATATTCTGGACATACATCTTCGTAACGGAGACCTCAGTTGACATGAGTGTTCGCTTCGACGACCCGTTACTTGTGGAGGAAACCCACACAATGCTGATTTTTCCTTGGGTATCGACTCTTCTGCGTCGTTCAGGAGCCAAACCCATTGACGTTATTATAGCTCTGGAGTCCGATTTCTTCGATCCTACATTGTCAGAAGCGCAAAATTTGTCGAATTTTTCTTGGAGACCTGGTCATGTCGCCATCCTCTCTCGGATCCTAGCTACCCATGCAGCTCGGCTTAGAACCGTCGAAATCCTCTCGGACGTCTGGCAGCCTATCCAGGATTTAGGGGCAGCTCTTGTCGGTGTTCCGATGCCACTTCTGCAAGTCTGGAACGTGACACGAGACAATGCTCAATGGGGACACCAAACTCATTTTGATCTCGAGCTTGACGCAAATATGTCTGCTATCGAATGTCCTTGTGGCATGAATCCTTCAAATGAATTGAACACCAAGATGTATCCTAACCTTCGTATCCTTACTCTACAAGGAGTACCCCAGAATTGGAATCAACTCATTCCCCGTAATTTGGTCGAGCTCGACCTCGAATATCTTCCACTTAATCGCCGTCCGAACCAGGAAGAGCTCAGGGCTCTGTTGCTCGGGAGCCAGTTCTCCTTGCAATCTTTGACGTTGTGGGCAGCAGCGCCTCTCAGAGGAGACCACGTCAAGGTCACTTTACCCAACCTAAAAACTCTTTCCGTGGGATTCTCTTTCCTCCATGCTGCGATCAACCTCACCACGTATCTTGAAGTCCCGAAATTGTCAAGTTTAGAAATCTACGACATGACCCACCAAAATTCTTCAAATTTTGATGATGAGCACAGTGTCATGACGACGATGTGGCTCCTTGAAGATTTTTACCTGCACATGATCGACCACTGGCCTCTGCAAGAACTCACACAGCTTACTTTCCGTTCACCATCTTTCCCTACGTCTGATTATGATGACCTTGAGGACGCGTTCGCTGAACACAGAGAGGATGATTCTCTCCTCCCTATACTTCTCAACTTCCTTCTGCACTGTTCGTCGGTCAAGAAGGTTCATTTCATTGATGCCGATATCGCCTCATTAAGAGCTTTGGTGACTGTGTCGCCCGTGAACCATCAGGGTTTCCCCGGCCACACACTTGCGTGTTCCTCGTTGGATTTATTGCATATCGAGACATCCTCTGCCCAGTTCGTTTCCTTGGACGAATTTTCTCGGCACAATGAATCATGCCCCAGCGTTGCTCCTCGTGCAGTTGACACTATCCTACTCGACGTTCTTCCCGGATATGAATATAAGTTACGGTCGTTCTTGAGCACGTACAACTTGACGCGGCAAGTGCTAAATAAACGTATGGGCATAATACTGTAAAATAAATCATATTGCAAAAATGTGCAAGTTGTAAATTACCAAATTGCAAAAATGCGCAAGTTGTAAATCAGCAAGTTGTCTTGTAGGTTTGAACTATGCAAGTTCTCAACATTTCCAATTCCCACACTCTACCTGCTTTGACTAGCACAGCCACTTTTACATAACCAATTTCTTCTAGACTGCACTGTTGACCCAATCTGTATCTTTTGTAGAGTAAATATATTCAGAGTGACTATATAATAACCCCTAAGTACCTAAGTTAATGAGTCTGAGGACTTTAGGAGACAGAGAGTGTTGATCTAAGATGATCTAAGTCAATAATTAAACTGAGGAACTAAAGTGCAGTACAGGAGTATTTGTAACTACTAATCAGTGTACAGTTTAGGAACAAGGAAGGTGGCAGAAGCCAGTAGAAGGAGAAGGGTAGCAGGTGGATTGGTAATTGATGATGGGGGTCAGGTGGATCAGTAATCAATGGGATTTGATAGTGATGTAATCATACAAGTAAGGGCGTCGAAACGGTGAGAAAAGGAAAATGATAGGGGCTATGTACTTCATGACACTGACCCCCTTCCTGGATTACTGATCCACCTATTACCCTTCTCCTTCGGCTTCCGTGACCTTCTTTATCCTTGAAATGTACAGTATTACATCATTATTTCTCACAGATCGGACTATGTATATAAAGCCAGCCCCTCACAGCCTGGTCCCTTATCTTGACCTCTCTGTCATTATCTTGGGACCAGGTATGTGCTTACTTACTAGTCCTTAGGACTACAATACTAATATAAACTCTGTCATTATCTTGGGACCAGTCTGTCTTTGCTCCGCTTAGTCGCTCCACACTATCATTCTGCTCAGTTGCTCCACCTCCCTGCTCCGCTTAGTCACTCCGCTGCTGCTGCTTTGTGACAAACAGGTGGACTTCTATCCAAAGCTTTTTTAAGGGATGTGTAGACTAACCAACTCATGGTAGTATGGGTATAGGGTTCCTTCAACTATTAGACTGATTCAGTATTGACTTTGACTGTTAATCTGGGTCTCAATTACAATCCTCTTGATATGAATCTACGCGTGAAAGTGTCACAATTCACTGCATAGACATCTAGCCAAAATTTAGGCATGTCAGCATTGCTCTGGTGCTCAGTACTCTGAGATATACCATTTATTGTAATCTCTTCTTATTGTTCTTTCTCTCTAGTTCACTTTTGTTGTCTTATTCTCTACCCTGAAGGTACTATATGTACAGCCCCTAGTAGCTAGTTTGGTGCTCCACACCGTTACACTGATTAGTAGTTACAAATACTCCTGTACTGCACTTTAGTTCCTCAGTTTAATTATTGACTTAGATCATCTTAGATCAACACTCTCTGTCTCCTAAAGTCCTCAGACTCATTAACTTAGGTACTTAGGGGTTATTATATAGTCACTCTGAATATATTTACTCTACAAAAGATACAGATTGGGTCAACAGTGCAGTCTAGAAGAAATTGGTTATGTAAAAGTGGCTGTGCTAGTCAAAGCAGGTAGAGTGTGGGAATTGGAAATGTTGAGAACTTGCATAGTTCAAACCTACAAGACAACTTGCTGATTTACAACTTGCGCATTTTTGCAATTTGGTAATTTACAACTTGCACATTTTTGCAATTTGGTAATTTACAACTTGCACATTTTTGCAATATGATTTATTTTACAGTATTATGCCCATATAAACGTAACTGCGTGTTTAGAGATTTCTTCTAAAGGATCAGTTCGCCCATTTCCTTCCTATTCCTTCATCCTTGCAATTATTCACATCAAGTTCGTTTCCCTATTATCTGTTTCCCATTCGACAGATTTTGCTCGAAGTGTAACATAGTCATTAATACGCAGGCGCATCTATGGGTATCTGCAGTAACTATATGGTTGATTTAATTAGATCTAACTATGCAATCCTCTACCTGAATTATCTACATAAATCTGATATGAATCGAGCGTTCTGTCAATACGGACCCACACCAGTATATACAGTGGAGCACCGAATACCTCAAAGAGAGTTCAAGAATCGATTCGCCATCTCGAATCCAAGGAATGTGGCACCGTTAGCGAATGGGGACCTACAATTGTTAGTTATAGCAGCAATTGGATAAGAACACAAAGAGTATTGACCTGATCAATGTTGGTCCAAGCCCTCTCAAGAACGCTTTCGGACCCTCACTTCGCCACACCTGTTTTGCACAGTCGAGGGAGGAGGCATACTTTCTACCAGTGGTAGGAGTAAAACCATCTGTCTGCATCCGGGATTTTATCATATCAATGGGGTATATTACAGCCCATAGCTATATGCAGATGCCTCGTGAACTGAAGGTCATCGAAACAAAAACTAGCGCTTACAGCATAACCCGCTGCCGCCCCATACAGCACTGCATTCATCGGGCTTAACTCTTCTCTCCTTATTCCCTTTAATCGCATCTCCCGCTGAACAAGTTTTTCGTAAGCGAGGAAGTAGACTCCGTATCCTGTAGCTTCACGAAGGAATGTTACGCCTTGACCTTTGAAGATCCCTCCAATGCCATGTGCGGTGTAGATTTTCCTCATCGCATCGAACGGGCCGTTATACGGCGGATTGATTGAAGGTTGTGTTTGAAGACCTTGATACACCATAGGCATAAATAACGCAATAAACGATCTTGCAAAACGCGACTCACGGATACGTATATGTTCTACTGGACCGGACACAAAACCGTTGGCAAGCCCTGCTGCAACGCCTGATGCAACCAGCTGACCCGCATTGAGATCTTTGCCTGTCGATCCTCCAATACCGGAAGCGATATTCCGATGAGTGAAGAGACGCTTCATGTACTCTATAACACCAAACTGGATTGAAACACAGACACCGATTCCAAGAAGGGGTGTAAGAGTGCCCTGTTCGAAAAAGTAGCCAGTGAATAACGGAGTTATAGGTAATGGCTGTATGAGAAATACCTTGTAGAACGCCAAAGGCCCCTCGTTTTTAAGGATTCCTCCTGCACAGTGCATCATACCAGAATACATTCCATTCGGGGCTGTTTGCATTCGCTTTCAACGTTCAAATAAAGGAACGTCAGGAGCAGCACGTTGATAACGTCTTTGAACATAAATATTTTCCATACATAAATTTCAAAAAAGCACACTGCTTACCACTTTGACGATGTCAAATGGTTGCCCGACAAGCACTTGAGCAATTCCTCCGGCTGTCCCAGCGGTGAGATCCTTGATGGTTTTGGACATGGTGATATAAAGACGGAGGAAAGTTAAAATCGGGAGATGGTTGGACACAGCGAAGCTTGACGGCTGACTCGAGAGATAACAATTTTTTAAATCCGTGGGTACGTGATTAGATACGATTTATAATATCTAATCTCAAAGTTATTTAAAATGCTTCCTTCGTTTTCCTTCGTTTTCCACTTACACCAGCAGCGTTATACAAGTAGCGTAGAAAGGTTATAAACCTACGCTATGCTATGAAAGTGCAGACCGGACAAACAATGGCATAACAAATACCGCAACCCAGGCGCTAAAACGGCTTCGAGTTGGCAAAAACGCAAATGAAATTTCATCATCTATTACAGACAAGTTTCCTCCAACCTTACACAAGTCGTATGAGACAGAAAATGCGCCCTTAGTAGAGTGCTCAAGTCAAGAACTTGCCATCATTCGAGACCCAGGAGTAAACCATTCTACAATTGACATACAACTGCCGAATGCCTTTTTCACGAAGGCTAAACAGATCTCCGTTGTCCGTACCTCCCTGGTACCTCCCTCCTCATTCTCTTCGCCATCATTTATATCTGAAATTCCGGGCTTCAACGTTATAGGGGAGCATTTCGCGATCGTGAGGACTAAAGACTTCTTCGCCAGAATCAAGACTCAAAATTTGGTTGGAGAAGATATAGGGTATTATGACATCGCTCTCGTCGCCCAAGAGTCGCCGACGTGAGTGTACTATGTGGGAGAATTCAACTCCTGGATATACCCTTTACTTCCGGCGGAGGAAGGGGTTTAAATATGTATACGTGTCTGAATGTTTCTCCAGGTCGTCGAGGTCCTCACGTCGAACAAGCTTTCAGCGAACTGTGTGCCTAGTTCTGGATAGAACGACAAAGAACGTGCCAAGCCCCGGAAAATAACATTCGACGTGAGCAACTCATCATTTCTGCGTCCAAAAATAGGAACATCATCTTAACCCGGTCAACCTGGGGCGCATTTCCATGTTCTGAAAGATAACTCTGTGGCAAATTTGTCGTAGTTTTTGATCAGTTTATTGGATTAAAGATATTCTCAAACACGGCGATAGCACAGGAAACACTACTGTTGATCGCACGGGCGGCTTGAACATACTTGGCAGAAGTTCGACAAGATTCTTTAGGACAATCAGAGGAGACCAAAGGTTGAATTCGTTGCACCAGGGTGCGATCAATAGCTACAGATAGGATTTCTGATCGATTCGACCATGAACAGTTCAACAGATTGCGTTCAAGTCTGGTGGGATTGACCGTACTAGAGGCCGCACAGCGAAAGCAGTTTTGGATCCCAATGCAAAAGACCACTTACTCTCTACATTGTGGTTGAATGACTTTTGCATTTCCCGTTTTTGGAATTGATTGGTAACGGATTGGCATCTACAAGAGCTACGCTGAGGAGAGCGGCAGCCAAGAAAGGACAAACTGAATACAAGATAATAGTAACAATCGCGAGTGGGCAACGTGTGGAATACGAGCGCTGAACAGGACAAAGTGGAAGTGACAGACCTGACGACGAGTTGACGGCGTAATTGGCGACAAGGATACTAAGGGGGCGATGGACAAAAAACGATGGGTAGAAGAAAATATTTGAACACCAAGAGACAGCGTGAACATGGCATTATGTCAAAGAGAAATAAGAACGAGAGCAACACACAAGTCAGGATCCATGATTGTAGAATTGTTAACGAGCGATAGAGAAAGCAGCGGTGCTCAGCCTCGCTTAGCACTGGAAAAGGAAGGGATGAACTAATTTCATTGATGGGCCAAGTTAGTGAAGAACGAAGATTATACTAACCGAACCTAGCATTGGGACTGCATCAAGGGTAATTTTTGTGAGTTCGGTCCGAGGTGAGGCCTATAAGGCTTATCACTCGTGGAAGAAGAGACACCACTTGACCCATCCAGAACCTACTCCAACGCATCACCAACTTATCAGAGCTTAGCAGACTCCAGTGGGCCCGCCAAAAAACCTCAAATGTGAGCTACAAGATCAAATGAATAGAAGTCGGTGACATCTGGTGACCTATGCTAACTAGGAATGTTCGCTATCCTATGAAGAGGTGATAATTCTCAACAGATATGATGGTTTTCTTTGGAAAAAAAGGATTCTACTTAGTATGCTTTACATAAAAGGAAGTCAGACGCTTGTCGCTTATTCAGAAGTGATCCGCCATCTGATTCTTGCATCGCCGTACTTACTACTATTGGCAGCGGCTTTCCGGCGGTGCAGATGAAACCAGCTGAAACACGTTGCGCCCTGTTGCGCCTCGCGGCCGTGACTGGTAAAATCTGGAACTCAGGGTGGTCCCGCACTGCCTTTTTTGATAACGGCAATCTTTTGTTGTTGCATTGTGATGGCGATGGCGGCAGTGCTTTGACATTCAACCAGTTCAACCCTGCTCATCTTTTTTTCCGTTTCTTCCGATGTTTCTAACTTATTCAAGTACTCCCACCAGTACTTACTGATCTCTGATCAGCAGGAAGGGTTTGGAAAGGTAAATATGGCATGACTTGACAAGAAATCACTTACACTATCTGCCATCATAGGGACGGTCATACTGGAAAGTGTCTATACGACTGTCATTCTGTAATTTATTTATCACACCATAACTCAATGGCTCGCGCTCTACCTACGCCGCCGTCTCTACCTACCTCCCCTCCGGCAGCTACTCCTCCTCGACCTGTACCTGCTACTCCTCCGCCTCGCATTGCATCTGCTACTCCTCCTCGACCAGCACTACCTCCTCCGGCAGCTACTCTTCCTCGACCTATACCTGTTACCCCTACTCCTAGAACTGCATCTGCTACTCCCCCTCGACCCGCACTACCGACACCACCGACAGCCAATAATACTCCTTCCGGATCATTTAGCAAAAAACGCAACTTTAATCTTCAGCTGCCTACGCCTCCCTTGTCTATTGCATCTCCTCCTACCAGCTCTTTACCTTTACCACCGCTTCCAACACGTAACGCGCCAGGCCAGCCTTCACGTCCAAAGCACATACTATCTATCGACGTACATAATGCCCAGCCTCATAATACTGGCTTGAGTCTTTCGAATCAAGGTCCCTTTGGTCGTGGCGCAGTGGGTCTCGGGTCAGGCCTACCTCCAATTTCGGCCAGCGTGTTGATGACACCTGAAAGTTCGACGACACAGAGGCAAAATCTGCAGGCGGCGTTAACTACGGCGTTAGAGCAAATGCAAGTCAACGAAAGAAGGCCTGCGCTATCGTCTTCTTCGTCGAGCATGACTCTGATTAGTAGTGGCCTTGCATCGAATGGTAGCGACGTTTCAATCACCTCATCTATGTCTGCAGCTACAACTGCGGAATCAGCAGATTGCCGCAGTCTTTCTGATCGTGACCGCGTACTCAACACTGGGCCGCTGCAGGAGGATGATCTCCGAAATCTGGCAGAGTTGGGAATGGGTAACGGCGGGAGTGTGATGAAGGTTCAACATGCTCCCAGTGGAGTAATCATGGCGAAGAAGGTCTGTTGTTCACCCTCCTTGGAATGTCCTTAATTGAATTTCCCCCAGATCGTTCTCATCGACGCCAAACCATCCATTCGCAAACAGATCTTACGAGAACTGCATATAATCCATACATGCTCTTCGCCATATATAGTTTCCTCTTTCGGAGCCTTTATTTCTGAACCCAATATCTGCATTTGTATGGAATACATGGACAAGGGTTCTTTTGACTCAATCTACAAATCTATCGGACGTTCAAAATTCAACGGTCACTCTACGACTGGGGATGCAGGTGCTGAGGAATCGACTGAAGGCCCAATACCTATTTGTATAGTCAGGCAGGCGGCGAAACGAGTTTTAGGAGGATTAGTTTATTTATATGAGGCTATGGGCGTATTGCATCGGGATATCAAGCCAAGCAATATTTTACTCAACTCGGAAGGTGACTCTTCCTTTCGGAATTTCACCACGCGAAATTTCCTCTCGAATAAAATGGTTGCTGATGATTCCCTGCTTTTCAGGTCAAGTCAAGCTTTGTGATTTCGGCGTGAGTGGAGAGCTAGAAAATAGTGTAGCAAAAACTTTCGTAGGGACAAGCGTGTACATGAGCGTGCGTCTTTCATTCTCTATTGCTTATGAAATAATAGCCTTATGAATGTTTCTTAAACCATAGCCTGAACGGATCCAAGGTTCCGACTATTCGGTCAAGTCGGATGTTTGGAGTTTAGGAATCACCTTGATCGAGCTTGCTCATGGATGTTTCCCGTTCGCCGATACGGAGGTGGATGATAGTCCATTAGACTCAGGCGAGTATATCTTCCCCAACTGGCCTTCTCCCTTACTGAATTCGCTTCCTCCCCCTCAACAGCTGCCCCATCCGCCACACTCTCCCCAACGACGCACGCCAGACGGAGTCGACGTAAGTCAAAAGGGGTTTCCGTTCACGGTGGCGTCGGTACACTTTCCATTCTGGAATTAATGCACCACATCGTACGGGAACTGCCACCGGCGCTAATTACCCCTTCGATACCGCATTCCAAGGATTTTGGTGAGGATATATCGCTCTCTCGATTGAATACAAATTGACATTCTTATGACTATCGTATACGTCAACTCCACTACAACGCATTCCAACTTTAATCAACGTTCCACTGACCTCGAACAGCGGGGGAGGCTGCGCAATTTGTGGACCATTGTCTACGGAAAAACCCTAGTGAAAGGATGAGTCCAAAGGAGTTATTGGCTATGAGCTGGATGGATGATGAAGGGAGAGAAGATGAGATAGATTTGAGGACGTGGTCCGGAACGCTATGATACTGTGGGGTTGTGTGAACACTGGTACCTCCATACACAGTTTTTTTTCAGGGACTAAGCGGAACATACTACCCATGAGCTTATTGATATTGATATTAACCTCGGTGTAGCTCGATGTTCATAATATTGTAACAGTGCGAAATCCGCCATGATGAAAGAATCTTCCAGAAAGAGTGGTCGAGGTACGGGTGTGTTCGTTCTTGGTTTGTTCTACCGTTCGTTTGTCGTTAGCTGAAGAGTTGAAAAGACTGAACCTAAGAAAGTGCCAATCTACACACACTCACGTTGTTTTTGAGTTCCTTTCTTACGATCGTGTCCACTCGAAAGCGTGTTGAATATTGAGATGAATGAATCAGGTAAATTATGTACTCTGGAGGTATTACAGGGCGATTTACGATATACCAAAAGCATGATTTTAACTCTATGTCTTCTTTTTCTTCGCAGGCCTTTTAGCCGCTGAAGCTGACGTTACAGACCCACTCGGTGTTGCAGGCCTCGAAGATGCTATTTCATTTTTTACAATTTCATCCGCGCCGCGTTTCTACAGGCCTAAATCAGTGACTCTGAATTAGGTTTAAGGTATGATCTGCGACTGACTTTGCTTTTAGAACCACTTTTCTTTTGTTCTTCCTCTTGTCGAACCTTCTCCTCTGCTTCTGCCTCCCGTTCAATCATCGCCAATAAGGTATTACATCTCCTTCCTAGCTCCGCCGCACTACGTGATTTGAAGAACCAGTCGAACCGGAAGACGGGAAATTCAGATATATCTCGTTTAATCTTCTCGTAGATTTCAGCGTCGCCAATCCCGCCAAGTCCTGCGCCCCCACTACCCGCCCCCGCTCCGTTGGTACTAGCAGATGAGCCGGAGGAGTTCAACCCATAATGGTACAGTCGACACAAGAGGTACCGGTCCTCCTCCTCTGAATACACCTTTCCTTTCGTAGTCGGGTAGTTCAGCTCAAGTTCTTGCATAGGATACCGTACGGAGTTTATCTTTTGGTCGAGGAGGAACTCTAGATTGGAGCGTTTGTTACGCTTGGCAATTCCTTCAGCGATTCGGACTTCAATACGAGGATATTCTATTTCGAGATGATTGTCGAAGTCAGTCTCGCTTCTTACAGGAATACTGTTATACACACCGCTCAATGTCTTCCATTTCCTCTTAAAAGTTCTGTAATATTTCTCAACCTCTTCCGCGGTCTTCTCTTGAATGTCGGCTGCATACACCTCCGCAGGTTGATCCCTGATGATGAAATTTGTAAGACCACGAGTGTTCTGAATGGTTACAGTCCAGCATACCAGCCATATGCTTCTAACCCCTTCACGAACTGCTGGAAATCCCTCCTACTCCAATTTGGAAAACCGTGTTCGAGGTAAGATTCCTTCAGTGCAATTTCCGAGTCGACAAGAGGCTCCGCTGTACATTCATTCAGCACATGTAATAGACGATAGTAAAGCTTGGACTCACCGGTGTCAATGAACTCCTGCTCCTGTTGCCTCTCGATCTCTAGTTCTGCCAACGTATCTGCAGTATCTTCAGCGGTAGGTTCTCTGACCGTGGCAGGAATTCCGTTGAGACGTTTGTGCACAGCAAGTTCGCGCTCTTGTAGCACAGAGAGTTCCGGTGGGAAGAATTGAAAGTCTTGACTAGGGTGAGACAGTAAGCCATCTGTCGGGAAGAAACTGAGTGTGTCGAGCTTACATAGTGACTTGTTTCGGTGCTTTAGGCAACTTCGGACCTTTCTCTATTTTACTCGGACCTGCTCGTAATGTGTCTTTGAAATAATTATCCACGGAGTAGTTGGACTTGCGCTCGCGCTTGGATAAGGACAAAAGGTTGAAATTGAGAGCTTTGCGCTAGATAAAGAAGGTGAGCAATGGATGAGTGGCCGCATCGCTATACCTTGAACTCACCCCACTTCGGAAATCCTCTCCTTCCCATTGCTGCACACTCGCATCGCTCTTGAAATTACTCAAATCCTCCAAATTCAGACCTTCATATTTTGAGTTCAGTTCTGACGTCCGTTCCTCTCCCTTTGCGATAATGGCATCAATGTCCAGGTCGTCAGAATCACCATTGTCTCCGCCGTGAATAATCTTCTCCGCTCCATGTGTGATCATTTCTAACAGTTCGTCCTTATTCGCCGCCTTGTCTACTTATCCGGTTAGAAATCTTTCAAGGATTTATCCTCGACATCAGGCTTACTCGTCTGAGCCGCGCCGGACGGTCCACCTCGGCCTTGTTGGATGACCAACTGATCTAACCGGAGTTTCTGGGCAGCTCTCTCCAACATTCTCTCTTCAACTGACCCTTCGGTGATGAAGCGGTAGACGTAAACTTGCTTTGTTTGCCCTATACGATGAGCACGGTCCATAGCTTGTAGATCTGCTTGTGGATTCCTGTCAAAGGCGAGATCATTGGTCATGTTTGTGTTTGAAAAAGGACAAGCCGGTCGCTGATCATCGCATCGAGCGATACCGATGAAACATGAGAGAGAACACACCAGTCACTATCATACAACACCACTATATCTGCTGTGGTCAAGTTGATTCCCAATCCACCTGCCCTTGTCGTCAGCAGGAATATGAACTTTTCTGAGCCGGGGGCATTATACTCGTCGATGGCCACGATTCGATCTTCATGTGCGGTTCCACCGTCGATCCGGTTGTATTCTTCAGAATCGTATATGTTAACAAAGGAAGGTGGCAGAAGATGAACCCAGGCGATGAGAGAGAGAGTAAACGTACTAAATCCCCTGAAAAGGCAATAATCCTCCAAAATGTCCAACACTCGACTCATTTGAGAGAAAATGAGGACACGCGATCCTTTCGCCTGGGACGATGAGGCATCAACATCATGAATATTGCAATGGTGCATAGTGCGGTTACCTTCATTTTTACCAATAGTCTATCTAAGATCACCATCTTGCCACTGTTTTCTATGAGATGCTCATCGGTGGTATAGGGAGGCCCAGGCTCTGCACCGTCAAATAAGTAAGGATGGCAGGTCACTTTGCGGAGCTACAGACCAGGTTATGAGCAAAAGAATCTTGGTGGATAGTACGAAGCAAAATTTTTAATGTACCTGCATAACCAAGTTCATCAAGCGTGTCTTCCCTTCCTTCTTTCCAGTCAAACCATTCACAGCGTCAATGTCTTTTTCGAGAACTGAGCGGTACCAGCGACGCTGCATCGGAGTAAGGGGCACATAAATGTTGATCTCCTTTTCTATAGTCAAAAAAACTAGGGTAAACGAAAACAGAAAGTTATGAGGAGGAAGATGCTTACTGGGTAGCAAACCCTTCTCCACGTCCGCTTTCACTCTCCTCAGCAAGAATGGCCTCAAAATCTTGTGCAATGCTTCAACAACTTTTTGTGATTTCTTTTCTTGGTCTGTCTGCTCCTTTTGCTTTCCCTGAGCTACGCTTTGGTTTTCCCCTTCATTTGGTTTCTGCTCAACCTCAGTACCATCAACCTCCATCGCGGCAGGGTCTTTTTCAGATGCATTGTTCACAGCCGTGTCCGCGGTTGTGATTGTGGCGGCAGTAGGAGCATCGTCCTTGTTCAAGAATGAGTCTAGATCCGAAAAGCTAACGAAAATCTCGGGGGCAATGAAATTCAAAAGTGCCCACAGTTCCTCTAACGAGTTCTGCAAGGGTGTTCCTAAGGTATAGTGAGCGACAAGGGGCATTAAGCGGGTGGAAATTCAAAATGGCACCTGTGATGAGTAACCTTCCCCTAGATGCAAATGCTCGGACAATCTGAGAAAGAAGTGAGGAAGAGTTTTTTATTCGATGGGCTTCGTCGATAACGATGTACTGGAATGAGAATTTCTTCAACGTTGAACGCTCAATGAGGCAGATTTCGTATGAGGTGATGAGGACGTCAAAAGGGAGAGCGAGGCCACCATCTTGTTCTTCTCCTTGGGAAAAAGCGAGGAGCTGATCTTGGATTATGCTTTGTCGTTCGTCTTTGGAACCAGTGAGTATGACCACACGGAAGAATGGAGTCCATTGAGCAAATTCTCGTGCCCAGTTTTGCAATGTAGACTTCGGAACAATGATGAGATGGGGACCGGGGGTAGAAAGGTGGTGATAAAGGTATCCGAGGAAAGAAATCGTTTGGAGGGTTTTTCCGAGACCCTGAAGAACATTGTCAGTTTGAGTTCAAAGAAGATATTGATACGACGCCATCCAAATGGAAGAGTGACCAAGGTCGTAACCCACCATTTCATCAGCCAAAATTCCATTCAAACCATTATGATGCAAAGAAATCATCCAATTCAACCCTTGCAGTTGATACGGCCTCATTGTGCCCTCGATGTACGACGGACTCTCCTCGAAGACCATAGGCATGTCTTCTGCGCCACCAAGCTCCTTCTCCCCATCTTTGAGCAGTTCCTCGTCTTCCTCCTTCTCTGACTTACGATGACGTGCACCGCCATTCCCAGCTTTCCCGTTCTTTCCCTTCTTCTTCCCATTCCCTTTTCCCTGCTGGGCATCGAGTAAGGCAGCGTATTCTGAATCTCTTGCTCGTTTGATATCAACAAAATGTTTAAACAGTTCCGTCTGGCCGAGAAGGTAGGAGTACCGCTTCACGGCGTCGGCCTCTTTAGCTTTGTCCATCTCCACACGCTGATCGGCGAGTTGGTGTTCAGCAGCTTTTGAGGCGCCTTTTCGTCCACCTCCGGTAGATTTCCTTCCCTTAGCTTTGGATTTGCCTTTGCCTTTGGAAGGTACGGGCTCATCTGGCTCAGAGGCCAGCTCATCATCATAGAAGTCAGCTTCGGATTCGCCATCTGCACCAGTAGAAGGCTGTCTAGACACGATGTTGGACGGCACTACGTCCGAGAGTAGCTCGTCGTCAGGCCCGACCGCTGTGAACGTCTGTTTGTCGTTTTTTGTAGATAGTACAAGCAAAGTTATTAACAAATCAGGGGTGGAAGGACGCGTCAAAAAGGATTGACTCACGCTCATCGTTAATTCGGCCTATTCGTCTTCGTGATGATTGTTGAAAAAACAAGAGCTAAACTAATACGAATGAGCCCAAACGTGACGAACGTGATCGTCACGCGAATGCCACAGCGTACCCCGCGGACTATGTATCTCTCTAAACATCGGTCGAATTAGTTGGATAGGAATTCGTTAACATTCTGTGCCTCAGCTGAAGGTGTCAAGAGCATTCAGACTCTGCATTTCGGGAGACTACATAGGATTATTTCTTCCTTGTTTCAGCAACTCCCTGACCAAGAACAACCAAGAATTAGCAATCATACTGTAAGTGACATGCCGGTATACCAACGGGCCTACTGTAGGTAAAGACTGGGTAAAAATACTACTCGTGTTACATTGGTGGATATGATCCGAAATGATGATGGTGCAAGAGAAAGAAGAGGTCGAGGGAGGGGAGTCTTGCTATACCTGAGATCATTTGACTAGAGTGTTACATCTCCTCTGACACGGTTTGACGTGCATGGGGATCTAGGGGAATCCAAAGTATAGGAGCAGGGCGAAGAACGTTTCCTGAAGTAGATTTGTATACCTCTACTCCACATAAGCACTGGGCGCACACAATTCGAACGTGTAACAAGTGAGTTGTATACACACCGCATGTTTCCAGATTTATCCAGCTATTCCACCTTATGCATCGCGATTAAGAGCTCGGTTTAGACGGTTCCTGAACTCTGGTCTTGTGTTCTTTTGATTCAAGAAATTTTTCTTCATCTGGAGAAAGAGCAAAAAGAGTTGATTTTTGTCGAGAAACCCAACTCCGAATCTTGGACGTAATGGGTTGGACATTACAGATTTAACAGATATTTTGACGTACGGGTTGAAATACATGGTCGTCGTTTCCAAAATCGTAGAATAAAACGGCGTAGATCATTATACCTTCAACGAGGTATCAGATGCGAGAATAGATGTATAAAACTTTCGTACCAAATATTGATATATTCGAAGCTCTTCCTGCGTATTTGTAGACCCAAGGTGGTCGAAAGTCATTGGACTCCGAAGACGTCTGATTTCTTCTCTGTGTAGAGGTTGATATAGTGCGTAAAGGCTGTTTGACAAGAAATTTGAACATCCAGTGGCAGAAGGGTGAAAAGGGACAATATGCGTGAGAATCATCAATATAGCCTGGCCGCAAATCATTTCGCTGGTGGTTCATTGGGTAGGGATTTCAACCTCCGACCAACTCATCCGTTCTCTCTCACAATCTTTTTTCTTATAAAGGAGCAACAAAATTTGACAAGGACACTTCAGATGCTTTTGTGGCTGAGTGAAGCTCTGTGTCCACAGGTCGGCATTCATCCGATACTGCTGTCGTAGTTCCAAATACCTTTCCCATGAATGAACCCTTGCAGGCAGGCTAGCTAATTTGCCCGAACCCATGGCAGCTTTATCCATTGCGTTAGCACTTGCTATCAATCGAAAATATTCCCTCTTCTCCTCTCGCTATGCAATTACAGTGGAGCTTTATCCGGAGCCCTTGAAATGCTGCGGCAAGTATGACAGAAATACCATAGAGCTTTCTGTTGATCTGAGCCATCCGTGCAACTCATCGATCATCTTAGGTCTTCTTTTCTTCTTTTCTCAGTGCCGCAAAGAAGTTTGGAGACATTGAATACACTTGACAGTTCTTTCCCCTCGATCGAGAGCCAACATCAGCAAAGATCCATTTGAACCGAGAATGTCACCACCCAACTGGACCCGTACTCTGAATGTGGCACAAAATAATTAAACCACATAGAAATTCAGGATTCGGAACCAAAGATTGTGAGATGAGGAGATATGGATCGCCTAGCAAAGACCGCTGTCATTTCACCATGCTAGTAGTATAAATACAAATGGCACTACTCACCTATGCCCAATTCACCCTTGAGTTCCTTGGATGTATCTCTTCCTCAGTTCTTTGTTCTTGTATGTGGGGGCCCTCGCTATCTACAGGCTCTTTTTCCACCCTCTTTCCAAATATCCTGGGCCGCTTCTAGCATCCCTCACGGACTGGTATGAAATGTACTACAACATCATCAAAGGAGGCGCACTTGTCACAAAAATCAATAGGCTACACAAAGTACATGGTAAGTTTGTGCCCCTCTCACTTCTGTCATACACCATACCAACCTCATTCCTGCAGGTCCTGTAATCAGAATCGGTCCTAATACAGTTAGTCAAACCCACTCACTCCGATGACGGTTATCTCAAAACCATGATGTATAGCTGCATTTCAATGACAGGCATGCTTACCATGATATTTACACTTATGGGGTCGACGTTGGTCAAAGAACCTGAATTTTATCTTGGTTTCATGTCCCACGCTCCTTCAGGTCTCGTTTCAACCTGTGATCCCCAGGATGCAAAGGATCTGTTGAGGCATACTCCGTACGTCCCTCGTACGTACTAACATAACCGTAGTCGGGGAAGGATAACCGGAGACGGCGTTATTACCATATCCTGTACAGTTCCCAATAGATCACGCAGCTACGATATACACAAGCCCCTCAGTTGCTATACTATCAACTGAGGTGAGCTCAAGCATACACTTAGATTAAACACATACTAACGCACAACGTAGTTTACTTAGTCTTAACAGGTACTAATACAGTTGCTATACTATCAACTGAGTTTACTTAGTCTTAACAGATTATGAGACTCGGAGCCTAACCGAAAAGAAGAAAAGTCTAATCGAAAAGGTATTCAACTCGGAGGTATTAACATACAAAATGTCATTCGGAAACAGCCCGAATATACCGAGACTCCCGGACGAGAAACAGCTCGTCGGTGAAGATAATTGGAGGCCATTCAAACGCGAAGTAACGTTTGCGGTGCAATCAAAGGGACTATCGGGATACCTCGACGGAACTATCGCCAGACCGAACAGCTATCCGGCTACGATATACCCTCCGACTCAGACCAGTACACCCTTATTTAGTCCGACACCCTGCCCAGAGGAATGGGAAGCCCGAGACCGACTCGTAGCAGGCGCCATCGTGTCAAACATTACGGACCCAGTCGGCCTGGGGATAGATGAAACAAAGAGAGCGTCGGAAATATGGAAGGAGCTGATTAGACGATTCGAGAAACGGGACGAACAGCGAATTCACCTGGCCGATACGAACCTTCGCCAGGAAAAGTACGACCCGGAGATGACGATGGAGGATCACGAGAAAAGGATGAGAAACCTACTGAAGAAAGTACACGACCTCGGGGGAACAGCAACGGACGCACAATTCCGCCGCATTGTTATCTCCTCGATGCCACCAGGATGGAGGCAGGACGTTCGAAGCGTCCCGGGGACGTCAAGCGTGGACGCATTCACGTACCTCCACACATTGTGGTACGAAAAGGAAGAGGAACGAAAGGAGGAGGAGCGGGACACAAAGCGAGTAAAGGCACTAATGGCGGCCCACACGCATGTCACTGCACCCAATCCGTCCTCAGCGCAGGCAAACCAACCGCGTAGCGGAAACAGAGCTAACATTACATGCCACAACTGCGGCAAACCCGGACATATAGCACGAAAGTGCTGGGCCAAAGGAGGCGGAATGGAGGGACAAGGACCCAAGCAGGGACAGCCAAGCAAACCGAAAATCGGAGCGAACGCCAACGCGACACAAACGGATGACAACGACACCCCGACGCCGATGGCCACCTATGTACTGTCAGCCGATAGTGGGACGAGTACGTCTACGTCTGCCCAGATCCACAAGTCAACCGCTGACATCACGACTAGACAGGATAATTCCGTTCTAAAAGGCGTATGTCAGTGGGAGACGATAGGAAGGGACGTAGATAGACACTTAACTACGGTACCGAAGGCAGAATGTACAGTCTGCCACAGTAGAACGTCCCTGTACTCAACGCCAGCACCAGTAATACGAACGTTTCTTGACTCAGGCGCGTCCGAGCACTGTTGGGTGCAACGATCCGACTTCATTGAGTACCACGAAGTGCAGGGACAGGGCGGGAGCAGCGCGATATCCGGCGCAGCGGGCAGATTCCAGATCCTGGGGACAGGTACCATCCAGTTCGTTACAAGAGTACAGGATGAGGAAAGGATAGTACGGCTCCAGGGGGTGAAACATACGCCGTCCTTCGGCCATAATCTAATATCTCTATTGACTCTCGACAACCGGGGAATGCGGGGAGAATGGGGGCTCGGAGTGCTAACCGTGAAAGCACCAAGCGGGAACACGATATTACAAGGCTTTGGGCGCAACAAAATGTACGAAGTAGAGGTCCTAGAATCAGGCGAAACGTCAGTGAACTACTCGAGAGCCAGAGACAGGCCAGCAGACATCCTTACCTGGCACAGACGGCTCGGGCATATAGCGATACGGCGGATACTGAGAATGTCGAACCATAACCTAGTAGACAGGCTGAATATAACGAAGCGCCAAGTCCATGGGATGTGCGAAGACTGTCTATACGGCAAAGCAACGAAACGACCCTTCGACGAAATCCTTACGCACGAAACGGAGGTACTGGAAAGAGTACACATGGACTTGTTCGGACCATCACGGACACAAAGTCGGGGAGGAGCAACATACCTAATGTTATGCACCGACGGGAGATCTTCGTTCAGAGTCCCATATTACCTGTCCAACAAGAGGAAAGAGACAGGCCTCAAGGCACTCCATGAATACCGCGTCATGGCCGAGAAACAGACAGGGAAGCGCCTGAAGATTATTTGGATTGACGGAGGAGGGGAACTGAACAACGGAGCGGTCAACGAGTACTGCAAGGAAAACGGCATCCTCATTGAGAAAGTACCCCACGATTCATCTGCAGTGAACGGGGTGGCTGAGAGGTCATTCCGAACAGTGATGGAAGGAACACGTACCTTACTCGAGGAATCAAACCTGCCATACTCCTTCTGGGGAGAGGCATCATCCACGTTCATATATGTGAACAACTTTGTCCCCTCAGCCCGCTTCCCTGACGTTGTACCAGTCGAGGCCTGGACCCAAAAACGACACGATATATCGCACCTGAGGCCATTCGGATGTGATTGCTGGGCGACTCTGCCACGGAGACGAACCGATGGGAAATTGGGTCGACAAGCGGTGAAAGGAAAAATGCTGGGATATATGGGTCGACGGGGCTACCGAATCTGGGTACCAGAGCTAAAGTGAGTGGAAGAATCACACGATGTGACGTTCGAGGAGGGGACACCACACAGAACCAGAACAGTAGAGGAGGTGGACGAGGAGGAAGGTGCCAGCGAAGAGACAACCAGGATATCAACGCCGGAAACAGACCCGCTGGACCCACGACCAAACACCCCTGCTAATACCACCGAAACTACAGGTAACGGCGATCAACCACCGGCTCAACGGGAAAACACTCCGATACCCGAGGGAACCCATATGGAGCTAGATGCACCGATTATAGTGCCCGAACCACCTCGCCGGAGTGAGAGGGGACAGATACCATCACGTAGACAGCTCGAGAGCGACGAATACAAGGAGCGCGAACAGATGGCACAGGAAAGAAGAGAGAGCTGGACAGCGGACACTCCACTGGCGCTGATAGCCCAACATCCGTACGCATTCGCAGCAACGTCCGGGGACCTCTGGGTGCCACAATCATACAAACAAGCAATGCGACGTCCAGACCTCTGGACAGGTCCGATGGAACAGGAACTCCGGACACTGGAGGACAAAGAATGCTGGGAACTAGTACCCTTGCCACCAGGCGCGAATCTCACAGGAGGCCGCTGGACTTACGCAATCAAATTCGACGCCACGGGTAACCTACTGAAGCGGAAAGCCCGATACGTTGCACAAGGCTACACACAGATCCAAGGACTGGACTACGATAAGACTTACGGAGGAGTAGCACGAATGGAGTCCGTACGACTGGTACTAGCTATCACGGCCGTCCTCCGACTATCGATATTTCAGGTCGATTTCACGGCGGCTTTCCTTAACAGCCCAATCGCACACAATGTATACATGAAGCAGCCGGAAGGCTTTATCAAGCCAGGAAGTGAACATCTGGTATGTAAACTCAAGAAGTCCATCTACGGGACGATGCAGGGAAGCCACGATTGGCAAACCACACTAGCCGCCGGGTACAAGGAAGACGGGTATATTACCTCCAGAGCAGACCCCTGCATCAGGTACAAACGAGTAGGAGGGGAATACACCATCACTAGTACATATGGGGACGACATCTGCGGGGGATCTTCCACCATGGCAGGGAGACACCGGGCAGTTGCAGACCTTGGCCGGCGCTGGGAAGCAAACGAGGTAATGTCGGAGGTACTCCTGGGCATGACCATCCGGCAGAATCCCGAAACCAAGGCAATCACTATCTCCCAAAAGACCTACTTCCAACGAATGCTCACGCACTTTGGACTCGACCACGTACGCCGCCGGAACACACCACTTCCGCCCAACGTCAAACTCAGAGAATCGCCCGACCCGCTACCTGAGGATGAACGTCACTTTATGGCAGACAAACAATACCGGGCAGTCGTGGGATCTGTCCTATGGGGCCAAGTATGCACCCGACCCGACCTCGCGTTTGCGGGGAGTCTACTGGCACGGTATCAGCTCAACCCAGGCCGTGCACACTGGGAGTGCGTTGAATGGGTAGCAGGCTATATACTGAACACACTGGACTACAGCATCACCTACAGGGCTCCACCAGCAAAGCCAGGACCGGGAGACGGACTGAAACCGTACGCGTATGTTGACTCCGACCACGCAGGGTGCCAAGACACATACCGTTCGACCTCGGGACACGTTTTCTTCATGGCAGGCGCACCCGTCTCCTGGAGCTCAAAGCGACAGGCGACTGTAGCGCTATCGACTACGGAGTCCGAATATATCGGTCTATCCCGCGCGGCACAGCAAGCTGTTTGGCTAACGTCCTTTCTACAGGAAGTGGACCTGCGACAGGAAGGCCCGATAAACTTACTAGGGGATAATTTCGGGTCAGTATCCCTCACAGAAAACTCGAAGCGCCATGCTCTGGTGAAGCACATTGAGATGCGGCATCACTACGTACGGGAAAAGGTAGCCAGCGGGGAGGTGAATGTCACTAGGATCAGGTCCGGGGAGAACGTTGCCGACATCCTCACAAAAGCACTCAATGGCACGATACACTCAAAGATGGTCTCAATGCTGGGCATGGATCGTACGGAGTAGGGGGGGTGTTGAGGCATACTCCGTACGTCCCTCGTACGTACTAACATAACCGTAGTCGGGGAAGGATAACCGGAGACGGCGTTATTACCATATCCTGTACAGTTCCCAATAGATCACGCAGCTACGATATACACAAGCCCCTCAGTTGCTATACTATCAACTGAGTCAGTTGCTATACTATCAACTGAGTCAGTTGCTATACTATCAACTGAGGTGAGCTCAAGCATACACTTAGATTAAACACATACTAACGCACCACGTAGTTTACTTAGTCTTAACAGGTACTAATACAGTTGCTATACTATCAACTGAGTTTACTTAGTCTTAACAGGATCAAAGAAGTTTACTGGGACCAATGTTTTCTCGTCGAGCAGTATTGGCACTGGAATCTACTATTCAGAACCAGGTATACGAGTCGGTCTCATTACATTCACACTCACTGATATATTGCACCAATTCACCAGATTGATCAACTCATATCCTTGATTGAAGAGCATTATGTTTCCCCACATATAAGCATACCCATGTCCATGGCATACCGCTCTATCACTACGGACATCATCACTGAACACTGCTTTGCCAATTCTGCAAATACTCTGACCCCAAATTTTGATCATCCGATACAGATAGGTGTCAGGGACCTAATCAAAAGATTCTGGATCCAAAGACATTTTCCATCCCTTAACTCCTTGGTCTCCAAAGCACCTCCGAAACTTGTCCGTTGGCTTTTCCCTAGGTACAGAAGCTACATAGATATGAAAAGTAAGTATGAGAAGCAAATTGACGGACTCTTGGAAAATTCGGACTCTCTTTCCACTGTTGACCATGAAACAATTTACCATCATCTTCTCAACCCCAAGGTTGAAGTGTTACCTTCCCGGGAAACACTAGTCCATGAAGCATTCACCCTTGTTGCTGCCGGCAGTGATACTGTTGGCAATGTTTGCACTGTGGGGACATTCTATGCTTTAAAAATTCAAAATATACGGCATAAACTCATTGAAGAACTTCGTGAAGTATGGCCTGATCAAGATAGCCCAATGAGTTATGCTGTGTTGGAGAAATTGCCATATTTGGTATGCTATGACAGCTTTGACATTTCCTTTTCTTATTGCCATTGTCTATAGACCGCTTTCATTAAAGAAGCACTACGGTTCTCTTTAGGGGTAGTCCACCCTCTTCCTCGCATGACTGGTCCTACGACAATGAAAATTGCTGGACATGATATTCCTCCCGGTGTGCGTACTAGGCTACTGGTAGGCTGTGGCCCTGTGACTAATCATTGAATTCTTTGCTTTCATTGTCCAGACAATTGTTGAAATGAGCATAGTCTTTATGCACATGAACCCCGATGTATTTCACGACCCCTACACATTCAACCCGGATCGATGGTTGGCTGCAGACACAACAAAGATGATGCTTGATCTTGCTCCTTTCAGTAAAGGACCTCGTATATGGTACGCAGGCTTACTACATATATAGTGAACTAGGATGCTGATATAACCGTTTCAGCATAGGATTAAAGTATGTTCGTGTATTCTCTCGCCCCCTCAAGAAGCTAATTTCAGGTTCAGTCTGGCATGGTGTGAATTATACTTGATTTTCGGAAATATTTTCCGGAAACTTGACATGACGCTGCTTGAATCAGAAGTAAGGTAAGTATCGTGGCGATTCATTTGTCCAAATAACTGATGCGTCGAACGAACGACTCAGTGGAAGGACTGATTTCCGCCACAGTTTTGAATCCGATTATATCGTCCCGCGCTGGCATTGGGAAGAATACCGGGTTTCTGTTGCGAATGTGCTCGAAGCGTCTGTCACCAATGGACATACTTGAGGATACGCAGGCAAAGTGTAATGACCAACACAGGACAGGGCAGGGGTAATACACAAGTCATACAGGCTTTTCCCGCCACGGGACAGTAAACGTATGACTCGAATGTTCGCCAAGCAGCTATGTATTCAACGCGGAATTTTGCGCGCACTAGATTTCTGAATTCACCAAAGCAATTCTTTGAATCATTGCCTTACATCAATGTCAATGAATTCTCAAAGCAATGAAATGAAAATGGCCCCTAGATTATTTCGTTCCAGATTGCAATCAATACTTATGCCTAGGGTTTCCTCTTGAGTCATTCGCGTCATCTGCGACTCGTGAAAGAGATCGGAGTTAGGCAGCGCTGCATCGAAGATCGCTGGGACATAAATTACATAGATAAAAGCACCCTCAATCGGATAGACATACGAGGTCTATATTGCGGTCCTTGGAACATTTCGAACTCGTTTGTGATTGAGTTATATATAATGATTCAAAACACAACACACTTTATTCTGAGCTTGCAACACTAAGGCCCATAGCATGCACACCTGCTGCAGAAAGAAGATCCTCAACTGTTCGGGAAATTCCGTAGAAAGCCTGGGAGCCGTTGGGAAAATCAGGAGGATTGATACTTTTCAGGAAACACTCCTTTTGTTTCTCAACGTAGGCCTTGTTCATGGGCGTAGTCGGGACAGCTGGAATGTACATCACTGTAAGGTAAAAGAAATCACAGCCGTTCAAACCAGAATTGATCGCAGATATTTAGATCGAGATACTCACCTGCCGAATCCTCCTGACCAGTATGGTCTACCTCCACCGAATGAACAACGTCACAATGCCAAAATACGGTGTCTCCAGGCATAACTTTCGGAACAGAGATCATGGTCTTATCAAGCATCAAATGAGGATGGGATTCTGAAGTAGGCCACGGTCCAGCAAAGCCGCCATCTTTGGGGTAAATGCCGGGAAAATTGGCAGAGGATATGTCTTTGGGGAAGATGTTAGGAACGATGAAGGCGACAAACGGCAGATGCTAGTTTATTTACCGTAACTCCAATTCTTTGGATCAAGAATCCCGGCAGAGTCAAGTGATACTAGAGGGCGAAAAAACGGACGCAGAATTATATACGCATTCGAGAGAAGTACATCGGGGAAAACTTTTAGAGTTCCTTCTGTGGGCGCGGTCTCGCTGTAAACCATGAACAAAGATCAGCAAGATACTAGCTAAACAAAGAGATGGAAGCTGTACCTCATCGCAAGCCACCCCTGGAAGGTTCTGAACACCGATGCCTGTAAAAAGCTAAGAAACAAAGACACTGTTCAAAGACTAAGACCACGGACTTGATTAGCTCGGTGATACAAGGAAGAACGAGCATCGAGGCGGCCATTGAGAGCGTAAGGATCGTGTTTTCGCCAGTTCCCAGAAAGAATATCGTTGAAGCAAGACCTGAACGCTGAGTCTTGCCAGCGCTCAATCGAACCTCCTGTTCCCAATTCAGCATAATATCCAGATACACACAGGCTGCTGCGCACACCATCTACATGAGGCGGAAAAGAAGCCCAACCTCCACCTGGGTGTCTAATACGAAAACGGTCCGCGTAAGTCAGCGGTGTTGATAGATCAACACCTTCCATGGCTTTCTCGGAAGATGAAGATGAGTTTCGATAAAGATTATTTAACCATGTAGATGCTGCCAGGACATTAGGATGCGAACGGGCTTCAACTTGAGGCTTTGTCCAACTAAGAATCGCGAGAATTCACAAAGTTGCGGTACCAGGTATGAGCTTCACTTACTAAAGTTCAAAGAACTGTTTATTGTTCGCCGGAAAGCCTATCAACGGAAACTAAGTTTCTATCACGTAGAAGACACCCGGAGAACCACACCTGGTACATCGGGATTAGCTTTGATGAATTCTTTGAGAAATTCTTGCCAGGCTCTGGCTTCCTTGTCGTCTACGACATCTTTGATTACAACAGTTCCAATTCGACGGATTTCGTCCAGTCTCCCAGGAGATAGAGATGAAAGTTCGGAAAAATTGACTTGAGGAATGTACTGAAAAATGCTCAGTGACGGCTCTATAAATATCTCCACCACGAAAGACACACCTCCGAGCCTTTTCTCGAAATGCTTTCGGTCACTTGACTTAGTTCATGAATAATTTCCGACCAAGCCTTGGTGATGTGCGTTTGGAATTCAGATCCATAGGAAGACGCAATTTCTCGTTTGAGTTCCGAGAGAGTGTTGGTATGGTTGTTGGGGGTAGACATAATGTTAGTTCGTTCCCGGTCTTATATTTATGCACGCGTATGCCAAGAACCCGTGATTAACACCGCTAAAACCCTTTGATTCCGATGACTGCTCAGAGTACACTGCCGACGACAAGGATGTTGATAAAGCTGTAACCCAAATATTAGAATGGACCAAACATTTAACAGCTTCAATGCAGCGACAACATCGTAAATCAGAGCTGATGATGACGGTTCATCCATAGAAGGCCACTTATAGATGGTACGTTTATTGTCAGGGATTTCGGTGCCATCTATTGGATTTTGAGCGTATGTGAAAGTGCGTACTTTTTCTCCACAATGAATCTAGTGCAACGACCCCCCGATTGCATCAAGCAGGTATTGATTGCAATTTAAACATTCATCATTCGGTCAGCGTTGTCGATAAACGTATGATATAGAAAATATCTCCAGGATTACAGCGGAAGTAAACAACGTATCAACAATTGCATTGTGAAGCCTCTGGGACCTCGTTCGCCGGTGCAGTTGTGACATCGATTTCTAATAGCCAGGATGAGTTGGATAGTAAGACGAGGGAGAGAAGATATCGTACTAGCGTTGGTGTCTGTTTGATTCTCTTTCTCCATCCCCGGTAATGACATAGCGATCTTCTTAAACAGACTCTTCACATTATGACCAGCCTTTGCCGATGTTTCCATAAACATGATGTTCATGCTGGTAGCCGTTGCAGTAGCTTCTTCAAGAGTCACTTGTCTAAGGGGGTAAGATATTCAATGGCCGCCGCCATGAAGTGAGTGCAGCAAACACACCGCTTATCTGAAAGGTCTGCCTTGTTCCCTACTAGAACAATTATGACATCGTTCCCTCGCTCTGAACGAACATCGTCTATCCATTTTGTTGTTGATAGAAATGATTGTCGGTCTGAGGTTGTGTCAAATGAGTGTTGAGCTGGTCCGGAAGGTGGACGCACTTGTAATATCAAAAACGACGATAGCGACAGAGGAATCTCGGATATATGATGGAATGAGGGACCGAAAACGTTCCTACATGCGGTAAGAGAATTAGTTTAGAGTCTATTCGTAAGTAAAAGTGATGACTTACCTGGCCAGCCGTATCCCATAATTGTAACCGCACTGTCCTATCTTCGAGATACATAGTCTTGCTCAAAAAGTCAATGCCGATGGTCGCCTGATACGTGTTATCAAAAGTGTCATACATGAACCTTGAGGAAGCATGAGCACGGTCTGTACTAGTTTATTGAACAAAAGTAGTCGGGAACCTTGTTATAAGACTAGTCTTGCCAACACTTTGATCACCAAGGAGGACAATTTTCGTACGTTTCGGTGGTGAGGAAGAGAAATCGGCAGTCACAGGAGAGGAGTCCATTTGCAATGTGGGTGTCAAAGTAAGGTCTGAAGGAGAGAAATCGAGAGAAATGCTGGCGTCGTATGCAAGTCGTATGCAGTAACTAATTGAATGACGAGCGTCTAAGAGCTCTCCCGGTTGAACCGTGCCGATACTTTCCTCTTCCTATCTCTACCTCGGACGGCGACGTACAACTAATGGCTGGAGACATGGTTTCCAAGGTTTCACACTGCTCACAAGTGACCATGAAAAATAGCTCACAAAAAACTCGAGGATACGGGAATGGTTTAAATTTTTGTTCTGACCGTCGCTAAAAGTCGCTAAAACGCTTCTGAGAGGGAAGTTTCAGCGGTCCTGAAAGTTTCAATCAAAATACGAGGGTCCACCTTAGTCTCCCCTAGACAGACATCGACAAGCTTGCGTAAGGTCCACCTCCACTATCATCTAACATCAAAGTACCAGAATACCATGAAACGATTTTATTTTATCCTTCACAACGAAGGCCAAGGCCTATCCTATTCTCAATGCTTATACTAGGCTATGCTAATGTACGATCTGTATCGAGGCCTAAGTCTGATAAGGTACTCACACCGCGTCGTGAGTTCTGGCCCTACTGCCATTTGCATACCTAATACCGTTGTGAAGATTTTTTCTCTTCGGTCCGATTGTTGAATGTTCTGGACCCTGCTCGCTCAGTATGCTCATGTCGACCCGATGCAGCAACAACAATCACCCGCTCAACATCCCGACACGTTGTAGCTACGTCGGTGCCTCTCAATCGTCTCAAAGTCTCAATACTGCACCAACTAGTGTCCTCAAGCTGTGGCATGCAGAACACCGAGAAATGTATTAGATTTTTTGCAAAATCAGAATGTGAAGTCTTCCGGCAATGTTCTACTATAGCTAGTTGTTGCCAATTTCTAGTAAGACTTCAGATTCTTTTTTCTACAAACACCCTGTAATCTTCCCAATGCCAGTAAGGGGATATATAGTCCGATTTGAAGCTTTGGTGAAAATCAGTTCTTTCGCTGGATTATCGAACGTTAGCTAGATTGCGCGGGGAATGGGCAAGATACCTACTTGACTTCTGCTTCGAGGAGAGTCATATTGAACTTACGGAATATGTTTCCGAAGATAAGGTATAATTCACACCATGCTAGACTGAATATAGAGACAAAAGATTAAAGATGAATATGGCGGAGAGCTCATGAACGTACTTCAATCCTATGCTGAACGGGGGTAGTATTGGTTAGTATAAGTTGGTACCCATAGGATAAGTATGCCCGCTTACCAGATACGAGGACCTTTGCTAAAAGGAGCGAAATCAAACATCATTGTGCTTGTGTCTTGAGTCAGCCATCGTTCCGGGTTGAACGTGTAAGGGTCAGAAAACACATCAGGATTCATGTGCAAGAATGCTGAGCTCATTCCGACGACCGTCTGTTTGTTCAAAATAATCAAGGGAATGTTTCACACATATTTCACAACTACGCACGCCCGGAGGAATCTTGTGACCACCAATTTCAGTGGGGGCACCACCAACGACACGAGGAATGTGGTGGATCACTCCGACTGAGAATCGTAGTGCTTCTTTGATAAAAGCAGTCTGAGGGGAAATTTTCAGCAAGCGGAATTCAAAGCTGTCCATCACATACCAAATATGGTAGTTTCTCCAGTACCACGTAGCTTAGTGGTTTATCTTCATCAGGCCATGCTTCGCGAAGTTCTTCCACAAGTTTACGACCTATCATCTGATTTTTCAAAGCAAAGAAGGTTCCTACAGTGCAAGCATTGCCAACAGTATCACTGCCGGCACCAACAAGAGTGAACGCTTCATGAACCAGCGTTGTTCGGGAAAGTGCCACTTGATCCTCGGGGTTGAGAAGGTGATGATAGATTGTTTCATGATCAATGCTAGAGAGGGAATCTGGATTGCGTATGAGCCCATCAATCTGCTTCTCGTATCCGGTTTTCGTCTCCACATAACTTCTAAAACTCGGAAAAAGCCATTGAACGAGTGTTGGAGGGGCTTTTGAGGTCAAAGAATTGAGAAAAGGAAAATATCTTTGGATCCAGACCCTTTTGCCAAGCTCCCGTACGCCTATCTGTATCGGGTGATCGAAATTTGGGGTAAGGGTATTCGCAGATTCTGCGAAGCAGTATTCAGTGATAATGTCCGTAGTGACGGAGCGGTATGCCATGGACATCTTGACGCTTGAATGCGGAGAAACATAATGTTCTTCAATCAAGGATATGAGTTGATCAATCTGATGAATTAGTGCAATATCTCAGCGAGTGTGAATGTAATGAGACCAACTAGTATACCTTGTTCTGGATAGTAGATTCAAGTGCCAATACCGCTCGACGAGAAAACATTGGTCCCAGTAAACTTCTTCGATCCCTTGCATCTTGAGGATCACATATCGAAAGAAGACCTTGAGGAGCGTGGGACATGAAACCGAGATAGTATCCAGGTTCTTTAACCAACGTTGACCCGTGTGTATACATGTCATGATAAGCATGCCTGTCGTTGAAATGCAGCTGTGCATCGTGGTTTTTAAATACCCTTCATCGGACTGAGCGAGTTCAACTGACTATGTTGGGACCGATTCTGATTACAGGTCCTACAGGGATGAAATTGTTAAGATGCGCCAGAGAACTAATCGGAGGCCCACCAAGCTTACCATATACTTTATGAAGTCTTTCGAGCTCTGTAATAAATGCTCCTCCTTTGACAATGTTGAAGTATCCCTCATACCAGTCCGTGAGAGCTGCTATGACTGGTCCAGGAAATGTGTGAAGGGGATGAAAAAGAAGCCTATACAAAACGACGGCCCCTACGTAGAAGGAGAAAAAAGAACAGAGGAGGAGATACATTAGGGTGAATGGAGAGATGCAAACAGAAAATGTTGGTATTTATAGTGTCACTTACCTAGGTATTCATATCGTAGTTCTTGCGGTAGTTCCATGGCACCATACCGGTTCCGTAGTAATGTACTGAATGTTCAATGATGGTAAACTTTCAAATGAGAAGAGAAAAGTGCGAGCCGACTTAAACCGGCAAGTAAATTTGGTGAACGTTCAACCGGGAAGAGAAAAGTGCGAGCCGACCCTATGCCGGCAAGCAATCTGGAGACGGCGTGCTCAACTTGTTGGATTGATAAGCGGAACCGTCTCCCCTTGACTCAATCATTCTCATACTGACTCATATTGATAACTAGTACCCCTCTGGGGCCCTACACCTTGCTCCGAGATGTTGGACGAATATGGACATTAGGCCAAAGCAGGAAATATGAGTCCGGCCAGGTACACTTTGATAATATATTTCATCTATGTTTTCTTATCTTATGTTTTGTATTCGTTCCTCCGACAGTCAATATTACTTATATTCAGTAGATACAAGACTTCCCCGCCCTCAGCTTTCTACGAAACGCTGAGGGTGAGTTCATTACCTATATATCTTTTATTTATTCTAACTTTATTTATTCTTATGTCAGTTAACTCATTTGATAGGTATATATTATATATAACAAGCTTTCTACGAAATGCTGAGGTTAACTTGTTTGATAGGTTATACGCCCCGCCGCTGTTGAACTAAATTGACAAATCTGACACCTCTTTGTGCTACTAAAGCTCATAATACTCACTGTATCCTTACATCTTGAAACCGAGCAAATCATGGCTAGTAATGGTGCTGTTCCGCCTCCTATTCCAGAGGTTTCCGCAGATCTAAAGTTTGACGGAGGGGTCAAAGTCAGCTGGACCCCCGTAAAACGAAGGATTGTGAATTCACTAAAAACTCAAGGCCTTCTCGGATACACCAATGGGACCATCACAAAGCCTTCCCCAATCATCATCACTATCTCCCCTCCCACTCATTCCCCATCCTTAGACGCAGGCACTGGGACTGTCCCCCCTCCACCTCCAGAACCAACGAGAGCAACAGCTATCTTCTCCCCCAATCTGTCCCTAGAGGAATGGATATTCCATAACAACCAAGCCAGAGGGATAATCGAGTCTCACGTCAAAGATTTACCATCTTTGATGCCTGATGTAGATGAGAAGACAGCAAGAGAAGTCCTAGATACATTGGAAAAAGAGTTTACTAGGAAAGACGGGATGCAAAAAGTACTTACGGAATGAAACCTATGATCCCTGACTTTCCGCGAGACCATTCCAATCAATGAGTTCTTTAATCAACTTCGCGCACTTTGAAAGGATGCAGTCGAGGCTGGAAATGTTATCACGGACTCCCAGTTCCAATGTCATGCCTCGATCATTATCCACAGCCCTCTTAATGGTGACTACCAGGACAGCCCCAGTATCAGCCATACACTCTCACCCCTCTGCACCGATCCACATCCGTACCTTCCCAAGACAGTATCATCTTCAGTATCACCTCCCCCCCCATGACACAAGTAGCTCCTAAACCTCCCCCGACACGCGTTTGAAGCCCTCCTACACCTACCCCATTAAGGTACTAATCTCGATTACACGCCTCATGGCCCCTGATGTTCCCTTGTTCACTTCCTGTACCTATTTAAGTAGCTCTGATACGTCCCCAAGCCCCAGCTTGGTATATTTTGAACACACACCCTTTAACATAGGTCCAGTCCCTGTCCCTTTGTACCTGCTACCTATATGGAATTCTCTTTACTCTCTATTTCTTTACCTCTGTTTCTCTCAACTCTGTCTATCGTCTCTACAATCGTCTATACGGTCCAATACACACTTTTACTTCAAGTCTAAGCCTTCCGAGTGAGTCTCCGAGCTCCCTCGAACATTACTAAAGCTCCCCAACGCCTAAACACTTTGGTGAGCTACCCCCCCAAAACCTCCCCAGAGCTCCCTAGCTACTTCGTAAGCTTCGGGACCTTGATCTAAGTAACGTCGAAGCTACCCCTCACATCGAACTACGTATCGCTTCTCCATTACCACCTCCCACACTCGAGGACGTCCATCCTCAAGCCCAGTCCCCAGGGACCTACCCTCCCTGGCATATACCTTCTCGGGAGCTCACAATCTCGAGACCCATTCACATCTACAACCTACTCGATCCTATATTGACGTTCTAGCGAGTACAACTCCTACTACGCAATATCGTATGGTCCCGCACTCTTACTTAACCTCCCTACACCTTAGGGACCTCCCTGGACCTCCTAGAAACACCCTCAAGGGTCATCATCTCATCTTCCAGCCACTACTAGGTCATTCCCGTCCTCGGTCGCGGTTCCCGTAGCTCCCTTCGAGGTCCAGCCTGCTCCTAGCACGCTAGAACATAAATCTTTGTATACCAAAACCTACCCTCAGACCTATTCTGACCCAGGTCTTACATCCAAGAAATAGCGATAGCTGCATTTCCTATGAATGCATTCGACAACATCATCCAGAATGTAACGGCAAACACATCCCTCTACCCTACTGCAGCATCAGTAATCCAGCAGATTTCCTTCCAATATTCTCGCGTAGAGAATCGCCCTGATGCCGTTGTATCTGGTGACCGTATTGCCCAAGCGCACACGGCTACTACCCCTATTTCCCCGCACGCTGCATTATTGTCGAGAATTGAACAACTGGAGTTGATGATTGCGGGGAAAATGGCAAGATCTGGGAATGGAGATAAGAAGTGTTTTAACTGCGGATGGACTGGCGATCTGAAAGATGAGTGCTTCAGGAAAGGAGGAGGGAAAGAAGGTCAATACCTGTCGTGGTGGAGAGGAAAGAAAGATGAAACCGTAAATCAGAATCCCACTTCGTCCATGGCTATTGGGGAACCTACGTTGCACTACGCTATGGCAGCATCTGATTCACATCACTGTTAAGATCATGTACACCGTGTAACTGTGCCAGAGGCCACAAGGTGTCTAAGGGCAGAAAGATTGAGTGGGACAGTAGTGAAGTTATTAACAACACTGCCGTTACGCCGTTAGTCCCCGGAAATCAAGAGTATAGAAGGGAGGAGCTAAGTAGCAGCCAAGTCGGAGCGGCGGTATTGCCGGTGACGAGGAGTGAACCAAAGAACGTCTAAGTCCTAAGGTAGAGTAGACGTACTTCAAGGCATTGCCTGAAGACTTAGAGAAGAGCTAAGTTGGAAGGGAGTGTCATGCCCTGCCTACAACCAGACCAGCCCCAGTACCCACCACACATTGTCACACACTCTATCCACCTCCTGCACCTCCCCTACACCTCCCCAAGTCACCTCCCCAAGTACCATCATGCACCTCCCTCCTGCACCTTCCCCACACAAGTACCACCATATACCTACCCAAACGTCCTTCACCGACACGCTGCCATACCCCGACCGCCACCAGACCCATCTCAGCACCAACCAGAAGCTCCCACATGGCATAAACCCCCAAGACAGATCCGTTACCCGAGTGCCTGATGACTTCCCCGACACACATACATTCCCCGGCGCGCATACAGGTACAGCAACTCCATTAAGTATCAATCTCAATTACCGCCTCATGTTCACTAGATCCCCTGATGTTCCCTTGTTCACTTCCTGTACCTATTTAAGTAGTTCCGCAACATCCCCAAGCCCAGCTTGGTATATTTTGAACACACACCCTTGAACATAGGTCCAGTCCCTGTCCCTTTGTACCTGCTACCTATACGGAATTCTCTTTACTCTCTATTTCTTTATCTCTGTTTCTCTCAACTCTGTCTATCGTCTCTACGATCACCTATACGATCCAATACATGCTTTAACTTCACGTCTAAGCAACCTGAGTGAGTCTCCGAGCTCCCTCAAACAATACTAAAGCTCCCCAACACCTACCGCCTTGGTGAGCTAACCTCCCCAAAACCTCCTTGAGCTCCCCAATTGCTCCATAAGCTCTGGGACCTCAGTCTAGGTAACGTCGAAGCTACCTCCTATGTCGAACTACTTGCCGCTTCTCCGTTACCACCTCCAATGCTCGAGGACGTCCACCTCCAACCTGTTAAGATCATGTACACCGTGTAACCGTGCCAAAGCCACAAGGTGTCTAAGTGCGGAAGACGAGTGGGACAGTAGTGAAGTTATTAACAACACCGCCGTTACGCCGTTAGTCCCCAGAGATCGAGAGTAGAGAAGGGAGGAACTGAGGAGCAGCCAAGTCGGAGCGGCGGTACCGCCAGTGACGAGGAGCGAGCCAGAGGACGTCTAAGTCCTAAGGTAGAGTAGAACGTACTTCAAGGTGTTGAGCCTGAAGACTTAGAGAGCACAGAGTTAAAGAGGGAATCTAAGTCGATAATTAAACTGAGGAACTACAGTAGCGTACAGGCAGTATTTATATCTACGGAACGGCGCAGCAGTGCGGAGCGCCAGACTAACTACTAGGAGCTATACGAGTGGTACCTGCAGGGTAGAGTAAAAGACAATAAGGAGAGACTAGAACAAAAGAGTAAAAGACAATAATGAGAGACTAGAACGAAAGGGTATGTGTAGCGAGAAAGAACAATAAGAGTGAGATTACAATAAAGAGCAGATCTTCGGAGTACTGAGCGGCGGAATGGAGGCCTGCGGCATGGACTTGACAGTATCCCCCTCTTAGGCTTGAGCCCTCGAAAGCCATTAATACCGGGAGTTGGTTAGTCACCAAAGAAAATTTTTAGAGGCCGTCAGCATCGGGAATTTGGCCTATCAGTCAGCAGGGAAATTTTCAAAAGCTGTTGGTACCGGGAATTGGCGTTAGTCATCAGTGAAAATTTTGGTTCACCGTAACCCAAACACAATTCGAAGGAAAATTTTCACTGGTCCGTGCGCAGTTTTGCCCTATAAAAGGCCCAGGGTTTTGCCGCTAAGGCCCTAACTTTTCCAAAATCCGCTAAGTCCACCAACATGACGACCAGCCGAACCCAAACTACCACAACCAGCTCGTCGACCGCCGGCCCTTCTAGGTCGCGCCCTATTCCGCCCCCGCCCATCGACCTCACTAACCACGAGGAGGACGACCTGGAAGAGGAGGAGGAAGATGAAGATGAAATCATCCAGAGGGCGCAGGCGCGCGTAGAGAGGGTGAGGGCGAGGAAGGCGGCGGAGGCGGTATTTGATAATTCCTGAGTTCTAGAAAGTCATTTCGAGTCAATCCTCGGTTCATGGTCACTTGAGTAAGTTCTTCCAAACTCCTGCCAGTGTAAGGTCCAATAAGAATACCCTTGGTATGTCATATGTGAATGGTCATCCTTCGGATGTAGTCCGAGTCTGGTATAATCCTGCTTGACAAACAGGTAGACTGCTATCCGTAGGTAGTATCGGGGATGGGTAAACTAACCAACTTGTGGTAGTATGGGTATATGGTCCCTTCAACTTATTAGACTGATTCAGTATTGACTTTGACTGTCAATCTGGGTCTCAATTACAGTCCTCTCGATACAAATCTATACGTGAAAATGTCACAATTCACAATATAGACGTCTAGCCAAAATTTAGGTGTGTCATCCCCCCCAAACTAAAGAATTTGACCGTCCTCGGTCATTCGTAGTTTTGTATAGGGAAAGGATACCCAATCTGTTATTAGATTGATTCGACAAGACTATATCTCCTTTTAATGTAATTCACTGGGTTTGGATCTCTACTTCTCCATGCTCTCCAATCAATTTGGATGCCCTCAAATGGGTTTCTAGCGCTCATTTTATCAGTTTATTCGCACGCCTGCTACGAATCGTAACAGTTTAGCGCTCAATTTGAATTGAATACTTTTTCGGTATTCCTATCACATTTCGAACTTTTTAATTCACAATCTTTTTATCATCTAGTCACAGAACGAGCTTCCATTTCACGGAGAGCTGCTCTGACGTACACACTGATTCAGTGTGTACCTTTATTTGGTTTTGGGCACGGGGTTCAATAAAATTTTTCGTTGAAGTCCGTTTTCACCCTTTATTTCTTTGCTCCATCTCATTCATAAAAATGGCTGCTACTTCGAGTCAAACTCGCACTGCAGTTTCAACCACGCGTTTACCAACCTCGTTATTAGAGGCGCAAGTCCTTTTAGCGAGCACTCAAATCAAGTCTACGCTGCCATTATTTTTCGATAGCCCAGTCTTTCAGCGTCTTCAAGCAGGCGATTATATTCCTCCACTCCTGAGCCCTCAACATACTCCGGATTACGATGGGTCCAGCACTTTTCCAGCATTCTCTTATCCTTGCGCATTGGTCCCTTTCTGTTTTCCTATTGAGACTTCACGTCCCTTGTCCGTGGCCTCTGGCCTGGACTTGTTCTGTTCGGCCCAAATGGCCGTTCGTACATTACAAATTTTACTCAAAGATATGGCTCCAACAGAATCCGAGGGAATATATAACGTTTTTGAGGAGGCGGCACCTTTCTTGGTGCGTTTTTCACTTCCTCTTTTATTTCTGTATCTCATTTAATTCCTCCTCTTTTTAGCTTTATCTTCGCGACTTTTGGATGGGTCGAGCGAATTGTCCCTTGTTTGCGGAACATGTCATTCTCACTGCTGAGCACTTGTCTCACAATCTCCCTGCCTTCTTGAGGGATGATTTGGAGCAGCAATGGGGAATTCCCCCTGAACATCGTTCTCCTGGTTCGGTAAGCACATTTCTTTCCCTATCCTTCTTATCTTATTAATTGGGTTCACAGGGCGTCCTCAATCTTGAACAATTCCCTACCATCCCTATTCCATTTGGTTTGCGTTTTCGCGAGGGAAGCGCAATCATGCGTTTAGTGCCTTCCAGGGATCTAGATCCCTTTGCCTCACTACGCGGTCAAGGCGTTCTTGTCAGAAATTCATCAACCATTCCCCCTTCCATTACTTCTAAAACTCTCTCTCCTCCTCCGGCCACTAAAGCACCAGTGGTGCCTCCTAGGGCACTTAGAAGGAATCGCGAGGTTGAGGGTCTCAAGGCTGATGCCTCTGCGTTCCGTGAGTATTCGTTTAATTTTTTTAATTTGATTTTATTCATTTTGTCTTATCTGCTTTTATTTTTCAGTTTCTTCACCTCGTTCTACTCGTTCAAAAGACTCAGATAATGAGCTTTTAAGCGGGCTCCCGTCTGTAGGTTCAGCTGCTCGGGCCTCCTCTTTGTCCACCAAGGTTCCCATGGGTAGGAAAGAGCCTAAATCCAAAACTACCATCAAGGTAGTCGAAGATTCTAAAGCTTCCAATTCCCCTCCTGCTAGCATGGTTTACAAAAGGATTCGACTTCCTCCTCGTTCGAGGAAAATCGCGCCAGTTACCGCAAAAGGCAAATCCCGACAAGTAGTCGTTTCTGAAGACGACTCTGCTTCTAATGAAGTAGAGTCTGAGGACGAGGAAGAAGATGAAGATGAGGAGGAGGACTCTGCGCCTCCTCCAAAACGCCTAAAAACGACATCTTCCATTTCCGGTAAAATTTTATTCTTCATTTTTCTTCGTTTTATTTTATTAATTTAATTGGAATGTAGCTTCATTGCCTCGTCGTCCAGTTAAACGGGTGACCGTTCCCAAACGAGTATCCAAGACTGCCACAAAGTCCGCTCCTGAGCGTTCCCCGGATAGTACCTTTCAACCAGTACTTCTGGCGGACTCTCAAGGACGATTACGGCTCCCTGAGCAGTCAACTGGGAGTTTTACTCCTTTCCCCAAATTTGCTCATGCCAGGGTAAGTCGTAGTCATTTAATTTAATTTATTCAGAATGCTAACTCTATTAACTTAATAGAATAGCGCTGCTTTAAATCGAGAAAATCCCTTGCTTGCAATTCACCCTGACTTCGTCGAACTGGGCTCCATTCTGGAGACCCAAAATGCTTGTTTCACGATGCAGGACTTGATGCAGGTTAATTGGGTGATTTGCGACATGGGTTTCCTTTTAAATGTTTTTTATTTTTATTTTAATTTAATTGTTCATCATGCTTTCTTCTCATGTAGCCTTCAATTCCCAGTCAAGCTTGCGTTTCGGCGCTTGCTCGAGGGGATTTGGAAGCCAATTCGGCTCCTCTTCCAGGGTACAAATGTCAAGCCTGCTCCTCACGGAGTTTGAAGTGCCTGGGATCCTTGGACGTTAACGAGCTTGCCTCGTTTTTGTGTGAAAGAGAAAGGAAGGAATCTAATGGGCACTCCAACCAACCAATCTAATACACAATATGCAAGTTCACTGCTATCAAATTTATTTAATAGCAAGGGGTAGCGTTGGCAAAGGTTCCGCAAAGCTTTGAGAGCTAAGTAAGAAGCTTTGATCAATCAACTTGAATTGTTCTAAGGATTTGATATATTCCTTTGATCAAGGTAGATTCAGCACGATTTGTGCTTTAGTTTGTATTGATTTGGGTATATCAAGAATTGGGGGTTTGAATCAAAGTAAATTAAAACCAAAACACACAGACCCCTATGGAGGGCTAGAACTATGTGCTGGCACAACCACACAGCATGATTTGCCCTTAAGACCAACGACTGATCTTAAGTTCGAAGAATACCCAACAACTGGATATACTTCTCGCAGTCACAAGGAGCAGAACACGACGTTCCTATACTCACAAGTGCCGGGCCCGAATGGCTGCTAGCGAAGAGGTTTCAGTCTGGCGGGAGTGTGTCTTTCCTTTTTACGGATTAGCACTGCAACGTCGTCCCAAAATCACTTGTATTCCAGATACATCGGATCGCTATTTATACATACAGAATCTAGAGTCGCACAGTACAATTAATTTAATACAATAAACGTTCGGAACCGCAAGGAAACTTCTACACTCGGTCAGATATCATTTAATTTGAATCTACATGTCCTTATTTGGTCCATAATTGGTTCCAAGATTCAAGTATACCTCCAAACATAGGTAGGTACTTCGTTATTCATTTAATTTAATTGTTTTTGGAGAATGACTCGAATAGTGTTCAACTATCATCACTGTTCAACACTTACTTCGATCGTTTGTCACCTCGTCCGGAGGCAAATCAGCTCTCCTCGATTCTAATCCTATCAATCCGATTCATCTGGATTAAACTAATTGCTTCTCTCTTTCAATAGACACCCATTGTGCCTATACTCTATCAAGGGAGTTACGCATAGTATTCATTTAATTGCGTTCTTCAATATTTTCTATGTCAGGACTCTTTGACATTCATTTGATATGTCTTCGGAGCCTCGCAGTCTTTCGATCGTTCTTCTAGTCATTTTCCTCAACCATGCAACTTGATTGGTCTATTAGACTAAATCGCAGTCTTTTAGATTAATGCATGATCTCGTTCTAGAAGGAGTATTTGATAATTCCTGAGTTCTAGAAAGTCATTTCGAGTCAATCCTCGGTTCATGGTCACTTGAGTAAGTTCTTCCAAACTCCTGCCAGTGTAAGGTCCAATAAGAATACCCTTGGTATGTCATACGTGAATGGTCATCCTTCGGATGTAGTCCGAGTCTGGTATAATCCTGCTTGACAAACAGGTAGACTGCTATCCGACGGTAGTATCGGGGATGGGTAAACTAACCAACTTGTGGTAGTATGGGTATATGGTCCCTTCAACTTATTAGACTGATTCAGTATTGACTTTGACTGTCAATCTGGGTCTCAATTACAGTCCTCTCGATACAAATCTATACATGAAAATGTCACAATTCACAGCATAGACGTCTAGCCAAAATTTAGGCGTGTCATCCCCCCCAAACTAAAGAATTTGACCGTCCTCGGTCATTCGTAGTTTTGTATAGGGAAAGGATACCCAATCTGTTATTAGATTGATTCGACAAGACTATATCTCCTTTTAATGTAATTCACTGGGTTTGGATCTCTACTTCTCCGTGCTCTCCAATCAATTTGGATTCCCTCAAATGGGTTTCTAGCGCTCATCTTATCAATTTATTCACACGCCTGCTACAAATCGTAACAATTCAGCGCTCAACTTGAATTGAATACTTTATCGGTATTCGTATCACATTTCGAACTTTTTAATTCACAATCTTTTTATCATCTAGTCACAGAACGAGCTTCCATTTCACGGAGAGCTGCTCTGATGTATGCGCTGATTCAGTGTGTACGGTTGTTTGGTTTGGGGCACGGGGTTCAACAATTTTTCTCGTTGAAGTCCGTCTTCTTCCCTTTCTTTCATCTCGTTTGTCAAAATGGCTTCAACCTCGAGTCAAACTCGATCTTCTGCCTCTACCACTTTATTACCAACCTCTTTATTAGAGGCTCAGGTTCTACTGGCGGGTCTTCAATCCAAATCGACCCTTCCTTTGTTTTTCGAAAGTGCTGTTTTTCAACGTCTTCAGCAGGGCGATTATTCCCCTCCAGTAATTGATTCCACAAACTCTCCCGATTACAATGGTCCTAGTTCTTTTCCTGCTTTCTCGTATCCTCGTTCTTTGGTTCCTTTTTGCTTTCCTCCTGAGAGTTTACTTCCATTGTCTGTGGCCTCTGGCCTGGACTTGTTTTGTTCTTCCCAAATGGCAATTCGAACTTTGCAGGTGTTAACAGATGATTTGCCATCTGCAGAGCCGCCGGAAGTTTATGAGGTATTCGAGGAGGCTGCTCCATTCTTAGTGCGTAAACGGATTTCCTCTCTTATTTCATTTCAACTAAAATGCCTTCAATCTAGATTTATATTCATGATTTCTGGATTGGTCGGGCCAATTGCCCTTTATTCGCGGAGCACGTCCTTGCGACTGCTACATTTTTATCCCAAGGTCTTCCCGTGTTCCTTCGCGATAATTTGGAACAACAATGGGGCATTCCCCCCGATCATCAATCTCAGGCTTTGGTAAGTGTGCCATTCAGCCTTTAATATTCTTTTCTCCTGATCCGGTTTTATAGGATTCCTTGAAATTCGAACGATTTCTGGCAATTCCTATTCCTTTCTGTTTACGTTTCCGCGAGGGAAGTGCCATGATGCGTCTGGTGCCTCCCAAGGAACTAGATCCCTTCGCCTCACTACGTGGCCAGGGTGATCTTCCCGTGGCTCCGAAACCCATTCTTCCACCCAAGGCTTCCAATGTCATCCCTCTTCCTCCTGCTATCCGAACACCAGTCGTACCTCCTAGGGCACTTCGAAGGAATCGGGAGGTGGAGAGCCTCAAGGCAGACGCCTCCTCGTTCCGTAAGTTATTCATTTAATTCATTGATTCCTTGTTTCATTTATTCATTTGTTCATTTTGCTTGTTTTTTATTTAAGTCTCTTCTCCTCGTTCCGCTCATTCTAAAGATTCCGATAATGAACTTTTGGGTGGATCCCCTGCCATAGACATAGTACCTCGTGCTTCTTCGTCTAGGAAGGCTTCTTCGGTGAAGATGGGGTCTAAACCCAAGGCTTCTGTCAAAGTAGTGGCGGAATCAAAAGTCTCTGATCCTACTCCTTCTGCCATGATTTACAAAAGGGTTCGACTCCCCCCCCGTTCGAGGAAGAACGCGCCAACTACTTCAAAAGGAAAATCTCGGCAAATCGTTGCCACTGATGAAGATTCGACTTCCACTGAAGTTGAATCTGAAGATGAAGATGAGGATGAGGATGAGGACTCTGCGCCTCCTCCCAAACGCCTCAAAACGACATCTTCCATCTCTGGTAAGACTTTATTCTTTCTTTTTTTTTTATCTTAATTTATTAATTCAATTTGACTGTAGCTTCACTGCCTCGTCGTTCAGTTAAACGGGTGACCATCCCCAAACGAGTATCCAAGGCTGCAGTGAAGCCCGTTCCCGAGCGTTCCCCAGAGAGTACCTTCCAACCGGTACTACTGGCGGATGCTCAAGGACGACTACGACTTCCAGAGCAGTCAACTGGTGCCTTCACTCCTTTTCCAAAGTTTGCACATGCCAGGGTAAGTCGTAGTCATTCAATTTAATTCATTCAAAATGCTAACTCTATTAATTTAATAGAATAGCGCTGCCTTAAGTCGAGAAAACCCCTTGCTAGCCATTGACCCTGACTTCGTCGAGCTGGGCTCCATTTTGGAAACTCAAAACGCTCGTTTCACAATGCAGGACTTGATGCAAGTCAACCGAGTAATTCACGACGTAAGTCTTCTTTTTTATATTTCATTCAATTTAAATGCTCATTCTTTTGCAATTTATCTAGCCTTCCATCCCCAGCCAAGCTTGCGTTTCGGCTCTCGCTCGAGGGGATTTGGAAGCAAATTCGGCTCCTCTTCCAGGATATAAGTGTCAAGCCTGCTCCTCACGGAGTTTAAAATGCTTGGGATCCTTGGACGTGGAGCTGGCCATGGATGTGCTCAATGCGCTCCATAAAGCTTCAACTAGCAGTACGCATAGTACGTTTTCTGTATTCTATTTGATTTTATTCATTTAATTTAATTCGTTTGATTCTATTTAGATCTAGCAAACTCATTACGACGAGCCACCGACCTGAACGACCAAATGAAGCAGATTGGGTCCTTGTTTGATACGGTGCGGGAGCTCTTTCTGCGGTCCATTTTGGACTTGCAGAATGCAGGAGAGGACCCCGTTGTTGTGTTGGAAGCACTCAAGGCCGCCGAGCCCAATCGTCGGGCGATCAATCTAAATGAGTGGACCCTTATGGCCACTCTATTCCGTTGGCCCAGTCCATTCAATTTGAGTGGGCTGGACTTTGACAATCGAACTCCGGGGGAATGGATCGAACTGCTACGCAGCATCCATTCCGGCGAATCAACGGTGCATATCGACGACAAAGGGCACCTGGTCGAGTCTTCCCCGCCTCCGGATTCTGCTACCGAGGCTTTGGAAGGCCTCAAGGAAGTCGAGAGGGGGTCTGCGGACGAGGGTACCAGTAGCCAAGTAGGGGGATCCATTCCAATGGAATTGGATCTTCCTGCAATCGAGAGTCTGGCCGAGCCAGCTCTGTTTCCTGAAAAGGGGACAGAGCCAGCGCAGACTCTTGACTCATAGCTGGTTCCTTAAGTGTCGGGGCGTTTTATTTTTTGGTTTCATTTTAATTTTTTGTTTTTCATACATTCACGGACGGACGGGTTTTTTAACCTGCATATTCCATCATAGTTGACCACTCGCGGTCATGTTATCCGGGTTTTTCAACCCAATATCTCATTATAGCTGACCACTCGCGGTCGTATCGTCTTTACGGGTCTTCAGACCCAAAATCTCATTATGGACCTTTTCAGGACCACTGGTCAATCGAGACTGTTTCATTTAGATTATTTAATCTAATATCTTTTTGTATTTTCTTGTATTTCTTGTAGGTACGTTTACCTATTATTTTTGTTGTGGATAGCTTATGCTATCTTGTATATATCGATTTACGAGCTTTCATGCTCATGTTTATATTAATTTGAATGAGTGAACTTAAGTCTCATTTTAATTTGAATGAATTCCTATAACCATTGTTCACTCAATATACTTTTCAACTCAATTCTTGTTTTAATTTGAATGAGTGCTTGCGGATTATTGAGCTGACTCTGAGTTCCACCTTTGAATAGGGGTTCAAAGTAAGACTCCCTTCCGGATCCTGTCATGAATTTTCATGCGAGATCAGGACCGCAAGACTTTCCTGTCTTCATTGTCCTGAGTGCTCAAGTCGATCTCCGTTCGCCATTGATCATAACAACGTTGGGAGGTATTCTCAACTCCACTTTCAGGTTCTGAGCGCAGTTTCTTTACTCATTCCGCATATTTTGACCTTCTGTATGATCACTTTGATCAATTCTGGGTCACTGCATTCGCAATACCATTCAATCTAATTGCAAAACTATTAGTCTAATTGAAATTTTGTAAATTTTCAATTAAATCGATATCCTCCTCCCCCAAACTGAAGAATCCAACTGTCCTCAGTTGTCCTAATTTGGTCAGGAGCTTGATTTCACTGTTTCAGTATAAAAGCTCAGGCCAATTGACTTTCAATATGCCATTCGTTCCAAGTCGACTTGCATTAGTCAAACTCAGTCGAGCTCTTATTCCATATAAAGTTCCATCAACATCTATCATTGTTCATCCTAGCATGCCTATCCATCACAAGAAGGATCTTGACATTGCACGAGTTGCTGAGCCCCACTTGGTGCTTTGCAGCATTACTTGCTTCGTACAAAGGCAAGAAGACGAACAATCCCAACAAGGCAACAATCTCCGTCCTACGTCGGTTACCGAGTATCTTCATGATCTCTTGTATGTATTCTTCATTCAATTTAATTGATACGTATCAATTTAAATCGTTTATTATCAGGAAAAAGCCTGTGACTCTTCGTAGCC